>CM076901.1:38154905-38754905 GCA_039519145.1 Kokia cookei
TTTTAAATTGTTCCCAACTTCTTTACTTATACTACATGTTAAAAAAGATAATTTAATAAAATAATTTTTTTATTTTTATCAACTAAACATTAAAATATTACACTCCAACAAAGTAAAACAAATAGTCATATGTTTCATAAACTAATATAAAAAGAATTATATGCCTAGTGTAATATAAAATTGTTGTACACATATGATCAACGTTCATGATAAGAAGTACTTGGCTTAATATGATTGGAGTTCCTTAAATTATGCCCTTTGTTTGAGTTAAGTATTCAATTTTATTTTGTCAACGAAATTGGTCCCATTAAAAAAATCGTTCCAACTGATTAAAAAAGTGCTTTTTAAAAAAAAAAAAAAAAGAATATATCAAGGATTGATTTCGATCACGGAGTAAAGTTTGAGCACTCGATTTGATAAAAGAAAAGGTTTTAAAAACCTAACTCAAACAAAGGACAGTTCAAAGACCTCCTAGTGAATTAAACCAAAATATTTTCACAACATTGCAAAGATGAGAAGTATTGGGATGAGATGATGTCAGGTTCTGCATCTAAGGAGCTCAATGAATCTTGTCAGATTATAACTTTGGAAAACCCAATTAACTGACAAGTGATAATTTAAACTTTTAAGATTCTCCCCCATCCTTTACGTGCACACAAAATTTTAATAATTCCTCAAAATCTTAATAATTAATCTATTGAGTTTAACATTTTTTTAAGTTCTTGGTTTATAAAGATAATATTGTTAATTTTTTAGTGTTTGATTTAAGGTTTAAAGTTGATTTTTTTTAATATTGATAGATTCGTATTTTTTGTGAAAATAAATTTAGTGTTAATTATGAATTTATTTAATTTTATTTAATTTTTCATGATTTTGATCCGATAAATGCTATTTAATTTAAGTCCAGTACCCAATTGGATAAAAAAAAAAAACATAGATGCCAGATTTGGTATTAAGTTCTAATATTATTAAATTGAAAAAAAAAAAGTAAAAGAAAAAGAAATTCAATGGCTGTAAACGAGCTTTCAAGTTCCAAACAATTCCTATTTCTTAATTTTAATGTGAAAATGTTTGCATTGTACGACAATTTAATCTCTAAATTAAAAAAAATAATAATAAAAAAAATTGTTGTTCCTGTGAAGCACAAATTGAAAAAACCAATAGAAGAGAACTTTTACTATTTCAAAATAGATTTTCTGAAGGAAAAAAAAAAAAGAAAAAGAATTCTCCTTGATCTCTAAATTTTTAGTACTCTAAATATATTTTATAATATTTGATTTTTCACACTTTTTCCCAACAATCACTAAACACTAAAAAACTATTAACTAGCATTTTTTTCACCATACAAGAAACATTTTAACCCCTACTTTTCTTCTTTTTCTTTTTCCTTTTCAACATAAATGCTAAACTAACACGTGAATTAACTTTTAATTGTATTGGTGTCTCAACAAGATTGCAGAGGTCGAACATACACTGATTACACAATGTATCAAAGGAAAAGAAATTGCGGCCAAAAACTGCACCAGCAGCACCCTCTAACCAACATGCTTTTACTTTGATTTTCCATTTACCCCGAAGGTTCGGGTAAATTGCACAAAGATTGCACCTATCTTCGATCAAACTTGTTAGCGAAGCGGAGCAGAGCAATATCAACTAACCAGTTTTCGTAGTCTTTTTTCTGCGAGGTTGGCTACCTTATTTTGTGGCTCTAGAACCAATGCGTGTTTGAAATCTGTAAATGCCAAAACAAGAAACCACTCAAGAGTTTAGAAAAATCGAAACTGCTTAAGATGAGCGGTATGATGCATAGCGTTGAATTAGTGAACTTTTAAGATACAAATAGATCATGCTGGGGGTAAAGGAAAATTATTGTTCTAAGATCGAGGGGGTGAGAGGATTGCAGAGTGAAACATGCATCAACTATTAAACTATTTCATCTGTCTCACACTTACAACAGATTTGAACACCGTATTCTTCTTCAAGGGCCTTCAACTATTAAACTATTTCATCAATTATTAAAGTATTCTCACCTTCAAGGGCCTCTTTATAACAGAGTAGTGAGTCTCTGGCTGTCCCACGTCTCAGATATGCCTTCACATTCTGCAGAGAAGTATTATTTGACTAATAGTATCACTCGAGTACAACAGCGTTGTGTGCATACATATTCCAAAGTTTCAACATTTCAACTTTAAAAAAGGTAGATATTACATTACCTTTTTGTCAAGTGATATTGCCTTATTGCAGTCCTCTTCAGCTTGCTGAAAGCTGCATTTTCAAAAATCAGATCCCTTCGGAAATATGTGAATATGAAACAATGCAATGAAATTAGTGGCAACAAATCTTAGAGACAGTATACCATCCTAGTTCCAAGTAAGCTGCTGCCCGGTTGTTATAATATGTCGCATTTGTCCCATTTAACTTAATAGCTTCAGTGTAATAATTAACTGCCTTGTTCCATTGCTTTCCCTTAAAAGCAGCATTTCCCTGAAATGGAACTTGTCATTAAAAGCCTTATATCGGCAGACCTTTCTGTGAATTAAAACTCACAGCAAACCAAACATACTACTTTAAATTATAACAAGTGCTAACGCTGCAGACACCGAAACTAAAAATAATGTTCACTAGCATTTAACACAGCAAATACTACTTTTGATCCTGATCACACTCGCTCTTAATGACCTTAAGAACAAAATGGCATACCATATAAACATGAGGAGCTTGGATGCTATATTAACTTAGAAATGTTGCAACATAAAGAAAGCAGAAGTTGAGCAAATGATTAAGAGAGAATAGAAGTTATCCACTGTTCTTTACAGGTATAATAACTTAGCCATCCAAATAACAAGCATTCTTCCCACTTTTCTTGTCAAGGTGCATGTAAGAACTCATCAATTAATATGCCATTTAGTAAACAACTTATAATCTAACAAGGTGCAAACTGACTCCCAACAATAGTAAACCCCGTGGCATCATTCACATTTGCAGAAATTTTGTTAGGCAAATCAAACCATTCAGATATTGGGAGATGTTAGAGGAGGGAAAACCTTTTCCTTCAACAGTTCAGAAGCATCCATTGTACCATTGAAATCAGGCAATGGTGTTGAGTTGGATGCTATGCTGACTTGTTCTTGCAGAGAAGCGTACATGTCCAAAACTGTATCAAGAAGAAATTTGTCTGCTCCATGGTATGCGACAAATGAAACAGAAATAGGACAACCATCATGCTCTCCTAATGGAACAGAAACCTGGGAAGAGATTGTGAGGTTAAATAAATGTCTGATATCCAAGTTACAAACAACATAAAAGATTGAAAACTTAAGCCTTGTAACAGCAAAAGCCACCTGACAACCCCCAGACATGCTAGCAACACTCAATAAAGCACATGCTCTATCATGAAACTCAGTGGAACTCCCTTTATTAAGCTTTAGTGGAGGATCTGCAATCGTGGGAATAACTAATATCCCATCATCCTGAAACAAATAGGACAACTTAATTAAGTGACATCATCCAATTCCAGGTCATCCCTATCATCCGAGTCCATACCATTTCAAGAGAAGCAACAGATATCTGAAAGCCATTTGAAGACCATGAAAGTAAACCCAAATCGAACAGTGTTATGATAATGGCATACATCAGACATTTAATATATATACATATTTAATTTGATTAATTCTAGCTATCTCTCATACTATATTCTTCTGATCAATTCTATCATTTCATCTATCGCAACAAGCTCCCAAATATCAAAATTTAAGTTTAAATTGTTAATAAGATGCAAATTGCTCCTATTTCTTATTAGAAAATAAGAAAACAACGTTTTTATTTATAATTACAAGGCAAGATCATTCTACAAAGTTGTAATATTACCAAAACTATCCTGACAATAAATGGGACATAGCTCATTTATATTGTTGTCTGTAGTACACACTCTTGTCAAAAATGGTAACAGTAATTAACTATAACAAAGGCCAAGAAAAGCTTAACACCTTAGCAGTGCAAACAAAATAGACACAGAAAGAAAGCTGATGTAGGAAAAGAATCTGCCACACCTTTAGAAGACTTTGCATCGCAGCCCGCATCTCAGTCCTGACTTTGTACAAACTTTTTACATTCTCGTATGTATTGTTGATTGTGGCAAGAACAAGACGAGAAACTTCAGGTCCTAGTCGTGGTTTAACATCTTTAAGCCATTCTTCATGGTTTGTTTTAAATTCATATCTAAAAAGTAAAAGTACTAGATATTAGGAGAATAGGTCGTCTAGAAAGCCAGAAACAAAATTCTGCACAATAATGATGATCATTATATCCCAATTGAAGGATTGCAACAACTGAAGCAGGTGCAAGAGGTATATGGTCCCGCATGTAATGACAAAGTATTCTCATATACCTTTGTAATGACACCATTGCAGATGAAAGAGCTTGCAAAGCAGAAATTCCATTTTGCAGGTTTGTGGAATGTTGACAAAAACCTTTTAGACTGGGTACATTCGAAGCAATGAACTGAGAAAAGTTGACATGCTTTGGCAGCTGGTCTGTGCAATTAGCAAGAGGTCGACACATCAAGAAGCAAGATTCACACCGTTGTGACAGAAGAGGTAGCAGTAGACTATAATTAAGATTTTCAGACCAGAAAATATGCAACTGATATGAATAAAATTGAAGGTTATACAACTTACAGCCAGAAAGCTTTTCAACTGCTTTGCTAATAACATGCACTGTCTTTTGCTTGGGAACCTTTGAAAGCTGGAATAAGTCATCAGCAAAGACAAGGTGCCTTCCCCTTCTGGGTTCCACTGCTTTTAGTTGCAATAAAACAATTCCAACACAATGTAGAATAGATGGATCACGAGCAAACCATCCTTAGATATAATAATTTGACAAAATCAGTAAAAAGAAACAAAGGAACACTAGAAAACAGCAATGTGAACTCTCCAGAATTTTAATGCTAAGCAAGAAATTAGAATATTAAATGCCAATTAAATATATAAAACTGGGCATTCTTATAACAAAACAACACATATGCTACAAAAACCTAGAGGGTAACTGCTCTGTTTATCGGAGCAGTATCCATCCATTAATAGATCATGAACAGTTATGCCACACTTTAGTAAAAAGAGAAAGTAGGTCAAGGCAAAGCGAGTTGGCATAATCATAATTCATACTAGCTAAAGATATCAACACCTATAATCTGCAGGGAAAGGCAACAAAAAATTACAAACAAGAATGCCACATTACAATACCAATAGCATCCAAACTTTGTGAATTTGGAAGAACTCCAATCGTGGATACAGCTCCATGAGATGGACGGAACCCAAGAATACCACAAAATGATGCAGGAACTCTCACACAACCAATTGTATCAGTACCTACAAAGTCATCAAAATAGTGTTATATGTTTATAGATAACACTAGGAAGAAAACAACCTGTATATCAACAAGATTCAGCAGCAAAGTTACCTAGAGCAAAGTCCACAAGTTCAGCAGCAACTGCAACAGCAGAACCACTTGAAGAACCTCCTGGAACATTTGACGGTATGTTTGGATTTGTAGGTGTTCCATAGTGCTTATTTTCCCCAGTTATTCTATTAACATTAACAAAAAGAAAAATATTACATTGTACCAGATACATTCTTCCTAGAAAGAAGTGGGAAATACAACAAGACAAATTAAAAGGTTACCCGAAAGCCAGTTCGTCCATAACTGTCTTGCCAACACATTTAGCCCCGTTTTTCAACAAAGCAGTTACCACAACCGCCGTCTTGTCAGCCACCTCATGTGTTCTTTGCCAATCGGGATTCCCAAACCCCGTCGCATGACCCTTCACATCAAATCTGTTACGATCATTAAAAAATAAATAAATAGGTAAACGATCAAAAAAATACGATAGAAAGTATTAACTAAGGGGGAAAGACAAAGTGATGGAATTACGAACATGTCCTTGATGGCAAACCTAAGGCCCGATAGTGGAAGTTTGGCGGCGGGTGGTGGAGGCTGAGGAAAAGGAATCAATTCGAAGCGTTCCATGAAAGCACCAAAATCTTCTCTTTTGATGATCATCGCTTTTTTCCTCCTTCTGCGGGTCTCCGCCACGACTATAATTCCGGCCACCGTTATTCCCGCCACAATCCATACCTTGGGGTTGGAAGCATTGGTTTTTATTAGATTCAGCGTCTTTGACATGATCGGATTAGGAAAAAAATTGAAGGTAAATAAGAATGGCGGAGAAGCTGAAAGGGTTTTGGGAGGGTTTTAACCAAGGATTTTTTATTTAATCAAAGAGGAATGAAATTTGCTACAGTAAGGCGTAAGCAGGGATTCATGGTTAAGCAGCGCGTAAATAAGACGCGCCGGGCTTCGGGCTTTGGTAGGTATGGGAATTTTGCGTGACGTATTGCTGTTGTTTATTTTGTTGACTGATCCGAATTTCTTAGTTTTGACCTTTTCTATTTAAAATTAGGGTAAACTACCTAGTTAGTCAATCAACTTTTAGAAAGCTTTAATTTTGGTCACCCAAAATGAAATCCTTACAATTTGGTCACCCAACTTTTAGGACAATTTCATTTTAGTCATCTATGCATTGACTCTCTAAGGGCCATTAACTATATACATCAAATTATGTTTGCATTTTCATTTTGATCACCCAAATTTTTTTTTGAAGTCTGGATTGGTATAAATAAAATCAAAGATTGAAGTGAAAAAACAATAAAAAATAAAATAATACACAAATATTATCAACTTGTACCTATTTATCCCATTGCTAAAAATTCTAAATTTGAATTTGGAAATATAAATTTTTAAATATTAAGATTCAAAATTATAATAGCAAATCGATAGACATTATCAACGGATAAAAAAATTTCAACAATTTATTTAATTTATTTTAATATTCTGAAATTATTTTAAAAATTATGAATGAAAAGTATTGTCTTTAATAGTTGTTTACGAAACTCAAATTTCTTTTTATTATATGATCTTGAATCTTCCATGCTAAAATAAAAGCAAAGAAAAATCCTTGAGAGGTATTTATACATGACAAAGTTCAATTGATAATACTCTTAATAAATTTTCGTTATATTTAAGTTATAAATGTATCAACCAAAGTAGATGGACTAAATTTCAAAATCTGAAAAGTATAAAGACTGGATACATAATTAGACTTAAAAAAATCCGAAGAGTTGAAGCTATTTCAACATATTTCAGCTTTTCCATCTTCAATGCCTTAAGAGGTGCAATGCAAAATTATACATAAAAATTATGGAAATGAATCTACAATGAAGAATTCAACCAAATACCAAAGCCGGCATGCTGCCGCAAACACTCACACTCTGTTTGGTAAGAAGGAAAGTAAAGGAAAACTGAAAGGAACACGTCTCATCTAATGACTAGACCAAGAACATATAGAATACATTGATATGATCATATGCATGAATCTCAACCATTAGATTATTACTCTTTTAGTTTCTTTCCTATCAAATGGGGTACTTTAATGATATTGAAATCTACTACAAACTTTCAGCATTATGCATTTTTAATGAGATTGCTAGTTGGTGTTTACCCTTTTGAATCGAATCTCATTCGGTCGAGGAATTGTTCTTCCATTGCGTTTTCGGTTTTGCAATTAACCCTTGAAACGAACTACAATACAGGAGATATCATCCTTACTGTCTCGGTTCAGTGACTCGGTTATTAGCCGTTTAGCTGCTCGGAGCGGGTCCTTGGTCTTTTTGGCAATATCAACGGCTTCTTGATTGGACATGACCTGGATTAAATTTGCATAAAAAAAGGAGAACAAAATAAACTATAAATTAGACATTGTTGGTCTTCACAGAGAGAGACATAGATCACCTTCCATAGTCCATCACTTGCAAGGATGAGAAGTTCGGTATCCGAGTCAATATCGACAGTTTTCATGTCGGGATCGGACCGGAGGTGCGACTTAAGATTCTTGTCTCCAAATGCGCGAGAAACAGCAAGTTGGCCATTCACTCTTGCCACATCCCCTGGGGAAAAATATGCCCCAACAAGATCGATTATCAACAAATAACGGTACCAGTAAGTCATTATCATACAAAATGTTAGTGCTGATTAATTTGCATTCAGAGTCAATAACTAAGCCGATATAGCGCGATAGATTAGCAATCTCAATCAATAAGCTTTCTATTAAGTTTAGAGAACTTATTTACTTTCAATCTGTAAACAAATTTTCCTTAAACAGAAAATCAGACATAAGCACGGGGGAATTGTGAAAGAATAACCTGGCATGTTTGAGACAAAGCCACCTCTGTCCTCGATGCTACCACGCTCTGTGTTCGGCTCATGATCGATACTCATCTGTATCGCCCGCCCTTTCTGTGAGAGAACAGCACGTGAATCTCCAATATTGGCAACCCATAATTTCCGCCTATCTATCAAAATTGCAGTGACAGCAGTGGATCCCCCTCGACCCAAGTCGGGAGTGTGTGTGAGAATCGCTTGGTCTGTCTGCTCATAAGCTTTAGAGATGGACCCCCTGGGATTGGTCCAAAACTCCTCCTGCAAGTAATTACATAACACAGGGACATAACAGCCAATAAATGCAGCCGGGGAGTTGGGGCTATAACAATAAGAATCAAAGCACCATCATTTCAACGCCAATTAAAAAAATTATAGCTTCGCCTTTCATTTTCTTAGATAACTTTAAACAGCAATCACCATTGCTAGATCAATAAAGACACTCTTTTTTGAGTGTAGCATTTAACTGACAAGAATTATTCTGTTTGAGTGTGGTATCTGATGCCCCTAAGCCCTAATGAATTATTCATATTGGATTAATCAAGAACTCACATCCTTCAAGATATTGGAAAACAAATGTTTTTGCAGATAGGCTGGCACGCTATCTCCCAAATGGCCATCATATATGGCAAAAAGTCCAAGCTCATGTCCCTGA
Organism: Kokia cookei; assembly: GCA_039519145.1. Lineage (NCBI taxonomy): Eukaryota > Viridiplantae > Streptophyta > Magnoliopsida > Malvales > Malvaceae > Kokia > Kokia cookei. The sequence continues at coordinate 38,163,832 of CM076901.1, forward strand.
TGCTGAGCAAACTTTGCAACATGATAATCCTCCATGGGATGATTTGCTTTTCCTTTCACCAAGGTGAAGCCATACTTGACAAGCCCCTGATGGCTTCTACCCTTTCCAGAGCTACACGAAGAACGTCCTCCCTAAAAGGTCAAAACTTTTATCATATGTCATAATGGACTGCGGCCAAAAACAAATTGAAAGAAAGCAAAGGAGAAGAAGAAACAACAACCAAGCTCTATCTAGGTATCATCTTTCTAATTACCAACAAACAGTAACAGTGAAAAGTTTCATAGGATCGTGTTTCCACACGGGCAACATCAAATTCAAAACTGAATAGTATATAAGAGAACTTTTTTAACTGATTCCCGAAAACCAAGAACCAGGGAGATCATAATGACCACGTTCGCAGGGTACAACCGTTGCCTCCATTCCTCTGGTTCTTAACCAAACAACAGAACAGAGAATCTGTCCTGAAGCTTTCAAAAGACTAAGAAAAACCCGAGTAAAGCTAAAACGAAGATATGTTTACGAGTATACAAGCAAAAAACTAGCGTATCCTTCAACGCTTTCAGGATCCAACACAAACTATAAAAAGGAATACAAATGCAGATATCAACAACCCTAAATGAATCATAAATAGAATAACCAGTACAGTATATCTTCCATATTTCGCATATAATATCAGAATAATTGAAAACACAACAGATAAAATGCATTAAAACTGTTTCAAGCTTATTTTCCAGTGTCCTCACTAAAACAAAGGTATCCTGTTTTATTGAAATAACTCTATCAGGATTCTAGTGCTCTGCAATCATCTAAGCCCCAAATATTCCCATAATTCAAAGGTAGCATTTCAAATCTCGAAAAATACTTTCATGTTTCATTTGTTTCTTTTTTACTCGCCCCCCCCCCCCCCCCAAAAAAAAAAAAAAAAAAGCTTTGGCACTGAGCTACAATAGCCTATGCACTCAAAGTGAATGAAACATAGAATCTGGCATAAAGTCAACGCTACCACTAAACTAGATCATGGCCTTACAAGAATCTAATTAAAATCACCAACCAAATACATACAGGCATATACATAAACATATGATGAGAACAACTAGGAAACTGATATATAGACTTGGATAATTCAAATATTCAAAGTTAAATTGAAAAGATTGAACTGAATATATGCTGACCTGAGAATAGACTGAGTTGAAGCAACATAGATTACCCATAAAATTCAATTCCCCCTCCACACTTCTCACCTCTTTATCTATTATCACTCAACATCTAAAAGAAAACAATTTTTCCCCCAAGAGTTTCTCAACCTGCATAATCAAAGAACATTAAACAGGCAAAAACAAAAAAACCCAGCAACAAAAACAACTTTAAACACACCCAGGCCAAATTTTTCCTATATAAACAGAAAATCAAAACAAAATCATGAAATGGTTATGTTAGAATTTTCCTTACCGATCCACCAAAACACCCAATTCCCAAAAAGAAAAAAACTACTAAGAATAAACAAACACAGCTGTACAAGACTTGAATTTCCCCAATTGTTGACTATCCTTCCCTTGTTCTCTATAGAGAAAAGTGACAAATATATGTGCAAGAATTAAATGCTTACAAAATAAGGACAAAAAACCTTTGAATAGTATATTGACTGATAAAGAAACGCAAAATAAAGTCTTCGGAGGGGCAAAAGGAAAAAAGAAAATAAAGGGTACCCTTATTGACTTTTCTCAACGTCTGGGTTTGGTCTTTTTCATTGTTTACTGAGTACTAAGAAAGGTAATATTTTTAACATTTTTTTCTTTTTCTTTTTCATTATTTTATCAATCTCCATTAATTAGTGCTTGAGAAACTGGAAATTGGGAATTCTTGGATCATTCACCAAAGGAAGTGGAAGTCCTTTTAAAGTCAGCTCATTTGTTTAATCTTCAACTGCCAACTGGCAAACCATCTTTATTTATTTCTTATTTTTGTTATATATTCATTATCTAATTTTAATTGATTATTATAATTCATCTTTGTGTACCAAGAAATTATTTTATGACCATTCTCACCACATTATTTATGGTTATCTTTTAATTATTTAATAGCATTTCAATAATTTTTTCATATAATTGATATATAATTTTGTGATTTTTTTATCTTGAATATTGAATTTAAAATTCGAATCTCGAACTCTAAATTTTTCGAAATTCAAGGTTTCGAACTCAAAATAAAAAAATTAGTAAAATTATATATCAATGACATAAAAAAATTAATAAAATATCATTAAAAATTTAAAAAAAGTGATCGATATAGTGGAAAGAATCCATAAAATAATTTATCTTGTGTACTTAGCTATATAGTCTTTCATATATAATATTCTAAAAGCTTTAGGGTAAACTGTTTAATTGGTCACCTAACTTTTAAAATACTTTTATTTTAGTCACCTAAGCATTAAATTTCTAAAGGCAATTAACTGAGCCATATCATGTTTGTACTTTCATTTTTGTCACTTAATTTTCAGGTCGTTTTCATTCTGATCACCCAAGAAATATTTTTTAAGTATGGATTGATTTAAATTAAAATAATATACAAAAATTATCAAATTGTTCTTTTATCCATTATGAAAATTCTAATTTTTTTTTTAACATTGAAATTTTAAATTTCAAAAAATCAAAATAAATTGAATAAATTATTGAAATTTTTTTTTATTAATTGATAAATCAATTAATTTATTATTATAATATTGAAATTAATTGATTTTTTTAATAAATGAATTTTATTTTGTTATTCTTAACGAAATAAACTCAAATAACTTGAATTTAATAATTGTCTACAAACTTAAATTTCTTTTTATTATATAATTTCGAATCTTTTCATGTTAAGTTAAAAGTTAAGGGAAAAAATACTTGTAATTAATTAAATTATTGTTTTTTTTTGTTCGGGTAAAGAAGTGATGAAGAATTATGAGTTTTGTTTGGAATGAAATATAAAATTAATGAATTTGATTAATTGAAAGGATTTTCTTTATTTTTATCTTTTTAATATGGAAGATTCGAGACCATATAATCAAAAGAAAATTGAGTTTTGTAGACAATTATTAAAGAAATTACTTTTCAATTATAACTTTTTTAAATAATTTCAAAACATTAAAATAAATTAAATAAATTGTTAAAATTTTTTATCCATTGATAATGTCTACTGATTTGCTATTATAATTTTGAATTTTAATATTTAAAAAGTTATATTTCAAAATCCAAAGTTAGAATTTTAGCAATGGGATTATAAGTCGATAAGTTTTGTGTATTATTTAATTTTTACCGTCTTTTCATTTTAATCTTTAATTTTTTAAACATGATTTATACCAACTTGTTTGTTTTTAAACATGTCTGTGCATGGTTTGTATTTATTAATAACTTCAAAATTGTGTTCGTCTTTGTTTAAACTTATGTATTTTTGTTTGTTTATTTAAGTTATATTAATTTGTTTGAGAAGATTAAACAAGCATGCTTGTAAAAATTAAACGAACATGTTTAAAAAACATATAATTGAACATATTCACAAATAATATTTATAAATAGTAAGCAAACAAACAATCAATAAATATATACTATTTTTTAACATGAAATAATCAAATAAATATATTATAAATGAATAAAATATAGGATTATTATCATGTATACCTTCAGGGAGTAAAAAAATTCCAAAAGTGGATTTAAGATAATACCATTTTTTAAGGTGTAATAAAATAATAATTAAATAATTAAAAGTGACACTTGGTGTCATTCTAGATCAGGTTTTTTTTTTTTTATATCCCACTAACAGAATAATTACGCAATAAAATAAGGGTAAAAACAAAGGTTATTATTTTGAATTAGACTTGTTCATGATTTGGGATAAATTCGAGTCTTGTCAAAAGTTTAAGCCCATTTGCTAGGTTTTGACTCGATTTAGCTTGAAAAATGGGTTTAAAATTTTGTTAAAACCCATTCGATAAAAATTAAATGAGTTTATTTATGAACATAAAAAAAAAATTTATTTGTATTTATTTTGATTAACAAATAGGTCTTAAAATTTTGTTGTTATTTATTTATTTAGTTTGATAAACAAATAAAATTAAATTATTTATGAACTATTTTATCAAACGCTCTTCCTCGTTATCATCGCTTAATGAACTCAATTTATAATATTGTTTTACATAAATAAAAATATATTATTTAATAAATTAAAAATAAGCACATAAATCAAATATAAAAACATATAATATTAAGAATTGGGTAAAGCTAAAAGGAAAATTCCTTGGTAATTATGAAGGAAAATATCCTTGGAGTTTTTTCATGATTTAATCTCATTCAATAATATGGATTAGATGTCAATTGGGTTTTAGCTCAATTAATATGGACATTGTTGTCAATACAGAAGGATATAGGTTTGAGTACGTTGAAACATATTATCCTTCTATTATAGGTTGGGGAGGGGTTATGAGTAAATTTAGGCATTATTCCTTATAATTATGATATCTTTATACATTAAAGCCATTATTCCTAAATTGTTCTTGGCACATGTTAAACCTTCATGCATAGAATGCATGCAACTGATTTCATCAGTTGAAGTATAGAATATTCGAGGATAAAATGTAGGTGCTTGTTATAAGAATAAATATATTGAAGTGTTTATGGAAATACTCTCATGTGTTGATAATGTAAATAATCCTTAGACTTGTGGTATTGACTCACTTTATATGCTGTGAGTATCATACTTTGATTTATCACGAAATGAGTCCCTATCGACAAATGCTTAAGGTAAGATGTTTCGGATATGACATAAAGCATACGAAGGTGGTGGAATGGTCTAGAGATAATCCATCACTCCAACTAATATGAGGGGACATGTCCTATATGCTTTTGCCTTGTATTAGCTGCAAGTCTTTGGCCAAGGCAATTAGTCAGAGTTAATAGAACGAGTTGTAAGACTAACATGAATAAGCAAAGGTAGACACTGTGCCATGATTTTTAGCTCATTTGGGATATATGATGAATGGTTCAAATTACACAGATATACCAAACATTACAAGACTTTGTCGAAAAATATATTTGGACTATTCCAATAATTGGGGATCATGAACTCATGATGGGTTGTTAGATCTTGCTCATGAATCTATGAATATAATTATTTACAGATTGAAATAAATTATATTTTTTGCCAACATAATTAGAAGCTTAAAGGGTTACACACGATAATGGAATTTGAAAATTAAAATGAAAAAAATATTAAATTGAATAATTCAACAAAATTCAAGGGTTAATGTGAAATTAATCAAAAGTGATTAATCATTCCAACTGATCCTAGATGGAATCCGATTCGTTGTATGCATTCATTTCCACTAAGTTCTTTTTGATGTTTGATTCCAACATTATAGAGATGACATTGAATAAGAGTAAAGCATTTATTATTATTTTGGAAGCATTGTACATTGTTCGTCGTACAGAGAGAATCCACACAGTGCAATAATAAAAATGTTTTAGGTACACACCAGAGATCACCTAATGACGATGACCCAACCTTTTATTTTTCTTCAACCTTTTTATTGATTTTGGGTTATGACGTCTTTGTTCAGTCAACATCTCACAGCTCTGAATCAATCAGTGATATATATATATACACATACATATATGTATATGTATACATATATAATGTTGCAGCAATATAATTTGTTTACAGGAACAAATGCTTTTGGTAAACGTCGAACTCTGCCGAAGACGAAAGAAGCGGTGTCTACATACCCCCAATAAGAAATCAAAAACAAGGAATTAAGCCATGCATATAGAACTGTAGTGTTGAACAATAAATGGATTAAGTGTAGTAAATGACCTGTGAGAAATTGGAATTGAAGAGTCTCCTCAAGAATCTTGTATTAGCAAGGCAACTAGATTGGTTAACTTTATCAAGGGTTTCATTAATTAAATCGAATAAGTCTCCATATGTCGGGCCTGGTAATTTCTTCAGAATCTCCGCCAATATGTAGGTCAGTGCACCGTTCATCTGCCCGGCGGTAAAGGCCTGCACCAGTATTCATCATCATCATCATCATCATCATCATCATCCATGGATAGTTAATATTTGAAAAATGAAAAAGATGAACACTTACAGAGGTATCAGCAGCGGCTTGGTGATCAAGACAAGCACTAATGGAAATAGCTAATCCACCATTTGTACGTTTCTCCGCACCCGAGGGAGGGCTGCTGTTTACCCATTTTTTCCTGTTTAATGAGGATGATGATAAAGTAAGGGTATAATGAACAGGTTGATTGAGTAGTTCCTCTCACTTTCAAATGGGAAAAAAGGTTCAATTCGTTGAACTTAGAGAAGCTTACTCTTCACTCGTATAAACTTTGGGAAGATCTAAAATGGTTCCGCTATGGCAAGCGTCAACAATGGCATGAAGCGTAACGCCAGGGGTGAGTGGCCGGACGATGAGGGCATTAAGATCATTATCCACTATCATCCCCTCCTCTTGGAAATCAACCGGACATATAGTTTCATCGAACCCATCATCCTCATCGTTGTTAAAATCCGGTTGCCGTAACCCATGACCGGAGTAGAAAAACACCAACGAATCTCCCTGCCGGCTGTCACTCACCAACCATCTCAATGAAGCCTCGATGTTTTTCTTCGTCGGTATAAACCGTGGGTCCGCCGCCTCTTCTGCAGTTTTCCTTTTTCCATTAATCATCACAACGAAGATGGTAAAACATTAAACAAATATAACTGAAGAACATACCCGTGAGAACCCGAATGGAATGTCCAGGGTACCCGAAATTGTTAATCAACAAATCTCTCATGTTTCTGACGTCGTTAATGGTTCCTTTAAGCCTATACTGCTTCCAGTTGTTGTAAGTGATTCCGCAAAGCACTGCTCGCTTGCTTGATCTCTTCATCGAGTTGAAAGCCGAGGGATCGGGATTTAAGGAAGTGCTTTGATGCACTTTTCCTCTGATTTGGCTATAAAAGCATCTCATTCGGCTGCGTAGCCCATAGTGCTGCTTTTGGCTCGAAGGATATTGATTATCGGCTGGAATGGGAAGATAGTTAGGTTTGCATGAAGGGCATTCAACATATGCACCTTTGGTCACTGATTTCTCCATAAATCTTTGCCTGCATCGTGAGCATGGTGTGGTTCTTCGCATATCCATGGTTGCCGATGGATGCTTTATCAGATCTTGGCGAGAAGAAAAAGAGGGTTCTACAAATTGTTACGTATTACTAATTAATTTTGTAATCCACAGATTATGAGGCTACTGATCTTGGGGTTTTATAAGCATCGATGATGAAGATTAGTGTAAAGAAATGGTGAAATTCTGCCGATTTGGATAAGCGGTGCATTTATCTGTGATTAATATAAAAATAGTTGTGGCGGTAAGATTAGATCTTTGTTAGTGTAAAGAAATGGGGAAATTTTGTGTTTAGTTTGGATCACTTTGGATGAGCAGTGCATTTATGTACAATTAGTATAAAAGCAACGGTGTCGTTAAAATCAAATAATGTACTTTTTGAATTTTAAAATCAATCCTCACAAAACGATAAGTATTAAATTTATTAAGTTAAATTCTATTGTTTTCAGAATTTGATGTGACATTATCATACGTGAAATATTATGTCAACTTGTTATTTCTACATATTATTCATTAAAAATTTAATTAATGAATTAACAACTATATCTATTTCAAAATTAAAATTTTAAAATTCAAAAAATATAAAAATTTAAAATAATTCAAGTAAAAAATAGACAAACTAATAACAAATTTAACCTTAAGGTGTAATAATTTATTTGTTGAAGTTCACATTATCCATAAAGTACTTTACTTTTTGAGTGGAGGTCTAATCTATTCAAAATTAATTAATTATGATTTGCTCATCAACAGGATAATGGTATGGCAGTAAGATTTACATTATTAAAAATTTGATTTAATCTTTTAAAAATTATAAATATATAAGTTATTAAAATAGTGAAATTATATTTTTACTATCGTAAAAATTACAATTTAATTTCGTCCCTCTAAAATAAATTTCTAATTTCGTCCATGTTTAAATAGTAAAATAATGTATTTCAGTACACTTGAACTCACATTCTCATATACTGACAATAATATCGATACCAATCAAATTAAAACTCAATCTATTACAACAATTTTAAACTTAGCAGTGATTGCACATGTAAGAAAAGAAAATGGAACCCTTTCCTTTTTCTGGAAGTTTGACTTATGTTTTCCTCTGAAATTAAGCTTAGTCGTTCTTTAAGTCGGTTAGCTATAGTGGAGAAGCTTTAACAGGTAAAAGGTCAATATGCTCCCCATTAAGCGGCTTTTAAGAGTAGGGGAAAATAAAATTAAAATTTGCTATTAATTTTCGTAAATTTGAAATTTTAATTTTATTTTAGGAATAAAAGAGAAAAGAAACTCGAACCTAATTTTAATTATTCTCGTAACATCATTTCAATTCGGCCGGCATTCAAAGTCAACGTAGATTCTTCCGGCGGATCAAAGAAAACATGGTACTCCATTGTTATAGATTAAAATTGATAAAATGATGGAAACAAAATTTGGGATGTTTGGTTGATAAGAAAATGTAGAAAAATTTGATAAAAATTATTTAATAACAAGAAAATATAAGAAAATAGGTAAAATAAATAGATATCTATGTAACAAGTTATTATTAGTTGAATTATTTTTTCTAATGGGATTAACAATTGGGATAAAATGGGTAATAAGTACTAATTATGACAAAAAAAGAGAGTTTAGATAACAATTTGAAAAAACTAGTATAGTTTAAGTATCATTTTATTGTTTAAGCCTTAAAAATATTAAAAACTAATATACGCGAACCCAAAATGAACTTAGATTAGTCTTTTACAAATATGAACAGGTTTAAGCAAAATTTTAAATTCATATTTTGGATTAGGCCAAACTAAAGTAAATATAAAATATGTTAATATTATATTTAAACCCGACCTGAATCTGACTCGATCTAACTCATAAACACTTCTAATTTTAGTCTCGTGACACTAATAAATACACCGTATATATAATATAAGGATAAATAAAATCACATTATTGTCATAAAATAATTAATAAGTTAAAAGTAGCATTAAAGTTCATGATTTATTCAATAATAAAAATAAATGAATAAGTCTAGAGAATATATTCCATGTAGGCTTGTAGCACTGAAAATTCAATTAAAACGTGAAAATGTATTTGCCACTCCCCCATGTAATTGATACCTTACAATTTGGTATCTGATCCGATTCTTCTTTATAATCTTTAGTTATGTACCAATATTTTTACAAAGAGTTGTAGCTGGAAATAAAAATTATAATTTCAAATTTTAGAGTGTATACTACTTCGTATATTAAATTTTAAAAAAAATATTGATGTCGGTGGAGTCTTAACTCTATTGGCATGTATATTGTTGTTAATGCAGGAGGGCGTAGGTTCGACTACGTTGAAGCACATTATTCTCTTATTTATGGGTTGAGAAGGTGTTATGAATAGTTATAAGTATTATCTCAAAAAGAGCAGATAAATATAATATCATGTGATTTTAATTTAGTTGGTGAAAATACAATAATTATATATAATTCTAAAATTAATTTTTTTATTTAATTTGATTTTCACAAACTACGAACACATTTATCAATATAGCAACATTTTATGTTTACATATCATATACATGATTAATTATATTTATTCAATTGATATATTTATTTAAGTGTGTATGTTTAAATCAAAACCAATGTCTTATATATACATTTGAACCACACTTTAAATGTAATGTGTATAATTACACCAAATCAATATTGATGTATCATATTATACGTTAAATCAAAATTCATGTATAGTTTTAAATTTTAATTTTACATTTTACACTTACTTCTAAAATAAACTATCCCTTCAAAACCTACACATTTTTTACTCTTTTTTTTTAGAACAATCTCATTATATGTTTTGATTATATTTGTGTTTTTTTTTTACACAATATCTAAAATTGCACATAACCCCTCCCCAACCCATAAATAGAAAGATAATGTTTTTCAGCAAATTCAAACATTTATCCTCCTGTCTTGGCAATAATATTCATAACAGTCGAGTTAGATACAATTCTTTCTTTTCTTTTTTTAATATATTTTTGCTTTTTTTTTTTTCTAGTACAGATGATCTATATATGCTTTCATTTTGAACCATTCCTTTATGCAAATGACAAAGCAGAAGCATCTTCTGGGATTTTCACATTCTCTTCTTTTTGCCAAAATCTTCGATTGTGTGTGAGTCATGGTGCACTTGTCTTGAAGTTTTTGGCTTCCCAATCTTGTCCTATTAATTAATATAGATTTTCCTCAATAAATTAAGTTGGACCGTCATGAGTGTATATTGTTAACGGGCACCAAGTAACCCAAAGCTAGTTTAGAAATGTTCAAATTAGAGTTGATTTGATAGAATATTTTAGTGTTGATGATTAAATATGTTGTTATACACCACCTCAGCATCTGTTAACAGTTTAACACAGGTGACCAAAACAAAAATGAAACTGAATGTTTTCGGTCACCCAATCCTAAAATGTTACATCATATCTTGGTAATCCAAATTCAGAGATCAGATCGAAAACAATTGCTAAGTTCTAAGATTAATATGGACAAAAAGAAATTCAAAAACTAAAAGTAAAAAAAAATTACCAAAGATTAAATGTTATTTTATCCCTCAAATTAAAGGAGCCATCTATTTTATAATATCAAGCACCACATTAGCCATACGAAAAAATTACTAAGATTAAAAAATAATAATAACAGAGGTAGACTCTGCAATAGACTAATATAAATTTAATTCAAGTTACCAACATTAGGAGGTTCTAGCTCTGTAACTTTGTACATGAAAGGCTTACCAAAGGTAGAGATTATTCATAGCTGAATCACTGTTGTTTTTATCCTTTTATACATGGCAAATGAACTGCATGATTACTGTAGTGAGTTGCCTAGAAATTTGGCCTTGCAGGTTGGACACATATAACCAACTGAATCTGATTGTATTTCGGAATCGACAGCCTCCTGGTTGAACTCCGTCCCACACCATACACACAGAGTTATAAGCTGAGGCTTGCCAGCCATATTCAACAAGACTTCTGATCCAAACTGAACCGACGAAGTGTAATCACCTTCTATAGCAGGATTATTAGCCAGCTCTACTGGAATCTCTGGCAACGAGGAAGATACTTGCACACCGCCAATGCTCAAATTGATCGCCTCTGTTTCAACCAACCTCGGCTCATCAAATCCTGTAACATTGTCAAGCCTCTCGTTCATGCTGCATAAACCATCTTCTCCCTGCTGTTACACATAGAGAACATGAATATTAAAGTAATTTCTTCAATGAAACCACTTCTCGATGACCTAACATTGGTAAGAAAACTATGACGTCTAACACCCCCCCCCCCCCCAAAACAAATGCCAGGATATACAGGCAAATGATATAGCATATTAAGTAAACCATCAATAGGTCACATTGCACAACCTTTCTTCTGTGCACAAAGAGGAATTAACATAAATTAAAAAGTTAATAACCTTATTTCGATTCTATGGATGTAAATATTTCTGTTTAGTTGAGAAAGTTGTAAAAATTCTGAAACTACTCATAAAGGAGGAAATGAGGAACCATCTAAACTTTTTTTTTTTTTTATGAACCAGGCCAAACAATGTAAGCAATCAATGAGGAAAGCTTACTGATGGCAACTATACAACCAAACTGAGGCAAAGTGCACTCCAAAAGAAAAAGTAGAATGATAACATCGATAAATGGAGAGGACCAATGATACACAAACTCTAGTAAGCAGAACAATAATCTCAAACTGTTTACATCACATTGTATTGATAAAGCAACAAAAATCAGAACAGTTGCTTTATACCTTGTCTGAGATAGAATTTGCAACCAATGGACCATTGACTGGTAACGATAGGGGCATTGATGATTCAGGGACTTCGGCCTGAAGTACATTTTCTCCAGATGTTTGACGTATAGCCTCTGGTGAAACATCTTTAGCTGGCTCACAACTATTCCCTAAACCAACAACTAACTCAGAATTGGTACTGATATCCACTTCTTCAGGTTTAGGATTCTCCTTTGTGCCAGCACAAACCAAATTGACTTCATTCTCAACATCACAGACACCCTGATCAGTGGAGGGAACAAGTAAGTTTCTTTCAGGACCTCTATGTTGCTCGATGCCAGACTTGTCAGCTTCTTCAGAATGAATTGTTAAACCATCTTTTCTGACTACAGTTTCAGATGTACTACCATTTTGCTTGTCCATACAATCAGAAGTTGTAGCATCAAAAAGAGAATCCATATTTGCAACACTGATAGCTTCATCAATATTCTTCTTCTTTTCATCGATGACCATAGGCTCACTGGTTTGTTGACATAAATCTTGATCTAGTGTTCTGTCAGTCACTTCATCCTCTGTCCCAGAATCACTTGAAGGCGAATCAGAATTCATTTCATGATCAGAAGTAGAAGCAGGAATATTTGTAATTGGAACAGCATTCAATTTATCAGGACTCGATTCATCATTGAGTTCATATCTAGGCACAGCAGTACTAGTTTCAAGAATAGAATTCTGCGCAATTTCAATTAAAGCATCCATTTTGGAGATCCTCGCGGGCAACTCTTGCTTAGTAGCAACCTCAGTTTTCCCAGGAAGCGTCAGTAAACCAGGTGAATCTTCAATTCCTCTCACAAAATTCCTAACATGGATCCCTACATGGCCATTGTACCTACGCCGTTCATGAAATACCTTATGGCAGAATTGGCATTCAAATTTCCCATCTCTAAGTATCACACCATCTCCAACAGAAGAACCAAGCCTGTACCTCCTTGTAGTCCTTTGGTGAAATGACAAAAGATGTTGTAAATATGCATCCTTCTCATCAAAAGTCATATTGCATTTATGACATTCGAAAAGATCATGTATTTGAACTTCTGCCAGGTTATCCATTCCCAGTAAGTTGACTTCCTTCTCACGTTCAGTCCGCCTTTGATCATCCCCTTTCTGGATTGCACCTTCCTGCCATTGCATGTACATAAACACTGTTAAGCATTTCTTCTTCTTTCACGAGTTAAATAAATGTTACCGGCAAACATCACTTACATTTTCAGAAGCCATTTGATAAATATGCTGAGCAATGTCGCCATCATTATCCATTGTCAAGGGTGCATCATGGAGACCAAAGCAGGATTGCAAGTATCCAGCGACTTCTTCACATGATATAAAATGCCGCCCACCGGGACTGAAAACGAAAAAGAAATAAGGATGATGTCTATGATATATACATACAAAGGAAAAATACTGGTCAGAATAAAGTGTCTTTGATTAACTAAAATATAACCCAAATTAAGAAAAGCTATAAAATTATGATTTGTTCTTTTGCACTCGCAACAAAACTACAAGAATCTACAAATAAACTAACGAAGAAATCACCTAATATATCTCCGGCAATATACAGAAGCACGACCTTCCTTCCTCTTTAACCCTAACAAAAGCTTCCACCCTACCGGCAAGACATCTCCGAAGATGCTAGCATCAACAATCTTCCTCTTCCTTCTCCTGCTACACCACTGCCCACCCAAATCCCTCATAAACCCTAGCAAGGCCTCCTCACTTCCCGCCATTCCCTCGGTCCTCCTTTTCAATTCCTCCGCATAAGGATCCTCCAAACCGCCCAATGCGACCAAATCGACAGCAACTCCATTTTTGTTCACAATCTCTAAACCCCGCTCTCTCTCTTCCTCGGAATTAGCAGCCTGCACATTGGGCTTCCTCCCTCTCTTCCTCTTCCCAAGGCTGATCATTGCATCTTTAATCTCAAAATCCACCATGGTATCCCTCATCCCGTAACTTACAATGGCGCCCCTAGGGGAGGAAGGAGGGGTAGTGAAATCGAGATGCTGAAATTCGGGGTGGGATTTGAGGGAGACCTTGAGGGAAGATATTATGGATCGGTTCTCTAGGGCTTCAGTGTCATGTTGAGGAGGGAAAGGAGGGGCTGGTTTGGGGGCCGGGAGGAGACCGGGGATGCGGTGGCGGAGAGGGTGGTGATGGGAGGAATGATGGTTGTTAGGGGAAAGGCGGGCGAACGTCTGGCGACGGGAGCCGGCGGATTCATTGAAGCTGGAACGGTCAATGGAAGGGATTACGAGGTTGTCGGAGCAGTGAAGGTCGAAGGCGGTTGGGGAACAAAGGGAGAGGGAGAGGAGCTCGGATTGGGTTAGGGCAGTTAAGTCTAAGGAAGGGATAGAATCCAGGGTTAGTGGCTGGTCGGCGGTGAGAGTGGCCATTGCGGTGGTTCGAAAGGCGGCGGTCACCTAAGATGATTTGGATGATTAACTAATGCCTAATGCCCTAAAACGTGAATTCAGCATTTCGGTACAAATTGAATTGAATTGCGTGCTTAGTGCTTTCCTATTCGTGCCAACAAAGGAAAGAGCAAATAATAATAATAATAATAATAATAATAATAATAATAATAAAATAATAATAACGATGAATTACAAAAATAACCATTTTTATTTGTTTCAGATTTAGTCTCTTATATTTAAAACATTACGTTTTAATCATTTATGTTTTTTTTTATATAAATAAAGAGGCAGTAAACTTGCCTAATTCTTATTTTATTCCAATATCATGCATTACAATGAATATCATTTGATAACAAATTACTAACATGATCAATTGGGGTATCAATAATACGAATATCAACTAAGGTAGGCTCACACGTCTTTGCAAGGAAGTCAGCCACTAGATTATACTTACGGGAAACATGTTCGAACCTAATCGATTCAAAATGTTGAACCTCATCTCTGATTTTGAGAGCAATGGTTACCAAAGGAACTCTCTCCAAACAACTTGTAATTATATTAACAACTACTAGACAATCACTTTCAACTATTACTCGTCTAATTCCGCGAATTTTCTCACTTGAAGTCCATGTAGTATTGCTTACAATTCTGACTGTAAAGCCGAACCTCGTCCCATGAACCTCTGGAATCTTACCACCCAATTGCCATCGGAATCCCGTAAAACACCCGCAGCTATCGCACATTCATCATTGATCCCTACAACCCACATCTGGAGGTCGCCACCTAGTGCTAACTGTTAAAGACGTACCCAAATCACCATATCTAGTACTTAAATCTTCCATTGATGAAACCATGCAATTGGCTGCTACAACAATTTTCTTCACTTGACCAAATATGCCTTGAAATACAAAATCATTCCGCTGCCTCTAAAGCAACCAGCATGTGACAGCAAACATCAAACCATTATCTAAACCACACACCTATGCCCCTTGTTGCCCCTGCAGATTTCCCATAAACCATTGTTCAAAATCAGCTTCAAAGAATGATGCTACCGTACCTGTAGTAAGCTGTTGCTGCCAGACTTCCTTCGCATAACTACAGTCCCTCAACACGTGCTGGACAGACTCCTGAGCAGCTCCACAACGAACACAAGATGCATCCATTGCCATTCTCTGACGGACACGCTCCTGGTTTGTCATTAATCTTCTTCTCCAAACCAACCAAAGGAAGAACTTAATTCTAGGAGGTAATCTATTATCCCACACCAAACCAATTTCCACCATGGATCTGGTATCAAATTTTCATTTGACGTTAAACAACGGTAAGTTGTTCGCACCGTAAAGGAACCATTTAAATTGAACTTCCACATACAAACATCACTCCCCAATGATTCATGAGGAGGATGACAAGCTACTATTCGTTCAATAACTTACTGAGAAAAATAATACCTTAGCTTGGTCCAATCCCACCCCCATTACCATCCATAAAATCAGCAACCTTGACATGGTGAGAAATATTCATTCCAGGCAAAAGATGATCTTGTAATAAACCAAAACGAGGAACCCAATGATCATACACCATGCTAACTTCATTCCCATTCCCAATGCTCCAAATCACCTTATCTTTAAAAAGGCTCTATATTTTAGCAAGGGAACTCCAAACATAGGAGCAAACAAGTCTTTTAATATCAGTCGGGTAAGTTTCCGTTACCTTATACTTCGCTCGCAAGACACGAACCCACAAATCCTCCACTTTGGTCACCATTTGAAACGCCATTTTCATGAGAAAAGATTTGTTCTACAACTTCAACTTTCGCATACCAAGTCCACCTATTGATCGTGCTTGACAACAATCATCCCATTTAACAAAAGTTGGTTTATTCCCATTTTCAGAATGCCCCCAAACAAATCCCCTCACAATTTGTTCAATACGAGAACAAACCCCGATTGGAATCATAATTGTTTGCATAAAATAACCCGGGATCGTGAGTAACATAGATTTCACTAACTAGACCCTTCCCGCCAAAGATAATAATCGCGCATCAAACCCATTCAGTTTTTGCTGAACTTTATCAATAATGAATTGAAAAGTGCACTTCTTTACTCTAGAATGAAATAAAGGCATCCCCAAATAATATCCAAGATCATCAGTTTGTAAAAAGCCAAAGACATTCCCCACCTCATTTTTTACCGAATCAGCAGTATTAAGGGAGAAAAAAAATCTTTGACTTATTAGAATTAATACGATGACCCGAGTAAAAACAAAAGGTCTCACGAATCTTCTGAATTACCTTCGCATTCTCCTTGCTAGCATCTCCAAACAAAAATAAATCATCCGCAAAGAATAAGTGAGACAAAGGTGGCCCACCTCTGCCCAAAGTGATCGGTTTCCAACATCTTTTAGAAATAGCTTGTTGAATGACATGTCCCAATCTCTCCATAGTTAGTACAAATAGATACGGGGACAGTGAATCACCTTGTCGAACACCTCTTGAAGGAACAAAATCTTCCGTATACCCTCCATTCCAAAGCACATGCATAATAGGGGTAATAACACACTTCATTATGAGCCTCACCAGACTAGTAGGAATTTTAGTCATTGAGCGTTAATTGCTATTAACGGTGTAACGTTAAAATGACGTGATACATTAAACCATCATTTCAAACAAAAATTTTAAGTTAAATTATACAACTGATCCTTATAATTTTTCATTTTGAGCAATTTAATTTTTTTATGTTATTTGAACTTTTTTTTCATTCTCGCTTTTTCCTTCTATTTTCCTCCCTTAATTTTTTTATGTTTTTTATTTGTTAAAATTAGTCCCTAAACTTTTATTTTTTGAATAATTTAATTTTTTTATTTCTTTATTTTCCTTTTTTTTTTCTTCTCATATTATTCACAGCATAAGTATAATCTTTGCCTATTAAAGAAACCAAATTTTTATTTCTTTCATATAATTCCTAAATTAAATTTTACTCAAAATCGAATATTATATTATTTTAAAAAATTATAAATTATTTATTCTGTACGAAGGTAATACTCTTTTGAATTTTCTTTTTTATCTTATTATTATATATGAAGTTGTAGACAAGTGAGATTTAAAAAAAAAAAAAAGTAGAAAAAAAATTACCATATAAAATTTTCAGTAATTAATTTTTAATCATCATTATTAAATAGGTTTATTAATTTAATGTAAATATTTTCATATTTAAATAATTTAAATATTACTTGCATTAAATAAGTTATATATATATATATATAATATTATTATAAATTATTTTTAAAATCATGGAAAGCTATGATCATTATCATATTTTTTAACATATTACACCGAGCCCTTTCCGTAGCCGGGGCCATTTACAAGCCACTGGAACAAGCACTTCTACTTTACATGATTAATAGGCGTGGCCGATGGATTCACCGTGACCTGCGTTCTTTCCTTGCGAGTTGCGGACATGAATTTCACCATCACCGGTTTTACCTTCTCGGTAGCCTTGATGATGATCAAGAACAATAGCCGATAAAACACAACCATTGCAAACAAGATAGCAAGATCAACCCACTTAGAGTATGCCGTTTCAAAATGCCAAGTTTGCTTCAAAATTTCTTCACCAGTAATGGTTGGTGGCCCTCCATTTCCAGCTTCGACATTGGGAAAAGTCAAACCTTGAAACTCGTTCTTAAACAGTCCCTGATAAGCATATTTGTGGAACGCGATGTGGTAGAGGGGATATTTCAACAATGGCTTAGGAAGATCAGTGGGTAGTCGGAAGAATCCGCCGACCAATAGCATTAGCCCTTGAATTCCAGAACCTACTATGATTCCCATCAGGAAATTGGGTACCAAACTTGCCACAATCATCATTAAGCTCTCCACCAACATCATGCAAGCGAATAATATGATGAAGAAGAAAAAGAAATGTTGATATCCATGGTGAAGTCCTGGAAGGAAATATGTAATTGCGCCTGGAATAAGTGCGACCAGTGCCAAGAATGGCAGAGCAGATAACGTATTTCCGATGACAAAGGGAGCGACACCGTAGTGCCCATTCAGTCTTTCACGCTCGAATACCTTCATTTCCTCTACAAAAGAAGGGAATCCACCAATGGTCATGAAGGTTAGAAATGATGCCACAAACATCATCATTGAACCTCTAGCCTGAAAAAAAGAAAAGAAAAGAAAACCCTTAAATATTATTGCCGTATGATCAATTGTAGTGCTGCAATCAATCAGTCAATCGATATTATGTATTCATTTACGAACCTGGATTGATCCATAGCCCATCCCGATGTGGTTAAATTCAGTGCCAAGGACAATAGATAATAAAATATAGGTACCTAGACGCAACCAATAGTAGCCAAGATCACGAGACATGTTAGTGAAAGATCTTCTGGTAAGGATATGGCATTGGGTGAAGAACCCAGACTGCCTTTTATTTTTCTCCAATGCTCCACCACCCTGACATGAAAATCCAGCATCCAATATGTTTAATGCCTTTTGGATTATCTATTTTAGATTCAGTTCAAAGAAAAAAATGAGCTGTTATAAACCTGACCAACCTGTTTACAAATCTGAGCTACCTCTTTCTCGACCATTTGGTATATATATGAAGACTTATATGACTTCACCAGGATATCAATCACTTCCTCTCTGGGGATTCCATTAGCAAACCCTAGCTCAATATCCTGTTTAAAAGAAGAAAACATCATACAGGATACTTGATGTGCATTGAGAATTATTTGTAGACTAGTTACCAACCCATATTGGGCCCATGGTCTTGACCATCGTACCTTGTCAAAATCCTTATTGATGGTTTTGAGGAAGTGATCAGATGGATTCTGGAGACTTGGGCAAGGGAATCCATTTAAAGCAAAAAACTACATATTTTAGAAAACAAGATAGGTCAGTTTGTTTTGCCAACTCTCTCTTTATATATATGTTATACTAGTGAGAAAGAACATACTTCATTTGCTGCAGAAACAGGACCAAAATACACAGTTTTGCCTGCAGATAAAAGGTAAAGATTGGTGAATAGTTGAAACACTTCAGCGCTAGGCTGATGGATGGATGCGACGATTGTTCTTCCAATATTGTCTTTCTGATTCAGGCTTGCGATTCTGCTCATCACATAATATGAAGCTGCACTGTCAAGCCCGCTAGTTGGTTCATCCAAGAACAAAAGCTTAGGGCGTGTTAATATTTCCATACAAATACTAACTCTCCTCTTTTGGCCACCGCTTAGTCCTTTAGCACCCCACCCACCAATCCGAGTATCCATGGCGTCTTGCAAACCCATTTCTCTGATCGTCATTTCGGCTCTCTCCTTCTTTTCTGAATTGGCCATTGTATCAGGTAACTGGAGCTGAGCTGAGTAGTAAACAGCTTCTCTGACAGTCAGTGTTGTAATCAGTGCATCGTCTTGGGTTACATATGCCTGCAGTGTGATCCATGGTAGTAATTTAATTTCCATTAAATTAAAAAGGGAACTTTATAATGAAATTCATTATTATGGAGCTTCTCCTTACAGATGTTCCATAAGCCAAGGCTTGTTTACGTCCATTGAATAGAATATGTCCTATTTGCCTTGTGTTGGGACCCTGTCTCCCTGCTAAGGTATCAAGAAGTGTGGATTTGCCACAACCCGAAGGACCCATTATGGCCAACAGCTCACCAGGGCGAGCATAACCAGTCAGGCCCTGAAGGATCGATCTTCCACCAGCAACAGTGACCCACAAATCGTCCCAAGTCAAGAGAACACCATCCTCCATAAACCTGTTAGTTCGGCATCCATTGTTAGTCCCTGGCGTTGGATTAAGGTTTTCAACCTCGAAGGTAGCATGGGTTTGTGATCTACCCTCCACTGGTTCTGACTTACGAAAGGAAGCTGCCATAATTAAGAAAACAAAAGGAAACTGAGATCAAAAGGAGTTAGGACTGAGGTTGAATGTATATGCTATATTTATAATGGGATCTTCCACTCCTGGCCTTAAACGTGCCTTGTCGTCTAGGATTTGTTTTCACCAAAAGTCGTGTAAGCTTTTGGTATATATCATATTTTGTATATGATTTTTAATTAAATAAATGATTTATTTTATATTTTATTGTACTTTTTCTTAGAAAAAGAAGAAGAAAAGTCTATGTCTTTACTTATAGTACATGGGAAAGGATAGTATATTGGGTGGGCGAGCTTACTTTCGCAAGTCAGAATCATATATAGGGGTAATTTAACCGTGACCCATTATTTTTTTTTGTTAGGAAAACTGATTTAATTGGACGAGCTTTCTACATAGTTTGCAGAAAAATGTATTTAGTTAGACGTAATTTTTAATGTGTCAATAAAAGTTTATTCAGTTAGACGCACTTTCACACTCTATCTTCAAAATCGATTTATTTATTTAAATCATGAAAAAAAACAATTTAATCGATTAACAAAAAAATGACATATATGCTTAATTTAGCCCATTCATCGCAATTTTAAATTATATGATCTTTTTCCCACTCCCTTTTTATATAAAAAACTCGCTTTTATTTAGTAAATTTATATATTTTTGTTTTATTAAACTTGTAAACTAAAAAAATTGAAACTGAAGCTTTAATGTTAGACTAAAAATCTTATTATGTGTGTATGTGTATGTGTATGTGTATACATGTAAAAATCACGTATCTAAAATACAAGTATAGGTTTAAAAATAGTGAATTGTGATATTTGAAACTAATCATAGTAATTCATATGCAATTGTACGGAATTGAAATAAAAAATAGTTTTAATAGTGAGTAAAAGTAAATTTAGTTAGTTAAATATATTAGTTTAAGAATATTAAATGTCTTTCAATTGTTTATCATAGTGTTATCATTTTTCTTAAGTTGGTATCGAGTTGATTTGAGACACCAACTCAATCAACAATATTATAAATATATACAAATAATGTGAGTGAAACAATTCTTATAATAACATTAAAAAATATTAAAATAAAGCTTTGGTGTAAGTGGTAATTTTTTTTTATAGATGTTATTAGTTTTTTTAAAATAAATAAATAAATGTACCCTTGTAATAATATAACTTTTTTAATTATGTAAGGATATTTTAGTATTTTCATACATAAATTGGTATCAAGTTGACTTGGGACACGAACATAATCACACACTTAAATAATAGAATTGATTAAATAATGGTATAGATATACACAATTGGTAAAGATAATAAAGTGTGTATAATAAAATTTAAATGTAAAAATATATCAAAATAAAATTTTGGTTGAGTGGTAAATTGAAGGAAATTTGCTAATCTAATTGACTTGCTTTCAAATTCATCATATGCATATTTTTATTCTTTTTTAATAATAAAAAATTAAAGTACCCTAAAATAATATAATTTATTTTAAATGTGAAAGGATATTTAAATAATTTTCCTAACTAAGTCAAGATTCAATTGATGGATGACACCAACTTAGTAAAGGGCTTTATAAATAGTATAGACTAAAAACTCTATCACAAGCGTATGCATGTAGAAACCACATGTTTAGAACACAAATTTGTATTTAAACATAACATGCAATAAATAATGAAATGTATGAAGGTAAAAGAATTGCATAATAAAATAAAAATGAATAAAATATTTAAAATAAAGTTTTAATTAAGTGGTAAATTTGAAGTTATACATATTGGTATGAGTTCAAATTCTACTATAAGTATATTAATTTTAAAAATAAGAAGATTAAAGTGCCCTTAAATAATATGATATAAAAGTGTATTTTTGTATTTTCTCAAACTGAGTTGGTGCTTGGTTGACTCGTGGCACCAACTCAGTCAGGGACTTAAATAATAATATAAATATACAATTGATGGAGGTCATAAAGCATGCATAACAAAATTTAAATGTAGAAATATATTGAAATAAAACTTTAGTTGAATGGTAAATTGAATATTTTGCTAATCCAATCGATATTGGTCCAAAATTATCATATATTGTCAAATCTGTAATACCCTTATACCCGGTTCATATGTATAAACCTGATATAAAAGTATAACATTAAGGTTCAGTACAGAAAAAAAAACAGAGTCATGCAACTTTTTTTTTCATCAACCAATGCATTTTAGGCTTCTTGATTCAAAATATCGTAAATTAATCATGTATATTAAGATCGAGACTTAAAATTGATTTAAAGGAAATAAAATATGATTTTTAGTCCAAACATAATTTCATCCAAAATACCTCATTTCATTTCGTCACACAAAACATTTCAAAACAACATTTTTGCTGTAACACCCCTACACCCGGTTCACACGTATAAACCCGGCATAAGAGTATTACATACAATGTCAGAGAATTAAAAACGAGTATAATAAAATTTTTCTTTCAATTCATGTAAATTTTCAAAACAATATTGATAATCTATTCATTAGGGACACCTAAGTATACCATTTGTACATGTCATTTTTCTTCAAAGTAAATTACCTAAACTTGAGCTTCAAAAGTGATGTGATGTGATGTGATGAGAGGTCCCTTACTCGACTCTAGCTTTCCGTAGCTTTTGTACCTACGCGTTAAAATAAACGCGTTAAGCCGATGAAGGCTTAGTAAGCACTACAAACATAATAGATGATTATTTATTTATTGCTTAATTTTATCAAACATTTAATTACTCATAAGTATAAAATTTCTAACCTTTCTTGGATGTAACATTTAACTTACCATAATTTCACCATAACACACATTCATCCTCATATTCCAACTTACCTCAACGGTAGATTTTACATTTTCATCCCTTTTTTCACAACTTAGTCATTTCAATCACATTAGTTCACTTAATTATTAACATATAATTACACATACAAATATAGTACTTATCTTTCATGTATTTATCATTTCACTTACCTCAATGTAATAATTTGCACATTCTTTCACTAATGACAATTCAGCCATCATAGCTTTCTTAACCATAGCTCACTTAGCTTATTTATCCACTTGGCCCATAATAGACTTTTATAGAACCCATCAGATAAACGGAACAAACAGAGAGTACCGAAGTACTAAACAGAGAGCACATAAGTGCTAGGCAACAGAGAGCACACAAAGTGCTAAACAGAGAGTACACAAAGTACTGAGCACACACAGTGCTAATCAGTGAGCACACACAGTGCTAATCAGAGAGCGCACGAAGTGCTAAACAGAGAGCACACGAAGTGCTAAACAGAGAGCGCGCTAGTGTTCCTTAATGGCATGCCACTATTATCACAATGGTTCTAACTTGTCTACATGGGCATAATCTCTCATATTCATCATTTCTCATAATTTCATATATCACATTTACATTTCTCTTCACATACACATAATCATGTATTTCTCACCTTTATTTTCTCAAAAGCTTCCACAACATCACCATTTATTCATATAATTAATATTTATATTTAAACACATAATATCTCACACATATATTTTTCTCATATATTCATCATCATATATCTCTTACTTTTATTTTCATATTAATTTTCAAAGTTGTCCACTTGCGTCATAGTCACTAAATTATTTATATCGTGAGCTACAGAATTCAAAAACATAATCCGCTTCATGTTTCTGAAACTAGATTCAATCATCTTTTTACCATAAAATTTCCAGAATTTTTACTTAGGCCAATTTGTACAGTAAATTCTTTCAATTTACCTCTTCTCTGCTGTCTGACAGTTTCGACCTTTCTTCACTAAAAATTATCTATCTTTTAGTACACAGATCAAATTATGTTCTAGTTTGTTTCTATTGAAAATAGACTCATTAAGGATTTATCCATATAAATTTAAGTCTCTAATAATTTTTGTATATTTTTCTATGATTTTTCAAAATCAGAACAGGGGAACTCGAATCTACTCTGACAATATTACACTAAAACTAGTATATCTCGAAATATGCAGTTCCTTTTCTTTCATTGTTTCTTCCATATGAAACTACACTCAATAATCTTTAATTACATATATAATTCGACCCTTAACTCATTATATAAAATTTTTAGTGAATTTTCGAAGTTAGTCCCCTGTTACTGTCCAAACTGTTTTGAAGTGAATTTTTTTCCCTTCTCATATTTCCTTTGCACTAAATTTCATTTAATCACACCTAATCACCATATTTATAACTAAACATATCATTTTACTCATTTTTATCACAATTAATCATATAATTTAAAGATAATAAATTTTCAATTTAAAATCTTGTAGTACTTACTACTCTAGTAGAAAACTTCCTTTCCCTCTTTGATCTTCTCTTTTCCTTTCTCTTCAATTGAGTCATTCTCCTTCTTTTCTTTCTCTTCAATTCCATACAAAACACATATATTCACATTAAAATCATTCTAACATATCATAATCTATGTTTCTAAACCAAAACTAACATGTATTTAAAGAGGAGTTTAGCTTTCTTACCTTAATCACTTGTATTCAACACTAATTCCCATTTTCTTTCTCCTCCAAGACAAGTATGAATGCATTTATTTTAACAATTGAATAGCTACTACACTTCTCTATCAATTTTATTCACTAATCTTGAATAAATTTGGAAGAAACTAGCTTAATTGGTTTGTCTTTGGTGAAAAAGGACTAATTTGTAAGAAAAGCAAAAGTTGAAATGGTGGAAAAATGGTGGTCAATCGTGAAGCACCATGGCTGATGGCTTTTGTAGCCTTTTCATCATTTCTTCTCTTCATTTCTCTAGACTTTTCTATCAATTTCTCTTTATAAAAATATCTTTCTTTAATAATGGCAAAATTGCACTTTTAGTCCTTGGACCTTCCAACTTTACACTTTGGCCCAAAACATTGCCTCCAAAAATATCTTCCACCAAATTACTCTTTTGCCCCTCCTTAATCAATCTAATTCCCATAATTACTCATAATTCAATTTGGATAAATTACTATTTAGTCCTTCTTTTTTCTCACACTTACTAATTAATCCTAAATTTTCTAACTATTTTCTTATTTTAGCTATATAGTCTAATTCTCAATTCTACTCTATTACTATTCCAAATCCGGTTCAAGAATGCGGATGTTACAATTCTTCCCCCCTTAAATAAATTTCGTCCTCGAAATTTACCTGTAACGAATAAGTGCGAATATTATCGTATCATATTTTCTTCTCTTTCCCATTTTACTTCTTCTGAATTATGATGTTTCCATAGCACTTTTACCAAAAGAACCCTTTTATTTCTCAACTCCTTTACTTCTCTAGCTAAAATCTTTATCGGTTCCTCTTCATAAGTCAAATCTGGTTGTATTTCTATAACCTCCAAGGTAATCACATGAGATGGATCAGATCGATATCTTCGTAACATAGACACATGAAAGATATTATGAATCTTGTTTAATTCTGGAGGGAGAGCTAATCGATAAACCACATAACCAACTTGTTCCAATATCTCATATGGTCCAATAAATTTTGTACTTAATTTTCCTTTTTTACCAAACTGGAGAACTTTCTTCTATGGAGACACTTTCAAGAAAACATTTTCACCCACATCGTACTCTATATCTTTTCTTTTCATATCAGCATATGATTTCTATTTATCTGAAGCAGCTTTTAATCAGTCTCGTATCAACTTTACTTTCTCTTCAGTTTCTTGAATCAGATCAAGACCCACTAAACAGGAGTCCTACACTTTCTTCCATATAATACTTCTTATGCAATTATCTGAATACTTGACTGATAACTGTTATTATAGGTGAATTCAATCAATGGCAAATATTTTTCTCAATTACCTTCAAACTCAATAATACAGCTTCTTAACATGTCTTCTAGAATCTAAATCACTTGTTCTGATTGCCCATCTGTCTGAGGGTGATATGCTATACTAAAATCCAATTAAGTACCCAAAGCTTCATGTAATCTTCCCCAAAACTTTGAAGTAAATCTAGGATCCCGATCAGAAATAATATATACAGACACATCATGAAGTCTAACTATTTCATCTATATACAATTGTGCATATTTATCCATTGAGAAAATCAGTTCTTACCAGTAAGAAATGAGCAGATTTAGTCAATCGATAAACGATCACCCATATGACATTTTTTTTCTTTGGTGAGAGTGGTAATCCCGTGACAAAATCCATTATAATTTTTTTTTTCATTACCATTCTGGTATAGTGATGGATTGAAGCAACCCCGATGACACTTGATGTTCAGCTTTCACTTTCTGACATGTTAAGCATTTGGAAACATATTTAACTATATCCCGTTTCATCATTTTCCACCAATAGAATAACTTTAGATCATGATACATCTTGTTACTTCCCGGATGTACAGCAAACGAACTATGATGAGCTTCATCCAAAAATTCTTCGTTTCAAATCTTCTTGATTAGGCACACATAACCGATTATGAAATCTCAAATTTCCTTCACTATCAATCTCAAATTCACCACTTTTATCTTTTTCTAACTGCTTTTTTTATCTTCATCAGCTCTTCATCATCTTTTTATGCATCTTTAACTTCTTAGAATAGAGTTGGCTTTACTCTTAGCTCAACTGATAGCTCACCGTCTGATTGTATCTCCAAATGTGCATTCATCGCCTTCAAAGCTACCATTGATTTTCTACTCAGAGCATCAGCTACCACGTTCGCTTTCCTGGGATGATAGTCAATGATACAGTCATAATCTTTAATAAATTCAAACCACCTTCTCTGTCTTAGATTCAACTCTTTCTAGGTTAACAGATACTTCAATCTTTTATGATTTGTATACACATAGCTTTTTTCTCCATACAAATAATGTCTCCAAATCTTCAGTGCAAACACTACTGCAGCCAACTCGAGATCATGTGTCGGGTAATTCTTCTCATGTGACTTCAACAGCCTAGATGCATATGTCACTACTTTTCCATCTTGCATTAATACACAACCAAAACCATTATAAGAAGCATTACTATAAATCACAAATTCCTTACCAGATTATGGTTGTATTAACAACGGAGCTTCAGTCAATGCTGTTTTTAATCTTTCAAAATTTTGTTGACACTTCTCATTCCATTCCAACTTCACATCTTTTTGCAATAACCTTGTTAATGACAATGCAATCATAGAAAACCCCTGAACAAATCTTCTATAATAACCAGCTAACCCAACGAAACTCCTTACCTTTATTACGTTCTTCGGTGGTTTCCATTCAAGTATAGCTTCAACCTTTTTCGGATCAACACATATATCATCAGCTGATACAATATGACCCAGAAAAGTAATTTCTTTCAGCCAAAATTTACATTTGCTCAACTTGGCAAACAATTGTTTTTCTCTCAAAATCTACAGTACAACTTGGAGATGTTTCTCATATTCTTGTTGTCCTTTCGAGTACACCAAAATATCATCAATGAATACCACCATGAACTGATCCAGATACGGCTAAAAAATTCTATTCATAAGATCCTTAAATGCAGCCGGAGCATTAGTCAATCCAAATGGCATAACCAAAAACTCATAATGTCCATATCGAGTCCTAAAAGCAGTCTTTGATACATTCGACTCTTTTACCCTCAACTGATAATATCCCGATCTGAAATCAATTTTAGAAAACATACTAGCTTCCTTCTTCCATTTATAACTTAAAGCTTAACCTTTCATTATTAAAGGACACTCCCCTTTTACTCATTAGACTACTTCCATCACTATTTTCATTTATACCAGTTAGGAAAAATGATAGGATCAATGAATGTTTTAGAAGAATCCTCGGATCCCTGTCTAGTTCGGACTGGAGTGACGTCTCCTAATCCTTCCCTCTAGTTTTATTGACTCTGCAGCGTCAATAAAATCTCGAGGTAACTATTAGCGATCAGAGTTCATCTTCCTTTAAACATTCACGACCCTAGCTTATTTCATTCTTTCATTAAACGAGCTAATTAATCACAACTCTAGTATTTTAAACTTCGCTTTAGTTATTCTATAAATTTAAACTTATTCACATTTCATGTTATTCCTCTTAATAAAACAATGTACTTCTCACACTTCATTTTTAAAACTTAAACTTTTTATCAGTATATTATTCACTTATCTTCATCAATCATAATAATTTCTTTGCTATCCGAAATTCTTAAAAAAATTTCTTTTTCTTCAATACTCAACCATGACACCACGTTTCGAACAACTAATCTATTCCAACTGTCACATTTAACTCGTGAAATATAAGGGTCATAAGATCTACTAGAAACTCACAACCTTGAATCTTTAGGGTGCACCTCTTGCATACTTTATTAACTCTTTCACTTTGTCCTAAAAGATTAGTAACAACCACTTCATATTCAGTGAGTTCTACTACTAATTCTCTTTCTTTCACTAATGAGTTTCATATATATAACCAGGATCAATTAATGCAACTACAGGAGAGTCAATTAAAGAAAATTTACCAGTGATTACACCAGGAGCATCTTCCTCTACTCTAACAGGATTTGAGATCCTACTGTCAACTTCATCTTCAGACTCTTCACGAGTCCTATTTGACATTTTTCTTTCTACAATATTCACTATTTTAACAATTAAATAACTGAATACCCTCTCATCACATCAACATATTAAATGGCATGTACACGTGGACTCATTTCTCGGCTCCAAACATCAGAAAACCTTCGCTCTAATACCAATAAATGTAACACCCCTACACCCGGTTCACACGTATAAACCCGGCATAAGAGTATTACATACAATGTCAGTGAATTAAAAACGAGTATAATAAATTTTTTCTTTCAATTCATGTAAATTTTCAAAACAATATTGATAATCTATTCATTAGGGACACCTAAGTATACCATTTGTAAATGTCATTTTTCTTCAAAGTAAATTACCTAAATTTGAGCTTCAAAAGTGATGTGATGTGATGAGAGGTCCCTTGCTCGACTCTAGCTTTCCGTAGCTTTTGTACCTACGCGTGAAAATAAACGCGTTAAGCCGGTGAAGGCTTAGTAAGCACTACAAGCATAATAGATGATTATTTATTTATTGCTTAATTTTATCAAACATTTAATTACTCATACGTATAAAATTTCTAACCTTTCTTGCATGTAACATTTAACTTACCATAATTTCACCATAACACACATTCATCCTCATATTCCGACTTACCTCAACGGTAGATTTTACATTTTCATCCCTTTTTTCACAACTTAGTCATTTCAATCACATTAGTTCACTTAATTATTAACATATAATTACACATACAAATATAGTACTTATCTTTCATGTATTTATCATTTCACTTATCTCAATGTAATAATTTGCACATTCTTTCACTAATGACAATTCAGCCATCATAGCTTTCTTAACCATAGCTCACTTAGCTTATTTATCCACTTGGCCCATAATAGACTTTTATAGAACCCATCAGATAAACGGAACAAACAGAGAGTACCGAAGTACTAAACAGAGAGCACATAAGTGCTGGGCAACAGAGAGCACACAAAGTGCTAAACAGAGAGTACACAAAGTACTGAGCACACACAGTGCTAATCAGTGAGCACACACAGTGCTAATCAGTGAGCACACACAGTGCTAATCAGAGAGCACACGAAGTGCTAAACAGAGAGCGCACTAGTGTTCCTTAATGGCATGCCACTATTATCATAATGGTTCTAACTTGTCTACATGGGCATAATCTCTCATATTCATCATTTCTCATAATTTCATATATCACATTTACATTTCTCTTCACATACACATAATCATGTATTTCTCACCTTTATTTTCTCAAAAGCTTCCACAACATCACCATTTATTCATATAATTAATATTTATATTTAAACACATAATATCTCACACATATATTTTTCTCATATATTCATCATCATATATCTCTTACTTTTATTTTCATATTAATTTTCAAAGCTGTCCACTTGCGTCATAGTCACTACATTATTTATATCGTGAGCTACAGAATTCAAAAACATAATCCGCTTCATGTTTCTGAAACTAGATTCAATCATCTTTTTACCATAAAATTTCCAGAATTTTTACTTAAGCCAATTTGTACAGTAAATTCTTTCAATTTACCTCTTCTCTGCTGTCTGACAGTTTCGACCTTTCTTCACTAAAAATTATCTATCTTTTAGTACACAGATCAAATTATGTTCTAGTTTGTTTCTATTGAAAATAGACTCATTAAGGATTTATCCATATAAATTTAAGTCTCTAATAATTTTTCTATATTTTTCTATGATTTTTCAAAATCAGAACAGGGGAACTCGAATCTACTCTGACATTATTACACTAAAACTAGTATATCTCGAAATATGCAGTTCCTTTTCTTTCATTGTTTCTTCCATATGAAACTACACTCAATAAGCTTTAATTACATATATAATTCGACCCTTAAATCATTATATATAATTTTTAGTGAATTTTCGAAGTTAGTCCCCTGTTACTGTCCAAACTGTTTTGAAGTGAATTTTTTTCCCTTCTCATATTTCCTTTGCACTAAATTTCATTTAATCACACCTAATCACCATATTTATAACTAAACATATCATTTTACTCATTTTTATCACAATTAATCATATAATTTAAAGATAATAAATTTTAAATTTAAAATCTTGTAGTACTTACATCTCTAGTAGAAAGCTTCCTTTCCCTCTTTGATCTTCTCTTTTCCTTTCTCTTCAATTGAGTCATTCTCCTTCTTTTCTTTCTCTTCAATTCCATATAAAACACATATATTCACATTAAAATCATTCTAACATATCATAAACTATGTTTCTAAACCAAAACTAACATGTATTTAAAGAGGTGTTTAGCTTTCTTACCTTAATCACTTGTATTCAACACTAATTGTCATTTTCTTTCTCCTCCAAGACAAGTATGAATGCATTTCTTTTAACAATTGAATATCTACTACACTTCTCTATCAATTTTATTCACTAATCTTGAATAAATTTGGAAGAAACTAGCTTAATTGGTTTGTCTTTGGTGAAAAAGGACTAATTTGTAAGAAAAGCAAAAGTTGAAATGGTGGGAAAATGGTGGTCAATCGTGAAGCACCATGGCTGATGGCTTTTATAGCCTTTTCATCATTTCTTCTCTTCATTTCTCTAGACTTTTCTATCAATTTCTCTTTATAAAAATATCTTTCTTTAATAATGACAAAATTGCACTTTTAGTCCTTGGACCTTCCAACTTTACACTTTGGCCCAAAACATTGCCTCCAAAAATATCTTCCACCAAATTACTCTTTTGCCCCTCCTTAATCAATCTAATTCCCATAATTACTCATAATTCAATTTGGATAAATTACTATTTAGTCCTTCTTCCTTTCTCACACTTACTAATTAATCCTAAATTTTCTAACTATTTTCTTATTTTAGCTATATAGTCTAATTCTCAATTCTACTCTATTACTATTCCAAATCCGGTTCAAGAACGCGGATGTTACATTTGCCTTCTAATAAGTACACATATAAGTTCCATAGTACATGCCATATTACATCAAAAGTAATATACTTAAATTTGAGCTCCAAGTGATGTGATGTGATGAGAGGTCCCGATTTAGTTTCTTGAATTCCTTGTACCTACGCGTTAAAATAAACGCGTTAAGCCGGTGAAGACTTAGTAAGTACTACAAAAGCAAAGTATAAACTTTTAATTTTCCCATGTAATTTAGTCTTTCGCCTTACCAGTATATAGCTTGTATCTTACCACATTGATATTCATTTCACTTTGTTCCACATTTTTTTTTTCCACAATTTAGCCCAATGTAGACTTCTATAGAACCCATCAATAGAAAGTACCGAAGTACTTAACAGTAAGCACACAAGTGCTGGGAAACAGTAAGCACACACAGTGCAATCCGGTAGGCACACACAGTGTAATCAGTAGGCGCACATAGAGCAAATCAGTAGGCACACGAAGTGCGAAACAGTAAGCGCTAGCGTTCCTTAATGGCATGCCACTAATATCACAATGGTTCTAATTTGTCTACTTGGGCACAATCTCAATTAGCATCATTTCTCAAAAATGATATATCTCACATAAATACATCATCAAATACTTCACATTTATATTTTCAAAGTTGTTCACTTGCGTCACAGTCACTAAATTATTTATATCGTGAGCTACAGAATTCGGAATTATAATCTGCTTGATTTTTCTGAAACTAGACTCAATCATATTTTTACCATAAAATTTTCAGAATTTTTAATTTAGCCAATTTGTACAGTAATTTCTTTCAATTTACCCCTTCGCTTCTGCCTGACAGTTTTGACCTTTCTTCACTAAAAATTATATATCTTTTAGTACAGAGATCAAATGATGTTCTCGTCTATTTCTATTGAAAATGGACTCATTAAAGAATTAACAAGATAAATTTCAGTCTCTAATAATTTTTCTATATTTTTCTATGATTTTTCAAAGACAGAACAGGGGAACTCGTACCTACCCTGACATTGTTATACAAAAACTAGTATATCTCAAAATATACAATTCCTTTTCTTTCAATGTTTCTTCCATATGAAACTACACTCAATAAGCTTTAATTACATATATAATAAGACCTTTAACTCTTTATATACAATTTTTAGTGAATTTTAGAAGTTAATCCTCTGATTCTGTCCAATTTGTTTCAATGAAAACACTTTCTTTCTCATGTTTCATCACACTAACCTCACTTAATCATCTTTATAACACATAATCAAACAACAATTTCCATGCTAACAATTCAAATATATTATGGAATATAGACTATAAACTAAAATTCTTGTAGTACTTACAGCAAAAAGGCTGAATTTCCTCTCTTTTACCCCTTGCTCTATTCTTTTCCTTTGTCTTCAATTTGATCATTGCCTCTCTTCTCTTTCTCTTCAATTTCACATAAACACATATAAGCTATAAGCTATAATTCAATAATTTTCATGCTGAATAACAGTAAAATACATGTTTATCATGAGAATTTATTCTCGATTTAGTCCTTTATCTCTCTAACACCTCAAAATTAATTCGATAAGAAGTTTGAGGTGTCTACTAACGTCCTTCTATATTTTTCTTTCAGAAATTTCAAAGAAAATAGGAGATTTTGGAGCTTGGAGGGCTTAAAAATGATGGAAGGACTTATTTGGAATAAAAGCAAAAGTTGCATATGGAAGAAAAGAGCATGGACGGCTAACTTAATGAAAAAGATGATACTTTCATCTTTTTAACTATTTTTTCTTCTCTCAAATTCTCTAGAATTTTCACTTAAAGTATCTCACTTAAGAAAAATGGTAAAATTGCACTTTTAGTCCTTGAGCCTTCCAACTTTACACTTTGGCCCAAAACTTTGCCTCCAAAAATATCTTCCAGCAAATTACTCTTTTGCCCCTCCTCGATCAATCTAATTCCCATGATGACTCAAAACTCAATTTGGATAATTCGCTATTTAATCCCCCATATTTTCTCTCCTTTACTATTTAATCCTTAAATTTTTTAACTTTCCTTACTTCAATGAAACATTTCTAATTGTCTATTCTATTTTATCACTATTCCAAATCCGGTTTAAACACACGGATGTTATAAAATCAACAATGAAGCCTAGTAGAGGTCTAGGGGAGCCATGACCCCCCAAAGTTAGCCTTTTTTAAATATACTATGATCCTCCCAAAAACATAAGTAGGCCCCCCAAGGTTTAAGATTTTTGCAATTTCCCCCTTTATATATATTATAGACCCCTTAAAATGTAAATTTTTAATTTAAGCCTTTTATTTAAATTAATAATGGTAAAATTACATTTTAACCTCCTCAAAAATGATAAAAATTTGATTTAACCCTTTAAAATTATAAAGATATAGATTATTAAAATGATGAAATTACATTTTTACGATCGTAATAATATACAATTTAATTTCGCCCCCATAAGAATTTTCTGACCCCGCCACTGTGTCAAATAATATAATTTATTGTGAACGACATTAAAATAAATCTTTCTAACTGAATGAAGACCCGATTGATATTTTTATACCAATGTGTGGATGGGGTTATGTTTGGGCACATTAGATTTTCTTTGAAGTATGGACATAAAATCAGCCAGAGCCAAACTGATGTTCTGTATTGAGTTACAAGTCAAGTTGCGAAGGTACTGTGAAACCTAATTGGTGAGTGTTCACATTGTAAATGGTGGTCCCGTTTTCAAGTAGTAAGAGAAAATGGAACAAGCATGTCGTGTTTCTCGTGGTCGCGTTTTCCACGTTGAGAGGGGAGGACTGGCTGAGAGTAACGCCGTGGGTCAAGACTCAATTTAATAGAATCAAGAGCGTTGTTGAGATAATCTAATTATTACACTAAACTTTGTTTCCGTGAATAGGTGTACAAGGGTATTAGTGTCTTCACAAATAAACTTTGTTTTTTTTTTTTTTTTTTTACTTCCATCTTCTTGATTTTCTTTGCACTCTCTGTGAAAAGTTTAAATCCAAAAGTCTTTATGAAATTGGGTTCATTGTATTGAACCAACTCCTATGTTTGATATTGATAAACCGTAGGTTATTATCACGGTCATTTACGTATTCTTAACTCTGGATGCATAAATGTTAGATCGGTATGCACGGAAAGAAAACTTCATGATTCTAAGTCAACTGTTAATGTTTCTTGCATGCATATTTGGATTCAAGGGTGTAGTGATCTGATAAATTTAATCGTCGTTTATTGAAAAATATTAGATTTATATTACATCTGTTTCATTATAATTTAATTAATCGAGTTTGGTGTCATTGATTCCATGGTAATAACTCAGTTGTTGAAAATGCAGTAAAACTAATAAAATGTCGGACATTGATAATTAAGGACATTAAAGATAAAATTAAATGTGATTTTAATTGAAACGAAGTTTATAAATACAATTAAGTTTTTGGTTTAAATCCTATTATCTATATGTATTTTTTTGTATACAATATTTAGAATTAGGCATTATTCTGAATCCAACAAGTGGTTCTAGTGAAAAAAAATGATTTTGTTCATCTTCGGAGTCCCGGGTTCGAGTGCCTATGTGTGCCTTGTCAAAGGGTTAAGAAAGTATGAACTTGAACCCACGTCCTTTTGCATTGACAATAATGTACATGCCAATCAAGCTAAAACTTAATCGACGTCAATATTTTTTTTTAATATACTGGTGTGATTATTTGGTAGTATCTGTTCATAATAATATTTGTTTTTTAAATTAGAAGGGATGGTTTTATTTTTGTTTCTTAAAAATCGAAAGTGAAGTTTTATTGATTTTGAACTTAATGAAAACATGATATTTTTAAAATAGATTTCGGTGTTTATGGTTAAACCTAAGGGTGAATAAAATCCGGTTTGATTAGAATAACTTGATAAAAAATTCAAGTTTTGAATTAAATAGTTCAAGTTATTTGAGTTATCCGACAATCATAACAAATAATAAAATATAAAACTATGTCATTTTGATAAATGTTTATCCATTATATTGTTTGTGTAATTAAATAATCTTGTACTTCATCTACTAGTTAAATAATTGGTCAATGTAAACGCAAAATTGAGTATAAATAATAAGATTTATTAACTCGATTCAATTCAATTTGAAAAAAATTCAACTTGAGTTCGATTACTAAGATAGGATTCATCAACTCAACTAACTCTAGATTTTTTAACTCGACTCGATCGAATGCTCACCCCTAATCAAACCCATAAGTTTTCAATCATATAAGACAACAAATTTCTCATAATGGGTCAATGTGGGAGATGAAGATAGTTCAATCTATAGGTTTTCAATCATGTGGGAGATGGAAATGATGGGGAAAAGAGAATGGTATTCATCCTAAGAGATTCGTGTTCGAGCACCTGTGTGTGCAAAGTGTGTGTGCGTTGTCAAAGGATTTAAAAAATATGGACAGATACTACTATATCATCACATTAGTATATTAAAAAAAATAAAAACTATATAAATTATAAATAAAAAGTTAAAAAAATTATTTATCGATGGTATTGATTTAATGATAGAAAATGATGTTTCTAAAACTAAAAAAAAAAAATGTAAGTTCACCTAATATGAATTTTTTAAAAAAAATTCTGATTACATGCAAATAAATAAAAAATATATTCAGGCAGCATAACTTTTTGATACAGTCATTTCTTTTAAAATTTTAAAAAATGTTTGATTAAAAAAAAAAATCCTTTGTTTTTACTTTAGAAAGAAAAAAAGAAGTCTTTATTTCACACAGTAGGAGAGGAGAGTAGTAAAATGAAATAAATAGTCTATTTGCCTTGGTGCGTTCATGTAAGAAAACGACATTTAACAGCAGACACTTTTGTAGGTAGCCAACGCCATTAAAAAATTTATTTATCGATGGTATTGATTTAATGATAGAAAATTATGTTTCTAAAACTAAAAAAAAAAAATGTAAGTTCACCTAATATGAATTTTTTTTAAAAAATTCTGATTACATGCAAATAAATAAAAAATATATTCAGGCAGCATAACTTTTTGATACAGTCATTTCTTTTAAAATTTTAAAAAATGTTTGATTAAAAAAAAAAATCCTTTGTTTTTTACTTTAGAAAGAAAAAAAGAAGTCTTTATTTCACACAGTAGGAGAGGAGAGGAGAGTAGTAAAATGAAATAAATAGTCTATTTGCCTTGGTGCGTTTATGTAAGAAAACGACATTTAACAGCAGACACTTTTGTAGGTAGCCAACGCCAACACTTATTTCACTATGGCCAATGTGGCACAATAGAATTCAGTGATTCATGTTCATAGGCTGTGGAACTCATCATGGACCCATTCGTAATAGCCCCTCAAAAGTTGGGAGGATTTGAAAAAAATCTAAATCTAAAAATAAATTTAGGTAAAAAAAACAAAGTTTATTTTTTGAAATTGACAGGATCTTAGGTAAGTTTTTTTTTACTTGAGTTTCGTCTGATCTGAATTTAAAAAAAATTATTGTTGTTTTTAGGGGTGAACGTTTTATCGCATCAAGTAAAAAATTTTGAGTTAATTGAGTTCACGAACCCTATTTTATCATTCTAACTCAATTTAAAATTTTTTCGAATCAAGTCGAGTCGAATCGAGTAATATTTTTCGAGTTAAATTAAAAAAATTAAACATGTCAGATAAAAATATTGTTACAGTATAACTAAATTAATGTTAGAGCACATAAATTTGAAATCTTATATATTTGTAAAATTTTCAAAGCAAAATAATAATAATAAAAAGATACTTGAGTATGATAAATTTGAATAATTAATTAGGTCCCAAAATTATTATTTTGAATTTTTTTAAAATTTTAACTTTTTTATTATTATATATTTTTAGAATTTTTGTATTTTTTAAATATAAATTTTAAATATTTATAAATATTTTGAATTTTAAAAATTATTTTAAATCTTTGAAAATTATTTTTATTTTTATTTTTGTAATTTTTGTTGATAGAGAGACCAATTAGCTTATTTTCAAAGTTGACAGGGATCAAAAGAGTATTTACACCAATATATGTTATTCGAAAGGTGAAATTCAACTCGACTCGAATTCGAAACTCGGATCGAGTTATTCGAGTTGATTTGAATAATTCGAATAATTTGATTCGATTAACTCGAAATTCGAATTTTTTTCGAATCGAATCGAGTTTTACTCACCCCTACTTGTTTTCACTGTTTTGGTGTTGTTTTGCCACTGTTTTGCTGTCATTTCGTTATTATATTATATTATTTTATTATTATTATTTGGATATTATATAACTTGTTTCATTGTTAATTCTGCTACTATTTTAGAGGCATTTGCTTGTTAAGTTGCACGTATCTTAGTGATGTTTAAGCATAAATACTAAATATTTTTTTAAAATTTATTTTCAATTTGTTGAAAAATATTTATTTTAATGTTTGTAGTGTATTTGATGTATTATATTTTTTAAAATTTGTTTTTATATAAAAAATTTAATATGGGTGGGTCGGGTCAAATTCGAGTTTTAGCATTTTTATGTGGATCAGATTTAGACAAAATTTTAAGCCCATCTTTTGAATCAGGCCAAGCTCGGGCATAAAAAAATAGGTCTAAAATTATGTTGAAGTCCGACCTGGCCAATAATCACCTCTAATCGGCAAGGACAACTCTGGGAAAATTTGATCTCTTAAAAATGATGAATTATAAATTATAAATTATATTAATATATTTTGATCTCTCAATATATACATTTAAATTGAGACTCCTAAAAGACAAGAAAGTAATAGTTGAGAGTGAGAGTAGGTTGCAGGTGCAGCTGTTGCTGATAG
The DNA here is from genome assembly GCA_039519145.1 of Kokia cookei. Classification (NCBI taxonomy): domain Eukaryota; kingdom Viridiplantae; phylum Streptophyta; class Magnoliopsida; order Malvales; family Malvaceae; genus Kokia; species Kokia cookei. The sequence continues at coordinate 38,202,403 of CM076901.1, forward strand.
CTCAGTGCAAACACCCACGCTCTGGCTTTAGCATGCGATTGAGAAGACAAGAAAGTAATAGTTGAGAGTGAGAGTAGGTTGCAGGTGCAGCTGTTGCTGATAGCTCAGTGCAAACACCCACGCTCTGGCTTTGATCCGTAATATTAAGATCTATGCTGAGGGGATTGGGAGGTGAGGATAGCCAAGATTTCGAGTGATGTCAAGAGGGCGGCTGATTATAATATCGCAAAGCTCGACGCTAGCAGGGATGTTGCATTACACTGTTTTGAAAACCCAATTCTGCAGCTTAAAAACTATGTACTGTCTGCAAATGCCTTCACCACTTAGTTTTCTTTCATTGTTTGCTTCATCTTGTTATATATAAAGAAAAAAATGAAAAATGACGCGTATATAAAAATCTCAAAAGAAATATATTTGAGATTTAAACCCTTTATTTTGAAATGTCACGTATATAAAATCTCAAAATCAATAAAAAATAACATGCATCCCACATCAAATCTATAAAAATAAAATCACGAGAGTTAGATGAGATGACAAAAATCTTTTTTACTATTACCAGTGACCAAAGGTTCAATCATTGCTTTAGATATGAAACAACTTTAAAACTCGTAATCAATATTTACTCTTTAATAAACCTACAAAATACGAAAAAAAATTATCATTTTTCATTTATTTCTTACTTATTCCGTAATATTTTTTCACTTAACCAAACAAAATAATCTTTACCATCGCTCTAATTTTGTTCTATTTCACTGTAGCGGTTAAGGCCACCATCATTGCGGGTGGAAGAAATGGAGTCTAAGCAAAGCCTTAAAGGCCCATCGGGCCAAAACCATGAGCTTAGTGGCTGACATTACCCATGTAATTAACATCTTTTATGGATGGATAAGATTAGGTGAGAAGTGAAGATTCTGTCCGGTTTTCAGTTGGTCATTCAAACCATTATCCAGCCACTGGGAAAATGAACTCAACTAACGATCACCGGAGAGTTGAAAACCAATGACCCATTTTCGTTTTCTTTCTTGTTTTCTCCGTCTTCTTGTAGAGATTGAGATATGTTGAAGCCATTGACGACAACGCTTAGCTCCTCGTGCTTTGGGTCAGGTGTATGGATACACCATGTATACTTCACAAAGCAGTGTGACCTTATCAGGTAATGATGCAATATTATTCATATACTTGATGGTTTTTGTTTAATCTTAGAATCTTTTATGGATTACCTGTTAAAATACTGAAAATGCTCCTTCCCCACTTGAATTAGATTATTTTTTCCCTCAGGTCTTATGAAGGGTCTCATTTTGCAAAAACTTCCAAAGGCTCATTGCATTTCAATTCTGATGAACAAACTTTTTCCCGAATTGGAAGATTAAAAACCAGGTGCCAGCACCAGCAACATGTATTTCCCAACAATATAGCACACATTTCAGCTGATGGCACTCATCAAGACCAAAATGAAGTTTCTAAAGCAACATTGATATGGAGGGCAATTAAGTTGCCGATTTACTCTGTTGCTTTGGTTCCTTTGACTGTGAGTTTCTTTCAACATATGGAAGTTTTATGATAATGAACTAGATTATTGAGATAGCTTAATTTTGACAGAATTCACTCGATTCCTTAGTTCTAATGTGATCTCAAACAGAAGTGTTATAGAGCATTACCCAATGTGTGTCTCTAGAATCTCATGCAATAACTTTTTGTGCAATATTTGTTTATAATTTTGAGCAGGTAGGTGGTGCAGTTGCTTATTTGCAAACAGGCTTGTTTTTAGCTAGGTGTTATATGACACTCTTGGCTTCTTCAGTTCTTATTATTACTTGGCTCAATTTGAGGTGAGTTATGGGGGTGGAAAGCTAGTAATCAGAGTAATGTTTAGGATGCTACTTAAAATATTTAAGTTTTGTGCATATGCAGCAATGATGTCTATGATTTTGATACCGGAGCAGACAAGAACAAAAAGGAATCAGTAGTCAATTTGGTTGGCAGGTAATCTTATTGCCAATGTGTATCTTCTTTTATTTCTCTACTATGTTTCCCGGTCGTAAAATGTTCTGTATTGTGCTTGTGAAAGCCGGTTAGGGCCCCTTATTGCTGCCTATTCGTCACTTGCCCTTGGCGTCATTGGGTTGACATGGGCGTCTGCAGATGCAAGAAATATGCGTTCATTGTTGCTACTTGGTTGTGCAATCTTTTGTGGTTATGTATATCAGGTAGAGTGAATTTTGATTCATTTACACTAGGGGCAATATGGTTTTTTTCAATGATCACTTCTATCCAGATACTGTAACATTTATGAGATCTCGTTACATACTTAACATCAGGTTCCATTGCAGTGCCCACCATTTCGGTTAAGTTACCAAGGATTGGGAGAGCCCTTGTGCTTTGCAGCTTTTGGCCCATTTGCTACTACTGCTTTCTACTTGTTACTGGGCAGCACAAGGTTGCTTACTGAAAACTAATGCAGCATTTCTAGATTTCAATTTTGTTTTCCTTCAATACATTAATTTTGGGTGATTTTAGCAGGGAGATAATCTTCCTCCCCTTGACACACACCGTTCTTTCTGCATCGGTGCTTGTAGGCTTGACGACTACCCTTATTCTGTTCTGTAGCCATTTTCATCAGGTTAATATTTCTCAGTCTTTTTGTGTGGGACAATTCACAAACTCATCATAGGTTTTATCTGAATGACATGATTTTCGTTTATCTCAGGTCGAAGAAGATATCGCCGTCGGGAAAATGTCACCTTTGGTACGTACACTCAATCAAGTATTGTGGTTTTTTCTCTGTTGCAGAGGCAGAAAAAATAAATTTATTTCTATCACTTGGATTGCAGGTAAAGATGGGCACTGAGAGAGGTTCAATGGTTGTGAAAGGGGCAGTCTTAACACTCTATTCTCTTTTATTTGGTCTTGGTCTATGCAAAGCTCTTCCACTAACTTGCATTGTAAGTAAAAGCTTAAAATTGATTTAAGAAAATGAATTTAATCTGCTTGATGCAAAAATACTTGATGGTTCATAAGTATGCATATTGTAACTGTTTGTGCTTGTGTTGGTTTTATCTAGGTTCTTTGTGCCTTGACCTTACCTATAGGGAAACTGGTGGTTAACTTTGTTGAAGACAACCACAAGGTAAGCTGTTAAACTTGCTTGTCAACTAAACATCAATCGAACCAGCAGTGGGACCAAAAACCGGTTCAACCACTGGTCCTATTCCTAAAACAAAGGGATTAAAAAGTTTGCATTGGCATTTAAGGTCTAGAGTTCAAGTCTTGGCAACATCCCCCCCCCCCCCCCTCAATTTGAAAAAATAAAAAAGGAAACCCTACCTTAAGAATAGAGAAAGGCTTTCAGATACTGTGGTTAAAATCCTAGACCTGTTGGATGCCAGGGTTTGAACTGTAAACCTAATGAATTCTGAGATTTGAACATCTTAACATTAACCGACCAAAAATTCCGATTGAAATTCTTGCTTACAGGATAAAGGGAAGATCTTCATGGCAAAATATTATTGTGTGAGGTTGCATGCTTTATTTGGAGCTGCAATGACTGCAGGGTTGATCTCAGCTAGGATACTTGTTAAATGATATGTTCACAGCCTCCAATTCAGTTTTTCCTTACATCACTCCTCATAAGTAGTTTTGGTTGCATTCAACTCTAACAAGGTTGGACATTAGGAGTACATATATATTATATATATATACTATAAGGCTACAATTTAAACACAATAATCAGATCTGCCATGCCAAAGGAGCACATCCACTAGGCAGTAAGTGTAGACCAGATAAAATAACATGATAGATAGGATACCAAACTCAGCATTCACAAAAAAAGCCTAAACTAACTCTGGGTCTTCACTATTTAAAATATCTAATACTAGGCAACACGATCAGCATATAACACTACAAAAACCAAGTACTGACGAGGCCCACTGTTTACCAAAACTTAAAAGCAGTCTAAGCCACAACAGAAGGCTTAGAAGCAGCCGAGAGCTTGGACCTCCACTTTGCTAAACTCTCACTATGGCGCTCCCTCTGCTCCTTCAACCTCATGGCAAGCAATTTCTGGTACTCAGCTGCCTCTGCCTTGGCCTTTGTAATTCTTTTCTTCTTCTCTGCAATTCTAGCTCGCTTCCTCTGGAGTGTCAGTGGAGTTACCAACCTCTGGATTTTTGGAGCTTTACTGACCTTCTTGCCTGCAAAACCAGAAAAGGTAGATAGCAAGTAATAGTTACAATCAAGTAATCATCATTTTCACCAAGCCTATATGATTCCAGCTGAGACCCAAAATCCAATATCCTACTTCCAGCATACACCATGCATGAGTAAATGGTAAAGCAAAACCTGTTTTAACTCCATAGGAAGGGTTGGCAATGGTGTGGCAAGTGAAGCATGCAAATGCTATATATATATTAATATATATAAGTGTTGGCTGTAACAGTAAGCACATTACATTTTCAAGAAAAAGACGGACATTAAAATTTTGGAGACAACATTGTTAATTAGGATAATCAATATGGACCGTAAAATGAACATGAAAAAAAAAACTTATGTAAACTTCACTTCACTTTGGAAAATTTAAATATGTTCATGACTAACGCACAAAATAATATTTTATTTAAAAAAACAATAAATTAAATTATACATAAACAAATATTGTTCTAGATAAAATTGGTCGGCAATCCAACTTAGTGTCAATTGCTGACATATAACATATAAGTTAATGGTTAGGTTTTTATAGCTAATTGATGAGATATTGATATTTTAGGATTTAATTTAAAATATTTTAAAGTTTGGGGACTAATTTAGAATTTAAGTGGTAAATTAAGACATCTGGTACAGTTAATCCAAAAATATATTATATTTATAACCTTAAAATTCCATTAAAGTCCCTCCGGCAAAATCCAAGGCAAAAACTCTCATTTCATTTCTCCACAACTCAAACCTCTCAAATCTTTCAAATCTTTTTCAGTTTTCATTTCCCCATCCGAACGACGCCCTAAACCAAAAGTCATGGCCACCCCTTCCGCACGTGAGGAAAACGTTTACCTGGCGAAACTCGCCGAGCAAGCCGAGCGCTACGAGGAGATGGTCAAGTTCATGGAGAACGTCGTATCCGCCGTCCCTGCCCCCGACGAACTCACCGTCGAGGAACGTAACCTCCTCTCTGTTGCCTACAAGAACGTGATCGGCGCTCGCCGTGCCTCTTGGCGGATCGTTTCCTCCATCGAGCAGAAGGAGGAAGGACGTGGCAACACCGACCATGTCTCTGTCATCCGTGAGTACAGGGCCAAGATCGAGGCCGAATTGTCCGAGATTTGCGCCGGAATTTTGAAGCTTCTTGACGAGAAGCTCGTCCCGGCCGCTGGGACCGGTGATTCCAAGGTCTTCTACCTGAAGATGAAGGGAGATTACCATAGGTACTTGGCTGAGTTCAAGACTGGCGATGACAGGAAAGCGGCTGCCGAGAATACGCTCACTGCGTATAAATCTGCTCAGGTTTGTGGTTATTTCGTCACGTTCTTTTCGATCTTGTGCATTTTTTCCTTGATTTGCTTTATTTTTAGGGTTTGATTGAACTTAAATTAAGAGTTAAAATTCTTCTTGGATAAGAAAAAAAATCGTATAAAATCAACGAAATTCACAATTTAAAATATTACAAGAGATCTAAATCTATGAGTAGAGAAGCATATAAAGTATATAAATTTAAAACTATCACTTATGTGTGATGTGCATAGCTTAATTTCTTGTTAAAGCCAAGAAAATTTGTTTATATCTCCCGAACAACCTAAAATTCGAAATCATTTTGGTTGTTTGTATTAATTCAATTAACACAGTGTAATATTACTATTAACTGCTTCTCTTTATTGGGCCTTTTCAGGTCATGTCACAAATTGATGCACTTCCTGTTTATATTGACATTTTTACTGCTATTCTCGTTTCTTTAAAGTCTTGCAATCAGTCTGGATCTGAATATACTGTTATTATTATTATTTTTATTTTCACACTTTTACATTTGAATAGAAGATATTACCTTTGCTAAAGTGATTATGACTTGTGTTTTGTCCATAATTTCGGGCCCTTTGTCGATGTTATCTGCATCCTTTTTGTTCTGTGTTCTTTTCAGGACATTGCGAATGCTGAGCTGGCTCCAACTCATCCTATTCGATTAGGATTGGCTCTCAACTTTTCTGTCTTCTACTATGAGATCTTGAACTCTCCTGATCGTGCTTGCACACTTGCGAAACAGGTAGGATAACCGGACTTCAGAATTTTAGTTTAGTCTCTTTATTAATCTTATTCTTCAAAAAACATTGGTATGCATGCTGGGGTTTTGAATGGTATTAAGAAAATCTTTTTTGTTCATCCTTTGGAGTGTCATTAATTTGTCTTCAAGTTCTATTAGTCAACATATTTTGTTTCTTTCCTTAGGCTTTTGATGAGGCTATTGCCGAGCTGGATACACTTGGAGAGGATTCATACAAGGACAGCACTTTGATAATGCAACTTCTTCGTGATAACCTCACTTTGTGGACCTCAGACATGCAGGTTAGACCCCACACATTTCTTTTTCTTTTTGACCTTTATATTCTGCCTTCTGTTATACCTTAAGTGTTTTAATTATTAATACCTTTTTTTTATCTACTTTAGGATGATGGGACGGATGAAATCAAAGAAGCTCCCAAACAAGAGGATGAGAAACAACTGTGAAGTCTCTATTCTTCACGGTAGTGTTTTACTTCTCTGGTTGTTTTTGTATGGAGAAGTCGCTTGGTCCTACTATTGTCTTCAATTACTTGTTTTTAGTAGATCAGGCCTCAATTTATGAACCTTGGAAGTACTCCTAAGAATTTCTTAGTATTTCACTGGTTATTGTTTTCGAGTCTGAAGCTTTCTAGCTTTCTAATTGCAGTGAAGTTATGTGCACACTTTCTTAATTGTTTTTATGACAATAATGGAGCTGATATTGAGATATTTTCTATGCTTGAGGTTTGAAATTTGTTTCCTTCAAATTCTCCGTGCGATATTGATATAGCTTTGTTGTTTTACCACATGGAATATGCTTGCATCTCTTTATTCCCTTGTCCCTTATATTTCAATTGATGCCAATATATATCTGTCATTGGCTTAATCTACTAGCTTGCTCTAAACTTATATGCTTGTCTCGAGATTCTTCTTGGTCGAGTATGCACCATGAAAGATGAGAACAGGTGTTCATGGGTTTTTAATGTATTTTTTGAATCAATTAATCTTATGGTTATTATTGTAGATTTGCTTTGCTTGCTGGTCCTTTGTTTCATTCATGCCTCTCCCCATTTTCTTACAAAAGAATGGTCCAAAATTCAAATAGTTTTGCAATTTGATTACGGCAAATAAATAGGAAACTTTATGCTATGGCCCATAGTCAAAGACTTAATTATTAAGCCATGGGAAGAGGGTACCAATCAATTTGTGATCGCTTTCAACTTGCCTTTTCATGGTTAGGAATGGGAATAGGAATAGGAATTGGAATCCCATTGCTTAGTTGCACAAAAAATGGTCGAGCCCACCTATGCCATCTGTCTCCGTCACAGTAACCACACAAAATCTGACGTCTAGCACAACCATTCGTAGTGCTTCAACTATCCTCCGGAAGCTTGATTGGTTAATGTTCTACACAAGTCCGCATCAAAATTTATATAATATAGACTACTATTAATATATTACTACAAAATTCATATAAAAATCTATAATCCTTAGGATTTGGTAGCTGTTTTTAGGTTGGAGCTTGAATTTCCGGCACTTATTTTCATATTGGGGCACGAGTATTTTGCTTAGTTTTTGATATTTTCTTAAAAAAGGTTGGATAAAAAAGAACAAGTTTCAATGTGGAAACAATTATCATGTAAAAGGATTAACCTAGATGAAAGAATTTCAGATGTTGGCAACTTCAAGTCTCAAACAATACATTGCCGTTAACCTGTAATAAAAGTTACCCCAAATCAATGAGATGCTTCAATTGAGGAAATGGAACGCAATGGATTAATTCGAGTTCAAAGGGGGTAATAATGATAAAATTTTAAGCTAGATCCACGAGTTGTATAACTACTACTTCAATCACGGTTCTAGTAAACGACTCCTCGACAAATGGATTCGGTATGACTAGAGAAGAGCTCTGCCAAGGGTGTCTTCTCTCACCCTGTTAAAAGGGTGTTTAGGAGGTTCCAAGCTTTATCTGGTCTCAAGCTCAACTTGTGCCACAGCAAGTTGTTTTGAATGGGATTGGATAGCTTAGTGGGCAAGTGACCTCCATTATGCTGAAGATTCCCTCCCATCATAGTATCTTGGATGACCCCTAGACACCAAGAAAATTTCAACCATTTAGAAGTCTACCATTGAAGGGTTCAAAAACAAGAAGGATCAATCCCGATAAGTCTGCCGACCTATTTATTTGTCGGTGTTCCAACTACCTGCGAGTGTCTACAATCATCTCAATAGCATTATGAGCAATTTTCTCTCTTGGAGGAGAAAGCTGCATATGATTAAGTGGAAGGATGGGTTTATGGCATGGCAGTTTGCAGTTGAGAAGAAATGGGGTGACAAGCTATGAAGAATCGCTTTCATTGTGATTGCTTGGTCCTTGTGGAAGCATAGAAACAAAATGATCTCCTAAAGGATCCTTGCCTGGGTAACTTGGTGGTGTAAGTTGCAGTATGACAAGATCCTTCGCTTTCCGCAGTACATCCAAATTTATCAAGAGCAGCAACATGTGAAGATAACCTCATATTGTAAGTCCCCCGCCCACCGGTTTGTTGATGGAGCTATGTAGGTATCGATGGCAATGCATTCCGAAAGACTGGGAAAACAAACTAATTAATTTCATTTTGTTGTTGTGTGTATAGTGCATATTATGAATATCGATGAAAGGAAATGAGTGGTTGTAGAAGTGTTCATGGGTCGGGTTTGGTCAGATTCGGCTTGAGTCTAGACATGATATTAATATATTTTATATTTGTTCAAGTCTGGTATGACTCAAAATTTGGATAATTTTGTCTAAACCTATTCATATTTGCAAAAAAATTAATCCAAACTCATTTTAAGCCCGCCCATGTTTTTTTTTAATTTTTTTAAAAATATTTATATTATATTATTTTAATATTTAATAACTTTATACATTTTTATTTATTGAATTTTTTTATACAGTCATCTTAACATTATTTTAATATTTATATTAGAGTAGTGTTATATATTTAGTATAAATTTTTTTAATATGTTTTAAATTACCTAATATATAAAAATAACATAATATAAAGTATTATAAACTTAAAACGAGTTAAGCTGGATTCGGCTTGAGCCTTGAATGTTCAAGCTCGAGCTCGGCTCATATTTTAAACAGGTCTAATTTTTTTGCCCATACTCATTTTTCGAGCCTAATATTTTTGTCTAAACCCTCACAAATTTCGAACGAACCTTCGAGTTTGGACAGGTAGCTCGACCCATAAAAAGATCTAAATAATTGAGATTAGATAGCAACTTTATTATTTATTTTAAGCGGAATAAATTAATACCTAAACCAAAATAACAATAATTTCATCTTATCATTTTCTTTGTTACATTTAAACAACTTTGGATAGTTTTCGAGTATAGTTAATTTTTGTATGTTCAAGAGATTTGATTTATGATATTTTACGTAATTTTATAAATTTGATTGATAAATCATATTACACGCGCACCGTAGATTTATTATTACGTACTTTTTATCTATGAGCAACTGATAGAATATTCGTGTATCAATTATGAGTTTAATTCCGATTAATTGGATACTAAAATGTATTAATGGGAATTGAAAATGTAAATATGTTTTCAGATTTGGAGTGAAATTTTACAATTGTACATTGAAACTTGGTGGATCTTCTGAACATGCAATGATGCCAAGTTGTGTTCATTTTTGTAATGTCAGTATTTATGCTTAATCTTATATTATATGCTACTGAGAATTAATTCTAATATTATTTAGAATAAGCGGAGAAAGTAGAAATTAAATTTTAATTTTTATGATAGTAAAAATATAGTTTTATTATTTGAATAGTTTATATTTTTATAATTTTTATTATTTTTGGGGGAGTAAAGTGTAATTTTATCTTTATTAATTTAAAATTTTAAAAAGTTTGAAGGATCTAAACTAAAAATTTCTATTTTAAAAAGATAAAGCGCTTCCAACCCCTGATTACACCCTGTTTAGACCTACTTTCAATTTAGTTTTAGGATACAGTATATTTGAAAATATGTTTTGTATTAATTAACTTTCTTAATTCAACATAAAGATTTGTTTTCTCTACACAGATTTCTGAGTAAAAATATAAGTTCAAAAAGTGAGCTTGGATAAAAAGTAGAACCCGTTTTTTAAACCGATCGAATTTTGAGTAGGATTTTTTTAATCCAAATCTGACTTGATTCAATTATTTTGTTGCTATTTTGCTGTCATTTCGTTATTATATTGTTACTGTTTGAATATTGTATAACTCTTATTTTATCGTCGAGAAACATTTATTTTAATGTATTTAATGTAATTGATGAATTATATTTTTTTAAATAACTTATTTTATATAAAAAAATAATCTTAAAAAAATTTTAATACGAACAGAACCGAATCAGACCCTGACCTAAAAAACGAGGTTAAAATTTTACATCGATGTAATCTCAACCCGGCCAGTATAATGAGGTATACACTATACGCGTTACGCAAATTTTTGCATTAATATAGTTGCACTTTAAGTTTAAGCGTAATAAAAGAACAAACCAAATCAAAAGCTCTTTGCAAATGCAAAACCAACCATGATTTTCTCTTCCCTACTGTTTTCGTAGGGAAGAGGAAATGAGAGGAATTACCCAGATAATATATGTACTTTATTTAAATTAGAACAAAACAGAACAGATTAGATTGTCATGGTATTGTATAAAGGAGGGGATAGAAAGAAAGATGTTGTTTTTCTATTTGATCTCGTTGCCTTTAACAATGGGGATGGTGATTTTGACTTTGAAATATTTCTCCAGTCCAGACGTTCCTAATTATGTTCTTTTCACCGTTGGATATACTTGGTTTTGTTCTTTCTCCATTATCATCCTCGTTCCTGCCGATATTTGGACGGTACTTCTTTTTTTAGATTTCCATCTTGCAGTTCTTCCCATCATATTTGTATTTTCTTGGTTACCCTTATTTTGTTTTTGTATGATCAATATTGGGTAGAAATTTAAAGATGAATTATATTTGATCAATACGAGTATATGATTGTAGGCATTTGCTTTTGCCTAGAAATTATGCACCTACGTTTATTGATTGTTTGCTTTTCTTCTCTTCATCATGCAGACAATATTTGGTAATTACAGTGGAGGGATATCTTTCTTTTGGAGCCTAACCTATTGGAGTACATTTTTGCTAACTTGGTAAATATAATATTATCAACAAAATATTTTCTCCCACCATTAAGGTCCTTTGGGTAAAAGTACTATAGAGGCTCATTTTTTTAGTAAAGGGAGCAAAATGCAATTTGGTCATTCCATATGCTTTCATTACCTTTTGTTTATCATGCTTGAGGTGCAGGGTAAATGTTTTAGAACTTTATGCTTAATAGATGCGTTGTGTTCTCATTGATTTATATTAAATTATTCCCTAAACAGGGTTGTGGTGCCCACTATTCAGAGTTATGAAGATGCTGGAGATTTCACTGTGGTGGAAAGATTGAAGACTAGTTTACATGAAAACTTGGTCTATTACCTATGTGTTGGTTCTATTGGACTTGTTGGACTCATTTTATTCATTATTTTCAGCAAAAATTGGCATGTGTCCCTTCTATTCTTACTGATTGCTCTTTTTCATTTGTGTTTTTTTATTTATACTTTGTTCCTTATTTTGTTTGTGTAGACTGACCCTTTTCTTTTCTTTTGGGGGAAGGAGTGGAGACATTCTTGGTTTTGCCATGGCTTGCTCAAATACTTTAGGACTTGTTACTGGTGCATTCCTCCTCGGCTTTGGTCTTAGTGAAATCCCAAAGGGCATTTGGAAGAATGCAGATTGGACTTTTCGCCATAAAGTTCTTTCACACAAAGTTGCAAAAATGGCTGTTAAACTTGATGATGCTCATCAAGAATTCTCTAGTGCTATTGTAGTAAGTAAATCACAATCAAGACTTGGTGGTATTATGTTTTTGCCTCTGCACAAACTAATGAAGGTGCAATTTTTTTAGGTTGCTCAAGTGACGTCAAATCAGATAAAGAACCGTGATCCACTAAGACCCTATATGAATATCATTGACAACATGTTATATCAAATGGTACCCCCCCCCCCCGCCCACTTTGTCTATGAGGTCTGTTTAGTGTCAAAAATGGAGTTTCCAAGTAGTTCCCTTAAATGCATTATATGTTCTATTTTGCAGTTAAAAGAAGATCCTTCCTTCAAACCTCAAGGTGGAAGGTTTGGGGAGAATGATATGGACTACAATACTGATCACAAATCAATGGCAATGCTTAGACGCCGACTTAGGCTAGCTAGAGAGGAATACTGTCGGTACCGAAGGTATAGAGTATTTGTTGCTTGATTCTGTCTCATTGAAGTTAACTCTTAGAATTTTGCAGTGAATATTCAAGCTTTGTGTTGGAAGCTCTCGAAGTGGAAGATACTGTCAGAAACTACGAGCGCCGTAATTTAACCGGATGGTGTGTACTTTGCACTCATACAACCCTTGCTTGCATATCAAGCTATATGCAGGACAGCATGGCTAAAAGTGTTTTTGTCCTTTTTTAAAAAAAAAGTTTGCCCAAGTTTCATTTTAAGGTGTTGCAGGAAATTTGTTTCAAGTATCAAGCCCGAACGAACAGGCAAGCTAGGACCCTCTTTTGATATGATGGGTAAATTACTTTATCCTTAATGGTTCTTTGTTAAGTATCTGTTATGCATTTACCATTAACTCAGGTAATATTTATTCCTTGCAGAGTTCATATGGCGTTGTGTTGTAAGAAAGCAACTAGAGAAACTCTTGGCAATAATTCTGGGATGTATATCAGCTGCAATCCTTTTAGCAGAAGCTACCATACTGCCTGCTGGTGTCGATTTATCTCTCTTTTCTATTCTCATAAACTCGGTGGGAAAGCAGGAAATGCTTGTCCAGGTAAATTATATTTCCACAATTAGCCTATAGGACTTGGTGGTATTGATATCGAATGATTGTGTTGGTTTGCAGGTTGCTGCTTTCATCCCTCTTTTGTATATGTGCATCTGCACCTATTTTTCCTTGTTCAAAATCGGAATGCTGATGTTCTATTCATTAACACCGAGACAAACAAGCTCAGTCAGCTTGCTTATGATATGCTCGTAATACTCCCTTTTTTCTTCCATCTTAAAAAGCTTCTACTTGTTCTCTCATTGTTTAGGATATCTTACTCATAAATGTCTCTATTAGGATGGTTGCACGATATGCTCCTCCGATTTCATACAACTTTCTCAACCTTATCCGTATCCCTGATAATAGGAAAACAATCTTCGAGAAGGTTAGTCTATTGATATATGCAAAAAATGTGGTTTGAGTTTTTCTCATGTAAACATCAACTTATATTGCAGAGAATGGGGAACATAGATGATGCTGTCCCTTTCTTTGGTAAAGGATTCAACAAAATATATCCTCTCATTATGGTTATATACACATTGTTACATGTGGCAAATTTCTTTGACCATGTCATTGATTATTTCGGAAACTGGAGAATATTCAAGTTTCAAGATCAAGACGATGGTGCGGATGGATTCGACTCGTCAGGTCTAGTTATCTTGCAGAAAGGTAATTTACTACACCTTCCTATATCAGCATTTGCTAAAATGTCATCTTATTTGTTTTCTACAATCTACAAATTGTAAAATGTTCAGAACGGGCTTGGCTTGAGCGAGGACATAGAGTTGGTGAGCATATTATTCCATTGGCAAGGAATTTCAGCAGCATGAATGTTGACATTGAACCCGGCAGCAACAACACGGTATGTCTGCTCTTGCATTTGAACTTTTCATTTTTCTTAATTGAAGTACCTGTGTCTGAAAATCATATTCTTATCCGATACATATGCGGTACCAGCAGATGACTAGTGAAGTAATTGGAACGATGAGTCAATTTAAACCACTGAAAGAAGAGGTTGAGCATGTGACAAGCAGAGAAGCTATCATTAAGAAACATTCTAGCACAAGAGAACACCAGAACCAGCAAGCATCTAACACGAAGTCAACACTAGAAGAATCAACTTCGTTCAAGAGTGTAATGAGACCGACATCCGAGAAATTATCCTCGAAATGTGAATCGATGAAGTCCGGCCTTGTAAATTTCAAATCTATCCTAGAAGTGAAGAACTACCTCCCTTTACGTCAGACACAAGAAAACACATTGTCCTCCATCACTTCCTCGTCTGAATCCCTTGATGATATTTTCCAGAGATTGAAACGACCGAATCTGGACCTTAGAGACTACAGTGCTGACAATGATAGTATGTTTTGAACTGGATGCAGAAACTTTGGTTAGTCTAGATGGTGAATGTAACCATTTTTGGAATTGAATCAGAAGATGACTTCATTTCTCACCAAGGTCCGAAGCATGCGTGTGTTTCTGTGGTAAGCAACACTCAAATGTTTTTACCTCTAAGCCACACAATTTTTGCTACAACTCACTTATACACAGTCGAAAAATACCAGATACAATCCGAGGGATGCTGTACACTAAGGTTGATCATTGACTATGAATGCTTCCTTGTTACTACAGATGGTTTGTTGTATTATGGAGTTCTCTCTTTACTGTAAAATGAAGGGCATTCTCATTTTTTATCCCTTTTCCTTATTTTCACCCTCAACCCTTAATCTGGTTCAGTCCATATATGGACCTGCTTTAATGTACATGTACCAGGACAATTGTCTTTGGTGCAACAAATCCAAAAGGACACTATTATCTTGATACTTCAATTCACAGAACCAGTTTCTCATCTTCCTTAAATGTTTCTCTTATTTATATATATACTTATTGTTCTTCACCTTAACTGAACCTAGTTGTCTCTGTCGATATGGCACTCTCTGGTTCCTTGCTAAGCAGGCTAGGTATTGTCCTAGTCCGCTCGGCTGCAGAGAACCCTGAAAGGGATGCGGTTGTATCATAATGCACATAATATAAAATGCAGCAAGAACAATGGCTATTAGAAGCATATTAAAACTTCGATAGCCTGCTTTATGGCTTTTCATTGATCGTTACACAGATTTCAAACTAAAGTAAGGAAGAACCATGGGAACCATACAAAAAAATATTGTCAAATCTAGTTTCACAAGCTTGTCAATAGATGCTTCTTTGCATTATGAATCCAAGGCTTAACTCGGTTTATGCAGTCACCTCTTAAAAGTGGCATCCAGCAGATTTAGAGTTTGAATCTCAATATTTGCATTCACTTCCATTTTCTTCAAGTAGTGGTCTCCTTTGTACAAAAAACAAAATATGCTTTGCACTACCAAATACACAGTTTCGGATGCAGCAATTCCTGTTTCAGATATAGTTCTCATCCTTTGGGAAGAACCCAGCCTGATTTGAAGCAAAAGAAGACAGTGAGAAGAAAACCAATTGCAGCTCCAATTCCGAAGTTCCAATCCACAATCTGCATCTTTTTACCAGGGGACACAAGTGGAGGAATCTGTTTTCTTTGACATGGTGCCAGTAGTCTAGGGCAAAGAGCCTGGTTCCCGTCAAAGCTTGATTCAGGGAATGTCATGAATTGACCTCCTGAAGGTGTATCCCCATAAAGCCTATTGTATGATACGTTGAATACAGATAAAAAGCTGAGACGTACTAGAGAATGAGGTATTTCGCCAGAGAGATTGTTACAAGAAAAATCCAATACTTCCAAGCTTGTCATCCCTGATATACTATCTGGAATGCTTCCTGAAAGGTTGTTCTCTTCCAAACTCAAAACATGAAGGTTCTTCAAGTTCCCAAAACTTGGCCAGATTGCTCCACCAAACATGTTATGACTTAAATCAATAGTCGGCGGGAAGCTCCATATATCGTTGTATGCCAATCGTGGCCTACCTTGCACTTTTGTTTTTACCAGTGAGATGTGTTCAGATGATTCTTTCAGTAGAGCAGTTTTGTGGACAAGGTTTTCTAGTCCAGTTAAACTTTCCGGTATCTCCCCGGAAAAGGAATTGTTAGACAAGTCCAAGTAAAAGAGATATTCGAACTTGCCTATCCAAGAAGGGAGGGAACCTCCCAATGAATTCCATGACAAATCCAGCAATTGCAATATTTTAGAACTACTCAACCAAATTGGAAGAGAACCTCTCAGGTGACAAAATGGAATAATAAGTGCCTTAAGACTCGAGAATTGCAGATTCACATTGCTAGGCATTTCTTCCTGGTAAAAGTTCAAACCAAGGACCAATATAGTCAATTTTTTGCAGTGCTGTAGTGTCTCAAGTGCTGTGGATATATTATTGATGCTGGTGTTTCCGAGATAGAGGAATTCCAGTGCGTGCAGATTTCTAAACTCAAATGGAACTACACCACCGAGTTTGTTGTGTGCAAGATCCAGAGTTCTCAAGCTCTGGCAAGAGGATAGACTAGCAGGAACAGGCCCCTGGAAATTGTTAGAAGCGAGACGAAGTGAGGTGATTTGGGCCATTGCAGAACAATTGATTCTGATCAGACCATCTAGACTGTTATTGTGCAGATCAATCTTCCAAAGTGAAGCTGAATTCACCAAAGAAGCAGGCAATAATCCAGTTAATCTATTTGAGCTGGCAGAGAAGGATTCTAGCTTTCTCAGTCTCCCAATAACGTCTGGAAGACTTCCACTAAAGTCATTCAAGGAGATATCCAATTCAACAAGGTTAGAAAGGTTCCCAATTCCGTAACCCAGAGGCCCCGAAAACTGATTTTGTTGAAGGTGCAGAACTCGGAGATGTTGTAGCCGGAACAAATTCTCAGGGAAAGTTCCTGACAGACCATTTCCATTAAGGAAAACGAACTGCAAAGAAGTACAATTCTCCAAATATATCGAACCTTCTCCGAAGAAGTTATGTGCAAGATGAAGATACTGGATATGAGATGAACGTGCGCAGAATTGCATGCTAATGAAGCTAGAGAAAGAATTCGTTGAGAGATCCAAATACTTAATTGATGGTAAATGAAATGCAGAAGGAAGTGGACCGTCGAGATAATTGTTACTCAAGTCAAGGACATCTAGGTTCCGAAAACGAAACAAGCTGTCAGGAATTTTACCATGTAGATAATTATGCGAGAGGTTCAGGATTCTGAGTTGCTCCAATCCAACCAAGCTCTCACACGTTGTCCCTGTAAGTCTCTTGTTCCCAAGCTCTAACCCGACCACTCTTCCATATAAAACAGAGGAATTGTCACAAGTGATGCCTGTAAAGGAGCAGCAATTGGAGCTGCTCCAGTTCCATCCGCGGATATCCGATTCTAAACACTTGGAGAAACCTTTGAGGGCTGTTAAGTCATTCAAATGGCATACCGGTTTTTGAGATCCCTGCACCATCTGCTGAAACATGATAACCACCATAACGAAAGCCAAAGACACCTTTGGGATGCCCATGAAGAAGGAGCTGTTACTGGTTTTCATGACCTCTGAATGAAATTACAGTAGCTATTAGTCCGCAACTCTGTGTAACTTAAAAAGACTGAATCAACTAATATTTTTTTTTTCCCTTCATTTTGGGGCTTTCCCGTGTAAGGGAACAAAGCCCCATGACTTTCTCGGAGACTGAACAATCCATCACAGTCACTTCTTTATTACGGGAAGCTTTGACTTGATTCATTAAATGGTTAACATCGACTCGATGGAGACTGTATGTGTTTATTATTTAGGTTAAAATATTACTGTAATTTTCATAATTTTAAAATTTAGTATTTACCGTTTCAGATTTCGAAATTTAAATTAAATTATCAACATTGTTAATTTGTTTTGTTAAATTTGCTAGTGTAATATATCGAAATAAAAAAAAAATACTCTAATGCAACTAAGAAAACAATATAAGAACTAAATTCTTAAAAATAAAAATAGAAAGGTTAGATTCAAGTTTACAAAAAAAGTGCAAAAGCCATATTGCAACTTTTTATTTGCTAGGTACTACATTGGTATAATAGCTGGGGTGGCAGCCTTAGTGTCAAGCATGAAACTGATGAAAAGTCCAGGTTCAGCTGAGGAGCTCCTAAAGATCACGATTCAAAGCAGGTTAGGTGATGCTGAAAACGCGGGTTTTAGCGCTATATTTCAGAGATGGATTTATCAACTACCGTTTGTTCGAAGAACAGACGATGTATTTACTTACGTATAAAATAATTGATTATTTTTTATTTTATAATTTAATATAATAAAAATTTAAAACGATTCAGTAATCAATTGAATCGATTTTCATATAAATTTTGGCAGCTATTAAGTTGATATTGACGCCGCAGATAAACTAAAAAACATGACAATATGAATAACTTTAATTTTAAAATTTTGTAAGCTTAATATTTTAAAATAATTATTAAAATATTTGAAAATGTTTTACTTATTCTACCTGCCACCCACCCACCATTGACAAAAGAAATATGACGATAGACAAATGTGTTGATTATCGATATTTTTTGAATTTTCGAATGAGACTGTAATCTCATTTCGAATATAGATTTTTCACGTTATCTAAAAATAGAAGAAAGTGTTGGATTGCTATTCACCAAATGTAAAAATAATCAACCAAGCTCAAATAAGCAAGAAGGGTTGGAGAATACTTTGGACCTTTAGGCAACCGATTGAAGGTGTTGGAGGAAAGTTGGGAGGATTGGATTAGATTAAAGCCAGGATGAGGTCAAACTTGATGTACCAAAGTCACGGTATTTTGAATCTCATGTGTTGACTCGATGATCAAGATATTCATCGCTCCCATATGTAATCTGAGTTCAAGTCGCTATTCGCGTTGTTTTTAAGACTTTGACCTCTCTATGTAATTCAAAAAAAAAAAAAAAAGGCCATGATATTCCATGCAAGATCATATTGTTGAGCCTTCCATTATCAAAATCCAGATAACCCCAACATTCATTTGCCCAAACCTTAGACGAAATAAGTAGCGACCCAATGCCCGAGCGAAAAGGAATGAAATGACAATCAACTAAATGGCTTCAATACGAAGAAGGCACTGAAGGCGGAAGCAAACGGCAGCGTTGTGGTGACGATGGAAGTAATTTGTGAGGCCTATAAAAGCCCCACCCTCCGACGGGTAAAGGAGTAGCAGAGGAGTTGCATAAAAAAAGATTGCCAAATCTAGTTTCTCAAGCTTGTCAATAGATATGCTTCTTTGCATTATGAACCCAAGGATTAGCTCAATTGTTACATGCAATCTCTTTCAATAAGTGACATCCACAAGATTTAGAGTTCGAATCTCAATGTCTAAAAAAACAGAAAATGATTTGCACTGCCAAACACAGTTTTAGATGCAATTTTTCTTGTTTCATATATGTTTATCATCCCTTGAAAGAACAATACAAATTCGAAGGTTAAAAGAATTGAGAAATTAAATTAAGAATTAAAATGACTTTTTTATAAAGTTGAAGGGCAAAAAAATTATTGTGCCTTTAAATTTTTGCACTTTGCTTTGCCATGCCCGTACTTCATTGCAAATCGTGCATGGAGCCCCAAAACCTAACATACACCATTGCCATGCATTGATTGAGTTGGGCTATGATATTTGAGAAAGTATGGACTTAAGCAAGCCCAAAATTAAAGTTAGGCTAAAAGCTCGTGTCTAAAGCTTAAATGAAAAGTATGAAAAAAAGGCTCACGGTAATCAGAGAATGATGGAATTTTGATACGTTCAAAATTCTTATTTTAGACTCGAACGAACTTCATTATCTACGTACAGACATATTCATGAATGGAGAAAATCTGAGAGTCATGAGCATTTTGTGATGTGGCTATGATAGCGGCAATTGTTGAATCAACAGATGCCATGATAGCATGATGGACAAGACTGTCTTGCCACCGCCAAGATTGGTACTCTGGACCGGTTAGCTGCGGACATGGTAGAATCCCTTCAATGTGAGGCAATAAATCGTAACCAAGGAGGAGTAGATCACTTTGGGGTTTTCAAACAAGGTAGTTGGCACTACCCATCAACTTAATGGGTAACTGGGACCCCATGTTAATAGGGGATTGACAACATAGGGAGTGGGTAGAACAGAGGGATGATTGATAGGGGTGACGGTGGTTTGGTTAATGTTGGTGCCTGATGTTTTGGTGGTTGAATTTTCGGTATTTTTGATGAAAGAGAGGGGGAAAATGAACAAGAAAAAGATGGGTGTTAAAAACAAAAGGAATCGATTTACTCGTTTGATATGATACTCACTGTTATCCACCCTAACGACAATTGACAGTGTGTTGGTTCTCTAAGTGGTCACAATAAAAAACAAAAAGGAGTTATAATAGGTTATCTTCTGAAAAATTGAACAAATGGCTTTGTTCCATACAAAACATAATGGAAAACCCTAATTTTCCTGTAAAAATTTATTTTTAAGTAAGATCTCAAATTTTCGGTCAATTAGCGATTACTGGAAGCACTTCTTTATCTTTTTTACACTATTTCAGAAACCCAAGGAGTTGGTCTCATGGATCCCAAAAAGAGAAAATTTCATAGTCATGTGAGCAGTCCTTTCCTTTGTTTACATACGGATGGGGGGCCATTAAAATACAATGATGGAAAATTCTCGTGAGAGAAGAGGTCTCAATCTCAAGTAAAAACTTAAACACACAAGATATGGGAGGACAGCAGTTATGGATTGAATTGAATAAGCAATATAAACCAGCTGAAATGTTAAGCAGTCAAAAAATTAGGCAAAGTTGTAACTACGAAAATTTTCTATGGAAGTAAATTCAAATTGAGCTCAATTGTGTCCCCAAAAAATATTACTTCTTACGACAGTGAAAGAATGACATTGAAGGAGTAAGTTCAATCAGTAGAGGCCCAAAAATTTCCACCAGAATTTTCCAACAACACCCCAGATGATGGCATTAATGAAAGCCATTATAAATCCCATTTTGAATACCTCGGGAAGGTCTACGTATCCGGCTGTCAACAAAAACAAATGAATTCATCAGTTCCCAGTACGCATTGTGTGTGCAAAGGCACGGTGCTCATATGCATGTGTAAAAAGAGAGGGAAAAAGAGACACACCTCCATAGTAGACAGCTGCCTGACCACTGCTATAATGTGTTAGGGCACCAAAAAGATTGGTGTTGTAAGCAAGAGCCAGCGCTGCTAACATGCCAGGTACTCCAGCTGCCAAATGCATGGCAAGAAAAGCAGAGTATAATGCACCTACATGACCGGTTTGACTTGCAAATAGGTAGTGGATGAAAAAGTATGATGCCTGAAGAACACCCAATGCAGCTGGCCAGCTCAATGAGAGAGATTGAAGGACCTTAGCTACACAACCAGACATCCAGCTCACTATCCCAAGGTTTGTCAATTGGCCTGCCATGCCTACCAAAACAGCAAACCAAGCCAATGTATCCCATGCTGATTTTTCGCTTAAGCAATCATTCCAGTCGAGCACGCCTAACAAAAGGAGTATTGACAAACCGATCATTGCAGCCACAGCACTTGGTATACCAAGACTGTCACTGCACATGGTTCAGGAAATTGTAAATTACATGTTCTGAAACAAACATCAAACCAAAAAATTCATAGCTACAAACTCACTGCCTATGAGCATGCATGGACATTGACCATAAATGATAAGAAAAATAGTTAGTGCACACATGCATGCAAGTCACTACTAAGGAACATTTTTATTGCCTTGAACTATAGGAGGATAATAAAACGTCAACATGAAATCAATTACAAGTGAATATTGTATTTGTATGTTGATGCAAAAATCAACCAAAGAAAGGCAAGGAGCAACTGCTTAATTTTATGAACAATCATGCTTCAATATTTCAAACTTATTTCTAGAAATAAATCATTTCCTCAACATTGGAGTACACGATTGATTGGAGTTTAATTTCATAGATGCATCTACAACGTCCTCTATAATCACATTCTTTTTTAAAAAATAAGCATCAAAAGTAATAGTAGATGGTATCCTCGCTTTAGCAACTTCACATGAGCACAGCTTAACAGGAAAGCAAAAAAGGTAGTTAACCAAGATATACTAATTCCATTTATATACAGACATATATTTCATGTACACACAAACATAGGATGTAAAGACATCAAATTCTCAGCTCAAATGGAAAGAAAGGTGAACTGGTATGATGAACTGCCACTTATGACTTACCCACAGACCCATAGAGCAACTGCAAGAAGCATTGTTCCAACCATGATCCATTCATTTCTAGTGACAGGACCCATGTTCTCTAGTTTCTTTGCTGCCATTGCAGGGGCATCCGGTGTGTCTTTGGTTTCAGGAGGATAAAGCTTGTATAAAATCAATGGAGTAAGCAGTAGAGAAACAAGTGCTGGTAAACTAGCAGCCTTGAACCACGAAACCCAAGGACTTGAAATGACAACCCCAAGCTCCTCTGCTAATTTGAGGCATAGCAAATTCTGAGCTGCAGCAGTCAGGAAAAGAGCACTGGAGTTGCCAGCAGACTGTCATAGACAAACCACGAGTAATGCATAAGTCAAAGACCCAAAACTACTAATACAACTAGGAACAAAGATAATCACAAGTTCAAATGAGACATACAACTAAAAAAGCCTAACCAGCAGAATCCAGATAAATCTAACAGAGTACAAAAGCCTATTTCCAGGATCTAACAGTATAAAATTAATTATTCCCAGTTTCCCACCCATGAATCTAAGCTAACAATATAAACAAAATAAACTAAGGGTATTCTCTAGTTCAAACGGGACAGAGGAATGCAAGAGCCTAGCTATATTAAAACCCAGAATCCAGATTAATCTAACGGAGTAAATTAAATCTAATTCCATAATCTAACGGTATACGAATTAAATATTAATTATTCCTATCCATAAATTCAAACTAATAATATAAGAAATTAAACTAAGTAGATGATCATCGGTAATAAATAGAAATTAAGGCAAACCTGAAACTGCGATTGAATTAGATAACTCCCAAGCTTCTTAGATGACGAATCTCCAGGCCGACTTCCAGCAGACAAAGACAAGGACTTAATAATGGGCAAGAAAACCCCACCAGCTCTAGCAGTAGTACTAGGCATCGCCGGCGCAATCAAGGCCTCACTCAAAGTCAGTCCATAAGACAACCCCAACGTGCTTTTGCCTAGCCATTTGACGAAATAAGTAGCGATCCTGTCCCCGAGCCCCGTTTTCACGAATCCACGAGCGAAAAAGAAGGAAATGACAATCAACCAAATGACTTCATTGGTGAAAGCACTGAATGCGGACACAAACGGCAGCGTTTTGGTGACGATGGAAGTTGTGAGACTTATAAAAGCCCATGCTCCAACTGGTAAAGGGCTTAAGACTAGACCGGCGATTGTGGATAAAAAGATGGCCAAAAGTTGCCAGGCTTGTGGGGTTACTTGGACCGGCTTGGGAACGAGAAAACGAACAATTAGACCAATGGAAACTGAGAGAAACAAAGGGAAGAGTTTGGCTCCTTGAGGAGGAGAGGTGGTCGTTTCAGTAGCTGGAGTGCTGTCGTTTCGAGAAGCGGCCCGGATAGGTGAAATGAGAGGCTTGGGTCGTTCGGGAAGTAATATGAGAGGCTTGAGCGGAGATCGAAGGGTGGGGATTGAAGATGAAGGGAAAACGGATGGCTGGGAAAATTTCGTGATGGGTCTAGACCGGAGGTGAAGCGAAGACCGGGAGGAAAGCGAGAAAGGAGTGGTGGTAGCAGTGGAGAAAGCTTGAAGGGCTAAGCTCTCCATTGTTTGGATTGAGAGAAAATGGAAGGAAAAAAGCTGAAAATCAAGTAAAGGAAAAGACGATGGCTGATTCTGAGTAAGAATGACTTTTGATTGAAATGAAAAGGGAACGGAAATCCCAAAGGAAGTGGCGAATCTGAGACTTGTGATTGGAGTGAATTGGGTCGGGTTTGTCTAGTTTCCTACGGAGGGAAATTTTTTTCCATTTTCTATTTTCGCTTTTATATTTTTGAGGTTTTTATTTGAGGCTCTGTTTGCTTAGACGGAAATTTTCATAAATATTCGGGTAAACTACGACTAACGTCATTAAATTATTAGTATTTTTATGTTTTAATTATTTATTTTAAAAATTTTTATTTAAGTCATTAATAATTAAGTTTTTTTCTTTAAGTTCAGTTTATAGGTTTCAAGTGATAATTCGACAATTAATACGGTAGATTAGTATCAATTGACGAGTAAATATCTAACGAATAATGTTAGATATCAAAGAAGAAAGTTGTTTGGATTTTGATTTGTATATTCATGATGTTCAAAGTTGTTTTAGAGAAAAAAAAAACTAAATTGTAAAAGAGAAGAAAAAAGAGAAGTTTCAATTGGTGTAGACAAAAGACCTTACAACAATTATTTTTACAATCTAATGACTCAAATGAAAATACTTCAAATAGTTCGATGATTATTTTGTAATTTTTTTTAAGTTGAGTGACCAAAATGTAACTTATTAATAACTTAGTGACCTTGGTGTTTATTATCCTAAATATTTTGTTTTTTTTTTAGCTTTTTTTTATGGATAAAACAACTTTTATCTTTTTTATCTTACAATTTTTGTAGCCATTACATTAGGCAAAGAAACAATTATTTCATGGAAAATAGATACGTTAGAATTGGGAATTTTTTTTATCCCAATAATAAAAATTTTAAATCTAGTAAAAATACTAAATTAATACAATTTTTTTTATTATTTGCCAAACCAAGTCACATTTTCTCATATCGGTTTAATGCAAATCGATTTAAAAAAGAAAAGCGATTTTGGATGAGTCGATTTAAAAATCGATTTGTGAGTTGAGTTTTAATCCAAGAGGATCCATGGAGGGGAAAGAGAAAACAAGAGGAGAGAAGAAGAGAAGAGAAAAGTGAAATTAGGAAGAAGAAAAGAAAACCCCGGAAAAAGAAGGAAAAAAAAAGGAGAAAATTTGAAACATTTTTTAATTTATGACATTATCTTGATATCATTTATGCCACATGTCACAATCTTATTCTACCACTTGTTTTAAATTTATCGACGTTAGATTTTGGTATCAATTTTGTTGACAGAAAAAAAGAAGTTTGAATACTAATTTTTTATTTAACTCATTATTATCTCACTCGTTATGCATATTTCCATTGCCTTTTGTTTTGCAACTCATACTCAACATGCATCTACACAAAATTTTCATAGATTGTGGGATCATAATTTATCGACCAAGGTTAAACTGGTGGCATGGTGAAGGTTCAACAGTTACTTACCAACCTACGGTGAGCTATGCCGACGCCGTCATGTCCCAGTTTCAGAAGGATGCCCTCCGCATGCTGTTGGGGACTTGGTGATCATGCTTTGGTGCACATCGACACGGTCCACAGAGTGAGATTCAAAAGAGCGTTACTGACTATATGTGGGCAATAAGGGGATCTGAAAAACAAGCAATCAACAGCCATTTTTACCTTTGCAGAAACTGATGCTGCGACAGCACCTCAGCCTTGGTGCATGTTGGTCGAAGATGGTCCCTTCCTTGTTGAAACCTATGGCTCAATGCACTTCTTGGTTGCCTTGGGTTCCATTTCCTCTTCCGATGGTTACTTTGAGCTGTTCTTTTAGTGGGGTTAGATGGGCACTAATTACTGCCCTATTTCATTAATGGCAGCAGTCAATTATTTACCAAATAATAATAGTATCAGTCAAACGTCAATGAAAATGAACCAAAAGACGATCATCAAATAACAATACATGAAAGAGACATACTACTTGTAGAGGGGTCGATTTCTTTTCTTTTTTAAGTTTACGTAGTGTTTGTTAATTTGATGTTGGTACAACTCTTAATAAACAGTTATGATTTTTCTTTTGTTTTTTATATAAACTCGAATGTGTAAGAAGATGTTAAGGATTCGTTGGCCACCAATCAAAAGGACGTGAACATTCACAAATAGTAGAGTTTGAGTTCATAGTATTCCCATTTTATAAAATTTATTTCAAGTATTAGAGTTTCATGTTAAAATTAAAAAATCAAATCATAACTTAACTTGACTTAAAGACAATACCAATTCATTGAGAAATCCATCTGCTCCAAAATAAATTATATTTCGCAAACTTCTTCAATACAATTATGGACAAATAATGTCATAAAAATCATAATTTAAAAGTTAATCAAGGCATTAGGTGAATTTTTTTTCGTAGAATCTTTTCTCTTATCCTTTATATGATCTTTGAATTAATTATTTGAAGATATTAGTTTAGTCGATGGCATTGATATTTTAATTAAAAATTTTATTTATTTCGTTTACTATGTTTTGTAAGTTATCATTCATAAGCAATAAGAGTTTATAGTTAGCTTTGACCTTGTATTAAAAAAATTTATTAAATCTATACAAATAAATAACATGTAAGTTATGTATATATATGATATATTTTAATTTATTAGTTTGACAATTCTTAATTATATTAAAAAAATTAAGAATTAAAATTTATTATAATACTCACTATTACTAATTCATAACACGATTGGATGTGGGTTGAGTTCTACACAATTCACTCTTTAAGTTCGTGTGATACTATGAGTTCGCATATTAGGCACTCGCAACCTCTTATGAGACTGCACGATGTGAAATCACATGTCATCACATAGACAAATCCATATCATATAAACACGTATTAAATTTATAATATAATACGTACCAATATGCATGAAATCTACTTACGATATCACATTTATAAACAATAACTATATTATATAAATACACAATTTCATCAATCTAAAAGAGACACGGAAACACTTAACAAAGCTGACAATATCAGCGGTAAAAGTCAAGAGCAAAGATGATGGCTAGATATGTGAAACAATAAATAAATAAATAAAAAGAGCAGTCAATATAATATTAGATTAAGAAGCTTCGAAGAAGAAGGTAGGGCGGAGTTTAACAGCCGCCTTTAGATTCGAAGACTTAACTTTATATTAATATTAACTTTATTTTTAATAAAATGATTTTATTTTATATTTTCTGTCCTTATTTAATAAATTTTTGAAGTTTTTTTAAAATATATTTTATAGTCAATAAGTCTTATATAATATTTTTAGAAAAATAATCTTTATTTTTATAACATAAAAATTTTGGGTAAATATTTATTTTGGTACCTGAGCTTTGCTTCATGATTCAAATTGATACCTAAAGGTTTTTTAAGTCCAATTAGATATATGAATTTGGTTTATTGATTTAAATTGGTACTTTTTTGTTGAAATTAATAGTAATTAATCATTTGGATCAATTTAAATTATGAAGTCAAGTTCAAATACTTAATTAAATAAAAAAATTAAGTATTAAATTAAATATTAATATCAAGTTTAGGTATTTAATTGAAAAAGATATACTTACCCAAAATATTAATTTAATTTGAATAATCTTAATTTTATTGGAATTGATTTCCGGTTCCTTGAATTTATTATTTCATGCAACATTCAATGGATGAAAAGACTTCGGGAACGTCAGCCATGAATTCAGTATTACAATTCAATATTATATCACATCATTATCTTCTTCTTTTTTAAGTTATATATTTTTCAATTTTATATTTTTTTAAAATTTTCAAGTGATGATATGATATAATCTCATAATGTCACATAATGATACCTTAACGATTGGTAAGGGTGTTCAAACGGTTAATCGAACTGAATTAGTATTAATCGAACTTTTTAATTCTTTAACTGTAAAAGAACCAAATTTTTTCAAAAAAAAAATAACCGAACCGAAATTTATATGTTTTTGTTTTTTGGTTAAAACAAATATAAAACATATAATAAAATTGATAATGTTCATTTGATCAAATTAACTGTATTAAAACTACACATAATTTGTATTATTAATTATTAACTTCGATTAATTTGATTAACTGCTTGATTTCGAACAAAATCAACTGATAACAAAACTTCCAAAAAATATTAATCGACCTCCAATCAAATTAGATCGGTTAACTAACCGATTAATTGAATTAGATCAATTAATTCAATTTTAATCGAAATTTGAAAATCCCTAACCATTGAGGATCAAAATTGAAGAATTGTCAAATTCCTGGACTAATATGAATAAAAAAATTCATTAACCAAATTAGAAAAAAGTTACTAAATTTACAGATTAAATATTATTTTTTTTTATTGAATGTAGACCGTATGTTGATTTATCTCCATTTTACATGAACTATAAAAATAAAAATAATGAAATTTAATATAAAAAAGTCTTAATTTTACAATTACACGAATTTGAAAAGAATTCCACCATGTCAAACAGACACGTAAGTATTAGAACTTATCAATAAGATGTTCAAACGGTTAATCGAATAATTAAGCGAATTAAATTGATATTAATTGAATTTTTTAATATTTCAATCGTTAATCGAATCAAAATTTAAAAAAAAAAATTAGTTAAATCAAAATATTTCGATTAATCGAATTAATCGAAATTTATAATTTTTATTTTTTTGTTAAAACAAGTATAAAATATATAAAAAAAATTGATAATGTTCATTTGAATGAATTATTCGAATTAAAACTATGTATAATTTATATTATTAATTATTAAATTCAATTAATTACCTGATTTCGAATTAAATTAATTAAAAATCAAACCTAAAAAACATTAATCAACTTTCGATCAAATTAAATATATCAACCGATAAATTAATTGAATTAAATCAATTCAATTTACTAATTCCGTATTAACCGAAATTTCAACCCCCTACCTATCAAAACAATCAAGCTGTCAGTAGCTCACCCGCGGGTAAGGGATGAGACCTCAACTAGACAACGACAATTCGCCGCTGTTTCGTGAATTACCTTTCATTTTACTTCCTTCCCAGCGCATCCTCTATAAATATATACATATAAACAAAAAAAATGGAGGACCAAACACATTTAAAAATACAATACCAAAATTCCTCCCATTAAAATTCTTCTAGCTTTTTCGTCTGGCTGCTAATGGCTTCTTTCAACGCGTCTTCTCCTTCATCTGCAGCTCTTTCTCGTCTTCGGTAAGCTCTCTTGTCTGTTTCTTTTACGGCTTTTACTCTAATAGTTTGTATTGAAATTTCTCACTTTTTTTTTCGTGTGTTAATCCTTTATTTTTAAGTTAGGTTTCTTACGTGTTTTCTTTGGCTCCAATATGGATTCCTTCTATTATTTGATTTTCCTATCAAATTTTGAAATCAAATGTCAACTTTTATTTTTATGGAGTACTTGTTCCGTTTCGATCTGATACAGACGCTGTGGTTATCTTGGATTTGGTCTTTCACTTTTATTTTGATTGGTTGTTGACTTTTATTTTAAACGACTCAAGGTTTTCGATGGCCGGCGATACGAAACTTTGAAGAATCTCACACAAAAGTTAGGCGTTAGGATCAGAGAGCCTAGGTCCATATTCTTACGGAAATTCCGCACTTTATGTGAGATCCAAGTCCTATACCTTAGGATTAGGTATATACTAGTTCATCACGCTTTGTGCTATACCTTACCATTAGGCATATTTTAGTCCGCCAAGCTTTTTTGTATTTTTGGTGTTTACGGTGGTTGACTTTCCGCTGGCTTAATCTAACCTCGACAAATGCTGTAATTCCGGTTTTATCATCAGAGCTGCAGGTGGCACTAGTTCTATTTATTCGAACCTCGAGCTGACATTGCAATATTGAGCTCATCGCAAGTGTTGCTTATTAGCAACTGAGAGATACGGTGAATGTTTGGCGAATTGCACCTGAAAAGCTAGCTATTAGGGTAGGAGAGCCTAAGTTTATATAAGTGCACAAGGGAATCTTATGCTTTCTAAAGTGGTATCCAAGTCCCATACCTTGCAACCAGAGATTGTTACCTATTAACTTAAAAATTTAGCCATTTTGACAAAAATGTCCAGTCTTTACATAAAAAATTAGCCTTGGCTGGAAAGCAGTGTGGCGATTTTATTTACGAATTCTTTGAATGATAAATGCCTTTGTGTTTAGTGTTCAATAAACGGCTAGAACTAGAAAAAATTAAAAGGTACAACTTTAGTAAGCCAAACAAAAGAATAACATATACAAGGCTTATTTGTTTTTGCTGCTATTTCACATTTGATCAATTTGATTAGCAATCATCAGCTTATTCCACTCATATCTACATACTATTTTTAAGGTAGCTTTTTTGGGTATGTTTATAGGATTCTAATAATGCTCAATTTCTGCCTAAAGTTTCTAGAGTTTGTTCAAAGAAAATATTTGGGGGGATTTTGTCCGGACGCACCCCAAGTGATTGATGTTTAATGCATTATCAATGTTGTATGCAGTCTTTACAATTATCTGTACAGTTTGATTGTTTAAAATTCTTATTGAACTATCTTTCTGCTCAGGTCATCCAAAAGTTTCAAATTCTTTAATGGATTGCACAGCACAAATCTATTCTTAGCAAATGGCTGCTTACCTGATTTGTCCTTGACGCGGTTGGATAGTAGATCATCCTTTGTTATTAAAAGTGGTGGCAAAACTAGAGCTGCCCTTGTATCTGGAGAAGGCAGCATCCTGTCTTATTCAAATGGCGATGATGCTACAACAAATGGTACCCTCTTCCGTGATAAATCGGTAGAGATCGAAGCACAACAAGATGCAATAGCATTTGGAACTCTTGCAGCAGATGCTGCTCCTATAAGTAATGGCTTTCCCATTGATAATGATGATTCTGATTTGGATCGTCCAACTGAAGGTTTTGCTTCCATCCTTGAGGCAATCGAGGACATTCGCCAGGGCAAGGTTTGTTGGTTTCTTGGATTCTTCTTGTTCCCTGAGCTGATAATACTTTTTTATTTTATTTTACTGCGTATTGGTCCTTTCGTTTACTAATCTGAATTAATGTTGCAGATGGTCTTGGTTGTAGATGATGAGGACAGAGAGAATGAAGGAGATCTTATAATGGCAGCTGAGTTAGCGACACCGGAAGCAATGGCCTTTTTCGTGAAGCATGGAACTGGGATCGTTTGTGTGAGCATGCTAGAGGAAGATCTGGAGAGGTTGCAGCTTCCTTTGATGGTGAACCAAAGAGAGAATGAAGAGAAACTCCGCACTGCATTCACAGTTACAGTGGTATGTTATTTTGTCTCATATCCATATCCAAATACATGAGTAATTTCACTTTATGCAAATTAGTTTATTTGGAAAGAAGTTCCTTCAATGATAATAACGTAAAGCTTCAGGCTTAATTGTTTCTTACTGTTAATGCTTTGAAAATTATAGCCACCTACTGGGGGCTGAATCTGAATGCTGATAATGTTACATACATGGAAGATATTTATGATAGTGATTGCCTATAATTTTTTTATAAGCTCATAGAACAGTTTTGTATACACCTTTTTATGATACTTTAAACAACATATGATTGAGGACTAGGTGCTTTTAGACTTTAGTTCCAGAAAGATGGCTTCAAGACTATCTAGTTGAATTTCAATGGGTCTCAACTTTTCTGTTCCTTGAAATCAATTTTGCAGGATGCAAAACATGGTACTACAACTGGTGTATCAGCTCATGATAGAGCAACAACAGTATTGACCCTTGCTTCTAGAGAATCCAAACCTGAGGACTTCAACCGCCCAGGTCACATTTTCCCACTAAAGTATAGGGAAGGTGGTGTCCTAAAAAGAGCTGGGCATACGGAAGCTTCTGTTGATCTTGCAGTGCTAGCTGGACTGGACCCTGTTGCAGTTCTCTGTGAGGTTGTAGATGATGATGGATCCATGGCTAGATTACCAAAGCTTCGCCAATTTGCTGAGCGGGAGAACTTGAAAATTATATCCATTGCTGATTTAATTAGGTAAATAAATGAGTATCATATCTAGCTCTTTGCTTTCTACTTATCTTTCATGCATCCTATGGTTAAATTGTCTATGAGTCCTTGAAGAACAATAAAGGAAAGGACTACTTCTAATGCTACTTATGATTTGACAGGTATAGGAGAAAAAGGGATAAATTAATTGAGCTTGCTGGTGCTGCACGGATTCCAACTATGTGGGGGCCATTCACCGCCCATTGTTACAGGTCGATATTGGACGGGATTGAGCATATAGCAATGGTTAAGGTGAGGACATAGTAAATTCTTATAGGAAGTTTCACTTCCACGTATTATCTGTAAATCCTGTATAAATACTTTCCTTGTGGTTAATCAAGTCAGAAATGTTTAAATCTATTTTCATCACACTTCCTATTCTATTTCCATAAGTATCATCATTCTATATATTCTTTTAGACTTTGGGTTTTCTTAGATCAAAAGCATTCATTATGAAGAATATGGCATGATTCTTTTTTCCGGTGTAAACAGGGTGAGATTGGAGATGGGCAAGATATACTTGTGAGGGTTCACTCGGAATGCCTCACAGGAGACATATTTGGATCCGCTAGATGTGACTGTGGGAATCAGCTTGGCCTTGCAATGAAACAGATTGAGGCTGCTGGCAGAGGTGTTTTGGTATACCTCCGTGGACATGAAGGCAGGGGAATTGGTTTGGGCCACAAGCTTCGTGCATATAATTTGCAGGACGCTGGTCGTGATACAGTTGAAGCAAATGTGGAACTTGGATTGCCCGTTGATTCAAGAGAATATGGCATTGGCGCACAGGTATATATCTAATTCTAAAACAAAGAAATAATGAATGGAATTAAAAACAAAGTTCGAATCTTGGTTTACACCTGTGGGCTTAACCATATGACTGGTTTATCATTTTGATTTGCTCTGATTGATTTTACTTATTTCTTACCTCTCAAAAATGTGTGTCAAAACTTAACCTCCGACTCTTCTTTGCAGATACTGAGGGATCTTGGGGTGCGAACGATGAAACTGATGACTAACAATCCGGCCAAGTACAGCGGACTCAAGGGTTATGGATTAACAATCGCAAGCAGGGTTCCACTACTAACTCCTATTACAAGGGAGAATAAGAGATACTTGGAAACAAAACGGGCTAAAATGGGTCACGTATATGGCTTAGGCAGTTTGAACAGTCTCATTATCGGCGGCAATTGTAGCACAGTTGCTCCGATGGATGCTGCATCTGAATCTTAGAATCTGCAGCTTTGGGCTTGCTTTTCGATGTAGGTAACTCGTCGACATGATCCAATGCTACAAATTGACATCAATACATCATATCTCTGAAGATTTATGAATTCACTTTGGCATATGCCTCCATGTAGCGGTTTCATATACAAAAGGAAGAGCCATTGCCATTCATTCTTTTCTAAATAACATGTAAATTAGGAGAAAACAGAGTTCATTCCATGAACCTGGGAATCCTTTGATCATGTCTCTCATTTGTAATTTGTTAGTGTTGTAATTCGAGTTTTATATTAATAAAATTTAAAATGAAAATTGCTTTTAGCATATAAAATTGCTTTTAGCATATAAAATTGCTTTTAGCATATACTTTGCATTTATTTATATATTTGATGCATGTAAAAGAATTTATATATTAACAGTGGATTTTATTATGTAACTCGTAAATTTAAAAATAATTTAAGAATTTCAAATTCAAAATTAAATAAGTTATTAACAAATCATAAATATTACATTTTTAAATATTTTATTACTTAATTTACACTATTTTTAAAATTCAAGTTTTCAAACATGGGCTCGAGAATATTTTAATTATTTGCTTACCATTGAGAATGCATCAACTACAAACTTAAGATATCGATTTAATAAAAAATAAATTGAACCTCAATGTTTTACCCATCGATTAAGATATTCACTCTACACCTCCTATATTCATGTCATGAGAAAAATCAAAATTAAATATTTTAAAAATGAAATTGAGCATACTATATTTAATTTGAATTTGAATTAAAAAATAAAATTTATTATTTATCTACATTTGTTAATTATAACTTCAAAATTCAAATTTTCAGTAGAAATATCCAAATTTAAACTTTCCACTATTATTCGTTAACATATATAAATCATTCGTTAAAATATTTTTTCCAAGTGGTGCCATGTAGATCCGTACAGTACTTGTTTTTTTCAGTTGATCACAACCGTTAAATCTTCCAGGTTCTCGACCGTTGCAAACATGTAGACCCACCCAGCAAAAACTTCAACGGTTCAGATTTAATCACAATATGCCCCACATCAACGGTCAAGATGCAAACGACGACCGTGCTTTGTAGTCGTTACTAAAAAGCACAAAAAATCAAACTAGTAAAGAAGCCAAAGCCAATCAGTCAAGGCCAAAGCAAAAGCAATAAAAGCATAAAAGCAAACCCTCTTACTAGAGCAAATGAAAACCGTTTGATTTCCTAGAGATTCGTTTTGGAAACTATCCAACGGTTATTATTGAATCCTGATATCTATATAAGCCCCCCGGGGTCTTTTCCTCTTCCTCGTACGTACACTAACGCAAAAAAGAAAAATTAGAAATCTCCATTATTTTAAATCCTTCTTTGCATTTCTTTTAACGGCAATGGCTCTCTCTCGTTTCGTTTACTTAATCACGGTGGCATTTCTTTTTTACTCCGTTATAGCACAATCTCCGACGCCGTCGCCTGTTTCTTCGCCAAAGAAATCTCCGTCATCTACTCCGACGCCGGTCTCTTCACCTCCTACACTATCTGCTCCGTCTCCGTCGGAGGTTCCGTCAGGGACTACACCGTCTCCAGCAACTGTCAAGTCACCTCCATCTCCTTCTCTGTCACCGAATGCCAGTCCCACGTCAATTTCTGAACCTCCTGCCGGAGCTCCGGGTCCAGCGGAGAACAGTGCCGTTAGGTTTGGTGCCGCTGGATCCGTTGCGGTTGGAGTGTTGATGGTCGCTATGGTACTGTAGGCATATCCAGATCCTCGTCCTCTCGATAATAGTTTAAATAAAATTTAGTTTGTGTACTCTCTTTAGTTTTATTTTGAAATTTTGTTCTTTATATAAAGGTAAATTTATACAATTACCTATATTACTGCCTACGAATTATGTGTTATGATTGCGATTTCAATTACTGTATTCTTATATTATATATAATAGTATTTAAATTGGTGAATTAATCCTCTTCTATATTTAGATCTTAAGATTTTGGTATTCTTAAATGTAATCTGACTTTTTAAAAATGGCAACACTTACCCTATCCCATCGACGGTGCCAACTCGTCATCTTCACGAACAGTTATCGGATCGTGGGATAGGCGCTACTGTTCTCGATCAAAATGGTGGTAAAAAAAGTCCGATGAAAACAGTTATCAGTAGCATTTTAATATTAATTAATTTACTTACCAGAGAACATTAGGAAAGTATGCTTAGTTGCGCCAACAACATTGTAAGTTCTCTTTGAATTGCTCCAATATCATTTAGCCACCTTACCACTTATTTATTTTTAATATTTTTTTAATAATATTTGTTTTTTTTTTTATAATTGTCTTTTAACTTTTTTATATTTTTTAATAATTTTACTTTTAAAGATTTCTAACGTGGTGGTCCAGATCAAGTTAAATAATAATTTTTAAATTCATTAAGTATAGTTTTGCTATTTTTAAATTTGATGCATAAAACATATTATCAGTTTATTATTTCTAAATATTATTCACTAAAAATCTAGTTAATTGATTAACATCTGTAAATTATGTACGACTAAAATTCTAAAACTTGAAAAGTATAGTGACTTAGAAGGATCTAATTAGAGAAAATGGACTATGTACAATTGCATGAATAATATAGGATTAGTAATTGAAATTAACCAAACTACTGTTTGATTCAGGAATAAAATTTCAACATTCAAAAAGTACAAGAGCTAAAATTGACCAATTCGAAAAATATAAGGACTCAAATTGATCAATAAAAGCATATGGACTAAATCCATAACTTTCACAAAATACAGGACTAATAGCAAAATTTAACTTTTTTTTAGAATTGTAATGATTCCACTAATTTGAGTACATTTGACGTCGTCGTCTCGTTGACAACACTCTTATTTTTTTTAAAAACAAAACTTAAAATATAATAATAATAATAATATTTTGGTTGGTGTGAAGGGTAAGAAATGAGGTAGTGGAGAGGGAACATGAATTGTATCTTCGCTTTGAATTTTGATGTTTCCATATATTATTTCATCACATGCTTTCAACACCTTCCCAGTCATTTAATTTCCACCAAAATTCCTAGAGTTTTCCAATAAATTTTAAATTCCAACATTATAAATAATAAATTATATTAAAAATTGTATTTCATTTAAGAGTTTAATCTAATTTAATAAATTTACATTTTCGCTACTCAACTTTAAAAAGTTATTAAATATGTATAGAATTATTCGAAAATTTTCATTTAAATTATTAAATTATTTAAAAAATTTTATTTAAATAATTGGATTGTTAAGTTTTTTTTTTTTTAATTCGGGGTTGGCAGGAGTCTTACTTTTCTTAAAATGGAAAATTAATAAAATTAAAATTACACTTTGTCCCTTTAAAAATGATAAAATTTTGATTTAATATTTTAAAAATTATAAAAAATTTCAATTTAATTTCGGCCCCCTACACAAATTTTCTAACTTCTCCCCTGCTCCAAGTAACAATTGGTATAGTATATCAGTATTCATCAACAAGTAGAATAATATTATATCCTAAATTCAAGTCAATTTTATAATCAATGTTAAAAACCAAATAAGAAAACATTTTATTTTTTATTCGTGGATTCATTATTTTCAAAATTATTTCATAAAAAAAAAGTTGAAAAAGAAAATGAGATTTCGATTAGTGTAGACAATACAAACAAAAAAAAATCATACGATAATAATTTTAACCTTCTAATAATTTAACTGAAAACTTTTAAATACTTTTTAAAGTCAAATAATAACTGGATTTTCTTAGTCATTTCCTTTGAAAATCTTCAAAAATCATGCTTTGGAAGCTTCGTCTCAAATGTTACCCCCAACTTTTCATTGTTTTCTATATAAACCTCTGGTTTTTTCATCATACCATCTTTGCATTTGGTCAACACTCAAATCTCTTCAACTTTTCCCAAAATAATTCAATATCTCTTTTCTCAATTTTCTATAACCGTTAGTTTATTTTTCCAATTAAGATGATTAATTCCACCATTCGTCGCTTTTTCTTATTGATTTTATTGGTTTCTACAATGATACAATCCCTGCTGCATCAGCACCACCTTCGTCAACCTCACCGGCACCGACCTGTTCGCCTGTTCCTTTGTTGTTGCCGCTTAACAACGAGAAGCCAGGTCCTGCTCTGTCGCCGATCAGGACGACTCCAAGAGCAGCTGTCGCATAACGACGCCGTTTTGAATTGAGATTTTGGATCAGGATCCATTGTTATTGGTCTAATGACTGCCGGTTTGAATATGGTGATGTAGGGATTTTGAGTGAAAAAAAAGAAAGAAAAGGTTACATGTTCAAGTACAGGCTAAATAAGCTAGTCGATTTCTTTTAATTAGCTAAATAGATTATTTTTTTCAAAATTTAGGGAAATAGTCGATTTTGGAAAGTGAGTGCGTTTTCTCTAATATGTCAGTAAAAAATTTGTTCAGTTGAACACGCTTTCATATTCTCTTACAAAAAACGATTTATTTTCCTAAACTATAAAAAACAATTTATTTTATCAAATTTTTTTTGACATATTCAACAAATTTAACCTAAAATACACATATAATAGCTAAAATTTTTATATGATTTATTTCTGTAAAAAATATTTTTCTGCTATTTAATTGTGAAATAATTTTTATAGGTTTAATTTTCATTTGATGTCATATTTGAAATTTCTTATAATGCTCAAAAAAATAAAACATACTCTGAATGCATTCGAGTTCATGTTTTCCACTTTAATTCGTTATCCACATTGATTTAGTCCGACTGTGAAAACATTAGTGCTGCTCTTAATTGATCATCTTTGAATGTTTCTGAATCTGGCATCATGGTTTGCGATGGCTAAAGTCTCTGTTTTAGTGCTTGTTCTTCTGTTGTGCACGACATAGTGCTAATCAATTAGTGGAATTCGAGAATTTCAACCGATTAAGTGTTAATTCGATTGATATGAATATTATTATCTATGCAAAAAGGCGTGAGTTCGAGTATGTTGAAGTGCATTATCCTTCTATTTATAGGTTGGAGAGAAGTTATGAACGATTCTAAGCATTATGTCAAATAGAGCAGATATGATCAAAATTTATAATGAGAAATAAACAAGATACTATCCATCGATAGTAAAAAAAATACGGATTAATACATAATTTTTTATATTATTTTAAAAAATAATATTTAGTTCGATCAACTCATATTTATAAATAATTAATCCAAATTTATTTTAAGCTCGCTCGTATTATTTAAAAAAATATATTGTTTTAATTTCAAATTACGTAATATATGAAAGTAAAATAAATTATATTATAAAAATATAAAATGAGTCGACTTGATTGAACTTGAACATTAAAAGTTGAAGCCCAAGTTAAACACATCTTTTAAAGGAGTCAAAATTTTTACCCAAATTATTTTTCGGTTTATTCAAACCTTCACATGTCTTGAATGTGGCTAGCCCACGAATAACACATATTTTTCCATAAAACGAAATTTAGTTGAATTTTTTAAAATATTATTGATTCAGAGTTGCTGCCTTAGCCTTCAAAATAGAAAATTTATTCTCTTCATCACTTTAAAAATTACAAATATTTTAAATTAATTAATGATGAAATTACATTTTTACTTTCTAAATTTTAATTCCTTTTAAAATGTATTTTTTTTAATTTAATTTTTTAAAAATTGTAAAATTTTATGTTAATCCAATAATAAAATTAGATTTAAATTTTCTAAAAAAGTATAATTAAGATACACAGTTAATTTGCTTTTTTTTTTTTTTTTTTTTCCATTTTGACACCAAATTGTTATAATAAATCTAATAACTTTATTCACAAAACACAATAAATTTAAAAAATAATGTATTTTATATTCATATTTATACAATTAATAGGAGGAAAAAAATTTAAAAAAGTGACATGAATTGTTAAAATTAATGGCGGACTTAAATTTTTAAAACATTTTCAAAGAATTTTTACCAATGAATCATTCTTCGGGGGGTCCTCGCTTCTCCAACTTGTTAACCAAACCATCCAACTCATGCTTTATTTCTTCAACCTGTATAATGTTTAGCCAAAAAGTATCGGTCTTAACTCGTTGATATAAATATTGTTATCGATATAAGAAATCGTGGGTTGAAGTGCACTGAAACGCATTGTCCGAATTAACTGTAAAAATGGATGAAAATTTTAACATAAATAATCAATTTTCTTTAATCTAACGTCCAGGTACTGATACAAGGGCCTATTGATGAATAATGGTGTGGATATGGTTTATTACCTGGTGAATGAAGTTTGTAGTGGCATGAGCACCATGGGCAGTTATCTCAGAAACATGTTCCGCCTCCATTGCTGCAATTTTCAGCTTGCTATCATCGGGAAGCTTTTCCGCCACCTTAGCTGATACTTTCTCCGCCGCCGTTGCCACCTTTTCCACCACTTCCGCCACCGTTTCCACCCCTTCCACCACCATCTCTGCTTCTCCTGAGCATGCATTTCAAATTTGTAAATATGTATAATCATTGTAGTATACGTTTTCCCAAGGGTTCTTCTTACTGGAACTGATAGTAATGGATTTTAACATAAATATACCTCCAATCCTCTTTAAATTGGCACATTCTACCTTCCAGAGTGGAAAAAAGAAACCCAACACAGCTCCCAAAACCCATCTTGTCCTGCATGAAATTGATGATCTTCAGAATTGTTTAAAACATTGATTTTGATCCTTCTATTATACTCAAATTGAAACTTTTGTCCCCATGTTTTTTATTTGACATAATTTGGTCACTATACTTTTTTTGATGGGTGAATGTACTTGTTTGGTTCCTCTATCATAAGGACTGTATCAAATTAAGCCCTTTACGACTAAATGGATCAATTTATCCCTTGTACAATTAAAAAGAATCAAACAAGGTCAAATTCCGACTGAATTAAAAATTACTATTTTGAAAGCTTCTTATAATTTTGTAGATGAAATATTTTGTTTTGGGTTGAACTGTAAATGAAATAAAAATCATTTTCATGTCATTTTATAAAAAAAGTAAATGTTAACTCTTATTCAATTTGACCCTAATTGATTCTTTCTGAGTATATATGGATTAAATTGATCCATTTATTAGTAAAAAAAAAAAAAAAAGTCAAAGTGAACAAATAGTTAATGATCTAACTAGTAACATTATAAAAATATACGGATGGAATTATGATAAATCAAAGTTTAAGAACTAAATCTAAAAATTAAGCATAATAGAGGGACCGAACCCAGAATTTGACCCCAAAAAAAAAAACCCCAGCATGTTGATACCAGCGTGAGAAGCTGCGGCATGAAAGACCTGAACCAGCAGCTGAAGGGCTGTGATCATTATCCCTCACATCCTTCATATCGACTTTTCTCCACAATCCCATATTGTTGCTAATGAATCTCAGCCCTTGGTTGTTGTTGTTCACAGCGAAACCAGGTAACTTACCCTTGTCACCTTGGCACCAACTTGAAGACTTTCCCCATGTTTTGTAAGGATGAAGCAGTGTTTCAATGCGGTTTTGCAGCATGTAGGAAACTGACCAACCTTTGGTAAACATCTTATTCATCACCAATTCCTTTTTTTCTTTAATCAATGGGATTTTTCTGTGGAACTGCTTTAAAAAAGGACCGAAGAGTGTTCCAGCACGCCAAGGGATGATGGTGATGATGATGATGGTTTTTCACATGTATTACCTGATATCTCTTCCTTACAAGTTAAACCTGACTCAAAACAAAGCTTAAAGGCAAACCCCTATATTGCTTCTTCAACTTTCTTACATACTGAATTGAGCAAAGCACAAAATTTCAAAACATGTTTCTTGTTCCTTGCAAGCCACAACATTTACTGATTTTAGTATATTACTATTGGAATAATAATTCATCCACACTCAATAATAACATAAATAATAACATGACACATCATCAACAAATTAAATAAAAAAATAAAGAATTTGTAGATAAATATAACAACTCTCAAATTTAAAATCTTAAAATTAAAAATTTAATGATAAAATGTAATGTTATTACTCACCGATGGTACATGAATTTTATAATAATAGTATCATTATAAAATTCAAGATTTTAGTTTCGAGAGTTATTTATCTATTACTTTGTGATTTCTCCGTGTTGGACACAAAGATGCTTCACCATTTAATGTCTCATCCAAGATTTAAGGTTAAATTAGATAAAAATAGTAAAAGTAGAAAGACTCAAATATACATTATACTAACCTTTTGGGTCAAACATGCGAGTCCATCCTCTCAACTTTGTTCTTATTAAATAATAAAATATAATAACTTATAAACAATTGTTTCAAGATTTGTTCTTTTGAAATATCTCGATTTTTCTAA
This sequence comes from Kokia cookei, assembly GCA_039519145.1. Classification (NCBI taxonomy): domain Eukaryota; kingdom Viridiplantae; phylum Streptophyta; class Magnoliopsida; order Malvales; family Malvaceae; genus Kokia; species Kokia cookei. The sequence goes on from CM076901.1 coordinate 38,243,958, forward strand.
CAATAACAAGGTCTGTCTCCTAAATCTTAATTTAAATTAGAACCACAATTTACTTTAATGAAATATTTTCGAGTGAAAATCTAATGATAAAATTAAAAATTTTAGTCAACAATATAAGAGAACAATGGTTAAAATTTTTTGTTGACACCCTAATGATTTAAAAAATGATGAATCTTGTATGTTGACATGATGGTTAAAGATGTTCATTATCTCAAATGTAATTTGGATTCGAATCGCGTCAGTCGCGTTGCTATTAGGGCTTTGCCCTTCCTCCCAATAAGCATGGAGTGAAGTAGTGGGAAGGTTTGCAAGTATAAGCCAAAATGTCAGGATCTTGCTCAAATATAACCATGTTATCAGGTTCCAATGTCACCCATGCTTCAACTCCACCATCAAACCTAGTATCCATCACAAAACCATTTCTACATCCTTATGCACACTGGCTATCCAACCAGGCATTCCCCACCCAAAATCAGCTTCGTAATATGGAAACTTAGACAAGCTCGTTAAGATACAAATTTCAGTGTCACCTCTACTCAGTGTTTCATGGATCTCCCTCGATGAATTCGTCGCCGACAAGAACAAATCCTCAGCAGTTTCAGCTTTCCCGAATGATTCAGCGGCATTCCTCAGTTCATTTCCCACTAAATTCACCAAATGCAGCAAATCAGGGCTCTTGTCATCGTTTGCTGTGAATCGTACGAGGATGTTTATAAACACGTTGCCTGCTCCATTTGTTGGTATGGGTAAAGCTGTTTTCCCACGAAAATTGTATGGGAAAATTTGTAATGAATCCTTCTTTTTTGCCATTGAAATACGTACCTTCCATATGAGGGCGATCAACAGCTGCGCCCTAGAAAATTGCCCCAGCCCCACCTTGGCTTTCAGAGCAGCTATGGCGAATGCGGTGAATATGAACCTCTTTGTGATTAGGGTATCTAAAGTATCATCTGGGATTGGGATTTTATACGTTGGTTTAAACCCATGCAGGCAAAAGGGATTCAGTTTCGAAACTCAAACATTTCACAGCATCGACACCAATTCTACAACAAGTAGCCCATCCATTCATGAACCCAAAAATCGTGAACCCATGTCAGCAAACTTGTGGGAAAAACTGGTTCCGATGGCTAAACCACCGCAATCGAATTCATTGATTTGAATCGCCAGGATTGTCGGGGTAAACACGAGCTCATTCGGGTAAGGAGCCAAAAGGTTCACCAATTTAGCGTCGAGCTCTTCCAATATGAACTGGTTTAGACTAACACTGACTCGAGCTTCTAAATACTCAGCACCTTGGTCGTTACAATCAATGGCGTTTCGGTCTTGGATGAACCTACCAGCAAAAGGGTAAAACTTAGTTAATACATCGGAGAGTGAAGATTCGAGCATTTTGAGTGTTTGGTGGCCATTAATGGGTGTTTTGAAAAAGAAAATGAAGGAACCGAATACTGGAGGAGCGATTTGATCGAAACATGAAAGCTTTAATTCTCTGAGGTGAAGTGGTTGCTTTATTAACTTTCGTGTTTGGATTTGGACCTCCATTCTTGGAACTGGGATCTTGAGTTTTCTGCATCCAAGTAGAAGGATTTGAGAAAAATGCATGGGAATTATAAGTTAAGATCACTGTGCTCTAACGTAAATCACCATTAATTATGGTTTTTAAGACCTTCTTTATTACAAAGTGTGAGAACAAAATCAGTTTCGACAACATTTAACTTTGATTTTTCCCAGCTAATTAATACTTTCTTTGTGGCTGCATGGTGCTAAACCAGAGTTTATTCATGAGCGGAGGAGTTCATGGTTCGGAACTGAGTCTAGTATTTAGACTAATTTTTCAAGTTCGATCTTGATTTAAAAAATGGATTATTTTTTGCCAAAAACGGTAAATTTAGGCTCAATTCGATCCACCTATATTTCAGATTAGTTTTTATTTAAAAATATATTTTTTTAAAAATATGATACACTAAATGCACTAAAAAAAAAAAAGTTTTCTAACACATCAAAAATACATTAAAAAGTATTTATCTTAAAAACACTACCATAAATATCATAAATATTTTATTGCATTAAATATAATTTTTAAAATTTTATATTTTGGGTTGGGTTTATTTAGTTGGGTAAGGTTTTTTTTTTTTAGGTTTTGGATAATGAATTTAATTGTTATTGAATTGGTGATTTAATATAAAAATAAAAATAAAAATATAATTAATATAATATTTTTTTATAACATAGTATATTTGAGTCAGGTCAGGTTTGGATCAAAAGTCTTACCCAAAACTCAACTCATAGAAAACGGACATTAAAATTTACTCAACCCCAATTTTTGAACCTTGTATTTTGTTCGAACCTTCTCATTTTTCTGGTGAGCCTTCGAGTTTGGACGGATGACCCAATCCATGAGTAGGCCTACTCTTGAGTATCAAATGACTAATTGAGCATTAAATTCATAGTTCAATTTGAGTTGGTCAAGGGAAGGCTAGACCTGTCCATGGGTCGAGTTGGAAAGGTCCGCTCAAAAAATAAGAGAATTTGGACAAAAATATAGATTCGAAATATGAGCTTTAGTAAAAAAAATAAAGGTCATTTAAAAAAAGGCCGGGTCTTGGGTTAGGCCTTTTTATCCGGGTTTGGCTTCAATTAGCCAAAAAAATCTACTAGTTTTGCTATCATTTCACTATTAAGGTAACTACTATTTTGTTGTTATTATTTGGATATTGCATAACTTTTATTTTATTGTTAATTGTGTTACTATTTTAGAGTCATTTGCTTGTTAAGTTATACCTATCATAGTGTTAAAAGTATAATTTTTTTTTTAATTTATTAGAAAACATTTATTTTAATGTTTTTTTTTAGTATTATGGATGTAGTAAATTTTTAAAACTTTTTATATAAAAAAAAATCAATTCGGCTGGGTCTAAAAATTTGGTAGTGACCGACAAAATCCGGCCATTGTGTCGTGTTTAAAGCTGATTGAAATGCCAGCTGCTTTAGAGATGAATGGCATCCAAGACCAAATGCAGTAAAATCATGGGATTATTGAGTTGGAGTCGGCCCAAAATGAAGAAAATTCCAAAGTTTTAAAGCTTTAACGCACTGGATTATCAAACACAAGTCAGCATGACCCACCAAAACCCATGTTGGGATGTGAGCAGATTGAAACCCTAAAAATGATGAAATGCCGAAAACATCACTCCTCATCTCACCCTTAAAAGTGAAAAAAACGAAGAAAGAAAAGGTGGGGATTTTTTGTTTTCATAAGAAAAGGCCATTCTCAACATTTCTTATCCATCGAAGTATTCAAATGGGACCTCAACAGCCAATGGACCCCCGCTAATACAGACCATATCTATCTGGATGTGGCCTTTGCCCATCACTCCACACTACACCCTATCCAGACTTTCAACCTACCGGTACTCAATGAGTTTTGAGGTAAAAGTATTACCGAAATCCTGGATTAGGAGTTAGATTACATTTTATCTCTTTCATCTAAAAATTATTATATTAGTCTTTGTATGTTAGATCATATAGAAAATTGATATTTTTCTGTTAAAACATTCATCAATTTCAACTGTTAAAACCGGTGTGGTTGATGAAATATTCGGATAGTTAAACATGGCGTGTCACGTGCACCTCATGCTAATGTACAAGAATCAAATTTTAACAGTAAGAATAAATGAAATTTTTAACGCAATGACCCATTTGCTTTTTAATCTAACATATAAAGATTAATTTGCCCATTTTTTTAAGTAGAGAGAATAAAAATACAATCTGATTCTTAATACAAAAGTTTCCATGCTACTTTTATTAGACTTTTGATAAAAATATTGGACTCGAACAATAGATTTAAATAAAAATTGGATTTATTTAAAATATAATCGAACTTGGGCAACCAAAATTTCAATAAACTTAATTTTCATGTTTATAATATGCAATTTTTTGTTCAATTATAATTTAAATAATTTATAATATGGATAAGCTTAAAATGTTTTGAAATAACCATTTACAAATATAAGTAAGTTTGGAATTTAATATTCATATCTCAAATCAAACAAAACATGAGTAAAAAAGTACACATTAATACTATATATGAATTTGATCCGATCCATAAACAATTCTACTTAGAATTGTTCATGGGCCGGGCCGGATCAAATAAAAAATTTAGACCTGTTTTTTAGGCTTGGGTCCGAAAAATGAGACTAAAAATTTGTCAAAATTTATCCCGAATAAAAAATACTAAAACCCGAGCATGACCCGCCCGTATTAATTTTTTATATAAAAATTAATTTAAAAAACAATAAGATAGTGAATAATGAAAAAAGAATTATATAATATGCAAACCTTAACAATAAAAAAGTAGCAATATAATAGCGAAATGATAGCAAAACAATAAAAAAAACAAAAACAATATTTTTTTCTTGCAAATTTGGGCTGGATCAGACTTGAGCCAAAAAAACTTACCCGAGGTTCGACCCGTTTAGAAAATAGATCTTTATTATTATCCAAACTTATTTTTCAAGCATATATTTTTATCAAAACTCTCCCATTTTTTAAGACTCGATCCATGGATAAGTTTATTTTTACTCAATATGTTTTTTTTTTTTTTTTTTATCTTTTTCTAATCCAATAACTCTCATTCTCTCTCTCCATGTATATATGATGTTGGTGCAATTGGTATTTAAGAAATAAAGAATGATCGGAGGGAGGCAGGCAGGCAGAGGTATCGACCAAGAAACATGGGAAGCTGCAAGTGGAGGTCTGAATAAGGAGGAGGAAAACGAGGGTTTGAAATAACGAGGAAAGTGGGAATGTTTGTAAGGTTATGACAATGAATTAATGAGAGAAATGAATTTTCATTGAATACAAACAACGTGAGGCCAATCCCCAACCAGCGGAGGGGACATGCATGTGGGAGAGAATGCTGCTTTACGTGGCTCCTTTCCCACCACCCCTTTCCTCTTCTTATGTTTCACTTTCCTCTTTCACCTATTTAACATATCGGATTGTTAAGTTGTTTTTTTAAATTTGATTAACGAATTCCAATCAATAATTCAAAGATTGGTACGGTAGATTAATACTTATTGATGAGTGGAAAAATGTATTTTAAATTCAAGTCAACAACGATCAATATCAAAGATTAGAGAGAAAACTATAAGGATTTTAATTCGTAGATTTGTGATATTAAAAATTATTTTATGAAAAAAAAATACATAAAAAAATAGAATAAAAAAGTTTTCAACTAGTGCAAATGTGCGAATAAAGAAAGCCATGTAACAATAATTTCAATATCTCAATAATTTAAATGAAAACTTCAAATAATTCAATAATCATTTTATAATTTTTTAAGATTTTAAATACTATTTTTTAATAAAAAAATGAAAGAAGAACATGATAGTATCCTGAACTCAATTGTATTTTTAAAATTTTCTTAATAATGTATAGAATCATTCTTTCGTATATATTTATATATAAAAGGATTAAAGAAATACAAATACACAAATATCAAATTTAAATTACGTATGAGCAGATAGAGAGAGGGGTGTTATGTGATTAAATAATATTCCTTTTGCAGCACACCCACTCATATTCCTCGCCCATGGCCAATGATCACCCTCCTATTTATTTCAATTCTAGCACCTGGGCCCTAATTGAATTTATTCGATATTAAATAGAAGTTTCAGGTTTAAATTTTATAAATAAAAAAAAGGTAAAATATATCCACATATACTCAACTTTGATCTCAATAATAAAATAGTCATTCAATTTTTAATTCAGTCACTCGATTTTCAAAAAAAATAATATATCAATATTACTAACCATTTTCTATTACAGACGTAATGAAAAAGTGACTTGACATTTAACCGGTTCCTTGATGTCCGCGTGGAGGGTTTATTGTCATTTAAACAACCCCATTTAAGAATCCTAGTTGGACAGTAGAAGAAAAAGAAGAAGAAGAGGAGAAGAATATAAGAAATGAAGATGCCGACCATTATTTGGGCATGGGCAGTAGAAAAAAGAAGAAGAAGAAGAAGAAGAAGAGAAATCTCTGACCACTTCTGGCCAACGTCTTCCTCTGCCACTATCAACTTTTGGCCACTTCTTGAAATTATGAGTTAATTAGCGAACAATAAAAGGATTAAGATTATGATATCAGATGCGAATTGACTTTCCTTAAACCAATTAAACGAAAAACAACAAAAGCCCCAATTCCCAATAGAACTTAGTCTTAGATCAAGAAATTGTTAAGGAAATCTATAAAATTGAGGTTGATTCATAGACGAAACATCAATTCCCAACAAATTCAATCCAAAAGATTAACGGGTCTATAGAACAAATGATCTTTTAATGAATTGAAACCTAGAAATTGACTAACCCTAAAATTTTGTTTTTGAAAACTAATTTCTAATCAAATAAGAATCCAGATCCAGAAAACTCCAACCCCAAAAAAGACATAATTGAAATTTACAGATCGATAAGGAAAACTTAACCTTATTAACAGATCTTAGAAACGAAAAGAAAAATAAAATAAAATCGGATAGGGCGACAGAGAGTGAAGAAAATTAATGGGAATTGGTGGTGTGACCACTTATGACCATTGTCCTCCTTTGCCATCATAAGAATAGATTGCTTCCAGAATGCGCCGATAGGAAAGGGCTTCGATATGTCTCAATTTCTTTCATCTTTCCCCCACCCGCCAATCGAATAAGCAGTGATTCCTACTCGGCACTCGCTATAGAAGAAGCTGCAACTAGCTTTAGCCTAGGCTAGTTGCACCACAACTTTCATCTCCCTAGAAATCGCCACTTGTAGCCCTTCACTTTTACTTAGGCATGTTAAGCATATTCGATTGGAAGTTCTTCTTCATCGGGTTAAGTGACAGGAAGTTGGGAGGGGTGAGTAAACAATGAGGAAGGAAAAGTTTAGATCTCTGATGGTTTTTCTTGTTTCAGCATCTCAATTTTTTCTCTTTTTCTTCTTCTTCTTCTTCTTCTCTCTTCTTCTTCTTCCTTTACTGTTTTGTTTGGTTCTTAAATTAGGTTTCCACCGTGGCAAGTTAATTGGCCATGTCATCTATTCCATTAGGCCTATAACCGAAAACAATAGTGGGTAATTAATTTGTCACTTTTCGATAATTTTAGTGACTAATTTATTTATTTTTTTAAAGTTGAGTGGCAGAGTTGAAAGATAAGTGACTATGACTGACTGTTACCGAAAACAATAGTGGGTAATTAATTTGTCACTTTTCGATAATTTTAGTGACTAATTTATTATTTTTTTTAAAGTTGAGTGGCAGAATTGAAAGATAAGTGACTATGACTGACTGTTGGTGCACTTTACCCTTAAAAAATATGTTAATTTTTTTTTCTATTAAAAATCTACTATGTTTTGGATTTAAGTTTAATCGAGATTTAATATGATGATCGAATATAATTATTTTATTTGATAAAAGTAAATATTGATTTTTAAAATACTATTTATTTTAAATTTTAATTGTATTAATATAATATTTTATATTATTTTGGATAACTTTAGATGAAAATAAATATGATAATTTGAATATCTCATTTTTAGTAAAAAAAACAACCTTATTTAAATTTTTTAATAAAATAGAATTAACATAATATTTTTTTTTACAAGTGATAAATAGCTACTTACCTATCTAATTACTTATCTTATTCAACATTTTTTATTGAAAATTTTATATTAAGTAAAAAAATTAAAATGATTATCAAAGATATTTAAAATAGTAAAGGCTAACGTTATATGTTTTGTAAAAAATTGTATTTTTGAGCTTTTTTTTTTTTTGTCATTAACTTTTATTTTTTTAAATTACTTTTTTTTTAACAAATTTGATGAAAGTGTCGTTAAAAAAATTAACGGGAATGATGTAAAATATTTTTAATGAGATATAATTAATTTCTTAGGTAACCCAATAAGATAATTACATATGAAAAATAATAAAATAAAATAATTCATGAAGTTAAAAATAAATTTTAATTTAAAGAAAATAAATATAATTATCTAAAAAAAGTTTCACATGTAATTATTTTAGTGGGTTATTTAAGTAATAAATTACATCTCATTAAAAATATTTCACATCACCTTGTTAACTTTTTTAGCGGTACTTTCATCAAATTTATTAAAAAAAAGCACCATTACTTACTATTTATAATAATATTAATAATTAATAAATGTTTAATATTAATGAATTTAATAATTCTAAGTGTAGTGAAAAATATTCTATTTTACTGATAAGTATAGTAGTAAAGCATATTATATCCTAAAAAAAAATGTGAGTTCAAATTTTGGAGATGATGTTATTAAGAAGAAAAATCTAAACTTTAAAAAAAGACCGTAAAACGAACACGAGAAATAGTAAAAAAATATATTTTTTAATATTTGATAAAATAGTATGGGTGAGAATTGGTGGTGGGTCAATTTCAGCAATAAAAGAAATAATAATAAAAAACAGAAGGGGAGGAGTGATTGTGACGAGTAGAAAAGCAGAAGGGAGAAGGCTTTTGTTGGGTCTTTTGGGGACGCCGTGAAATCAGCTAACACTTCTGATTTCTCCATTAAATATTATTAGATATATAATAATACATGAACAGAAATGAATTCTTTCAACACTTTTTTTTTTTTTTTGTATATCTATGACTAAATGTTTCTAACATGGTGGCACACCACTATAATTAAAAAGATGGACAAAATTTTTTTCTTAATAAAGATTTATTTTATTGATTATTAATAGGCTCGTTCTTGATATTGTTAGGGTTTTAAACGAAATAATAAATTAGATTTCTTTTAAAAAATATAAAATATAATACAATAAAAAATGAAAAAAATTTGGGGCCCTAAGAGATGAAATATTTATGGTGAAAAATTGAAAATCCTAAACATTTAATTAATTTATTTTAGTCTAATTTTTTTTTTCATATTAAAAGCTGAAAAAATGTTTTTTAAGTTCCTTCCAACTCTGAGTCTTGGACGACTACACTCTCAAACAACACCAAGGTCGATCTTGATTATTGATTGGAAAATTCCAAAGAAAACCCATAATTTCATTTCATTTTTTTTTTTTAATTTTTAAAAAGCCATCCACTTGCTAGAAAGAAAATACTCTTTCACTTTCAAATAATAGAGGGATTGCATACATGTAGGCTACAAAATGTTTGGGTTATTTTAAAATTATTGATATGAAGAGAAGGTTGTGAGGATTTGGGATGGTTCATTTGGAGGGTGGAGATCGAGAGAAATTAGAATGGTCAAAATATGTACAAGAGTAGGAGGGTTAAGAATCGTGTTAGGAGAGAAGATGCCTTGTTTTATTTCTTGGTGTCCATAAGTTTTTAAAGGAGTTTTCTTTTAGGGTTTTTGAGGTGTACGGGCGAAACCAAAAATTCTTTTAGGGTTTTTGAGGTGTACGGGCGAAACCAAAAATTCTTTTAGGGGAGGTCGAAGTTAAATTGTAATTTTTACGATAGTACAAGTGCAATTTTTAAAGGATTAAATTAAAATTTTATCATTTTAGAAGGGCCAAAGTGTAATTTTAGTTAACTTTATTAATTTAAAATTTTAAAAAATTTTAAGGGCTTAAATGAAAAAATTTTCATTTTAGGGGAGGTCAGAGCTCTTGCCAACCCCTCTGGTTTCGCCCCTGTCGAGGTGTCACATGTCGTCCATATGTATTAGTCTTGAACTCCGTATAAATTAACTAGCCTGTGAATGTCTTGTCGTCGTTTGTTGTCCCGAGCATGTCTTCAATATGGATTGTCATGCATGGGGAATAAATATTTGTCATGTGTGAGTGGTAGACATCTTATCCATGTTATGTAATTGATCTTGATGATTCAAGCTCGTGAGATCTTGAGCTCCCGAGATCATGGGTTTGTAGGTGTCTCAACTCCGAAAATGATATTTTTTAATCACAAGTATTGACTTATGAGGTTTGGTAAAAAAAAATCCCAAAAAAAAAAATCCCAAAAACAGTAAAACATAAAAGATTATAAAAACTTAAAAAATATATAATCTTGTACCGTAATCTCAAAAAATATTAAATTCCTTGAACAAAGCAACCGGAATAACATAATAGCATTGCAGTAAAGCACAGAATTGTACGGACAATGCGGCCCTTAAAACCGCAAGTAATTTCACTTTCACAGGGTAGAAGAAAAAGGCAACAATTCAATAAATGGACCACTTCTTTCATTCCTTTTTCATAAGGTAAATTTACATAAATGCTCCCACAATTTAAATCTTTTTGGACTATACCATTACCCTGTTCATGAAGCTTTTAATTAGAGCTATTTTAAAAAAAAAGAAAAAAGTAAAGGGCAAAAGCTATACATAAAAAACAAAGAAAAAGGAAAAAAGACCCACGTATTAGTATACAACAAAATAAGTGCTCTTCAAAACTTTCTTAAAAGTAACTTTAATTCGATTCTATATGTTGGCTTGACGGTTAGGGTGTTCACCGCCCAGATGTGTTCAGTGTTTGTTGTTCAACTAGGGAGATTTTGGATGGTCTAATTCTCTTTCAGAGGCGAGGACTTGACAAAATGATGATCTACTTAAACGTGGTCAAAGTTATTCAAGATGGCCAATTGACAGTTTCGAATTGAACCCTGATAAGAAGGATTCTTTAAGTTTTAGAGCTTATTGGACAATGGAGATTAAGGTTTGTTTCTAAGGAAGAAAACAAAGCTACAGACTTTTTATTCAAACTATCTTATGATAAGAAGGAAGGTGTTCAGGTTTTTGATGAAGTTTGTTAGAGCAAGTGATGCTTTCGTTTCATAATAGTTTGATGTAATTGTTTGTTTTTCTTTTCACCAAAAAATATGTATATCTCTTGCATGTTTAGTATTCAAAAAATACTTCAAGTCACATTGTACTCGCTTAGAGGCATCACAACAAGACAATAAACTCTTTAATCGCATTCAAATACACGTGCAAAAGGTTCACCATGACTCAACTAATTGTCCTCCACAGGACACCTGTTCAAGATACTGATATAATGCCTAGAACTACCCCATAGTTCCTCCCCAACCCATAAATAGGAGGATAATGCGTTTCAGCACACTCGAACCCACGTCTTCCTTCATTAACAACAATGCTCATGCCAGTCGAACTAAGACTCAATCCCTACTCCAAAAGTATTCATACCCATGATGAAAAAAAATGGAAAAAGGATACAACTAATTAATGAATAAAAATGTAAACAAATTGTGAGAAAGTTCATCATATTGTTTTGAATTGATGAGTATAGAGTCTACCTAGGTTGATTTAAAATGCTCTTCCTTAACTTCCGGCTCATTTGAATAGCAATCATGGAAAATAGGAACATGCTAATTAGTGCCTATGAATTATGGTTTTTTTATATCTAAAATTGAATTAGTTGCTTTAAAATTTTGATTTATTAATTGATCGGGTTTTAGCGCGATTAGTATCTGTATTGTTGTCAATGTAGGAGGATATGGGTTTGAGTGTACTGAAGTGCATTATTCTCCTATTTACGGATTAAAAATTTTTTGTTTTTTTTTTCTGTACATTTTATGTCCATTTTATAATATATGTTCAGGATTCGGAGCTGTTTCTCTAAAAAATGTTATTTTTAAAGTTTAAACATCGTTCTTCCATTAAAAATGTAATTTATCTTATCATCACACCTAACATTTGTTGATTAAATTATTTTTTTACAATACTAATTAAATGAGGACTCTGCTAATTGTGCCCATAGACACTAGTTAAGAATTAATTTTTATTTTATTTATAAAAATTAAAATATAAAACCCTTAAGTATATGCTCTATTTTATAAATATCACATTTAACTAATATCACTAAGTATTAATAAATATTTTCATTAAAATAATTATTAAATAATATTGATAAGCATCATTAAATATCAACAAGTGATTGAGTGCTATCGTTAGATGAAATATTCACAAATCTTAAATATAAACAGTAAAACGAACATAAAAAAAATATAAAAAAAAATCATTAAATTGGATTATAATAATGCATTGATTATTCCAATATTCTTGGATCAATCTACAAAATTACATAAATAAGTAGATTGTGTTCATTAGATTACATGCCTATGTCTCACAATTAATTTATAATTAAATTTAGGATAAATTACATAAATAGTCATTCAACTATAAAAACTTTTATTTTAGGCTTTCAAGATAAAAAATTTGCAATTTAAGCATCCACGTTATATAGTTCAATTATTTTGGTCACTCCTGTTAAATCACAAACGACAAGTTGACAAGACAGTTAATAAAATTGGTATAACAATAAATTTAACCCTCAATTTTTACATATTATATCAATTTAGCCATAATTTTAAAATAACCCTCAAAATTTACAAATATTCTCAATTTTTTTCTAATTTTAAAAAATTGAAAGAAATATGTAAAAATACATAAATATTTTCAAAAATATAATAAAATTTTTAAATTTTATATTAATATTAAATAATTATAATTATATTAATATAAAAATAAAAATCCCCACCCTCTCCCCTTCCCCCACCGGACCTCCCCGGCCCCCCTCCCCCACCAATAACTAGCGGGCGAAGCAAAGCTACAAAATGATATATATATATATATATATATATATATGTATAGTTCGAAATCTCTTCTAAGTAAATGGTATAGAGTGGTCCAAGAATTACAAGAAAAAAAATAGAAGAAAATAACATTCTTTGAAGCTACATTTAGTTAGAGCCTTAGAGGTAAGCTGAAGAGATGATATATATATAGTATCAAATTGAGAACATTTGTAAAATTTGAAGGTTATTTTTTAAAATTATGACTAAATCGATATAATATGTAAAAGTCGAGGACTAAATTTACTATTATACCATTTCTTTAAACTGTCACATCAACTAGCTGTTTGTGATTTTAACGGGAATGACTAAAATGACCGAACTATGTAACATGGGTACTTAAATTGCATACATTTTATTTTGGGTGCCTAAAATGGAATTTGTTCATAATTGGGTGACTATATGTGTAGTTTAACCTTAAATTAAAAAAAACATAAATTTAAGTGTAAAGTGTATATTTTAGCAATGGCATTTTGGTAATTCAAACCTTTCGTCGATCACCTGTTGGGTCGTGTTACGTAAACATAGCTGCTCTATATTCTATCTCTGTCAAACCGAAGAATGTTTTGTTTTTTTTTAAGATTATGCATTTAAAATTTATAAAACAAAAAAGATGAAAAAAAAAAAACAGTAACATAACAATGGTAGAGAGAGGAAAAGAAATTGAATCTCCATTCTCCACTGTTTTTTCTTCTTTTATAAAAAAAGTCTCAAAATTTTTGCAAGGCAAAACCATCCAAAAATGATCCAAGAACAGTGAGATACTATTCTACAAGTCCCCATTACTTCACAGCCTGTAAGCAAAAAAAAAAAACCTTGAAAATCCTTGAGAAAGGCGACAATTTCATGATAATTCCAAGCATCCCATGTGGGATTCTTCCTTTTCTTCCTCTCATCGACTCTCTTTGTTATTGTGTCACCACTTTGTAGTTCTTCTTCGTTTTTGTTTGCCTTCATTTTCTCTTCCTTTTTTTAGTGTAAGAGTCACTTTAACCAGAGCCAAAACCCAGTTCGAATATGTGGGAATCAGAGACTGAATCTGTCAGAGGTAGAGAGTACGGCAATGGTGTTCTTAGTTCCAACAAACATGGTGTCAAAACTGATGGGTTTGAACTTAGAGGCCAGTCCTGGTATATTTAAGTTCATGGATCTTAACTTTCTGGGTTTTTGTTTCTGTTTCTAGGTTTACATTTAATTTGTTTGCAGGTATGTTGCTACTGATATTCCAAGTGACCTTTTAGTTCAAATTGGAGATGTCAATTTTCACTTGCACAAGGTAGCTGTTTATCTAAAACTTCAATTTTTTAAAGGTCTAAAACCATGAATTTCTTCTCACTTATTTTTATTTTCTCGGAAAGTATCCTCTGCTTTCTCGAAGTGGAAAAGTGAATAGGCTTATATATGAATCAAACAACCCAGATTTAAACAAAATTGCTTTGGAAGATCTCCCTGGTGGCCCCGAAGCATTTGAGTTAGCAGCTAAATTCTGCTATGGGATTGCAGTGGATTTAACAGCAGGGAACATATCTGGTTTACGATGTGCTGCAGAGTACCTTGAAATGACGGAGGATTTGGACGAAGGTAACCTTATATTCAAAACCGAAGCATTTTTAAGCTATGTGGTGTTGTCTTCATGGAGGGATTCGATACTGGTGTTGAAAAGCTGTGAGAAACTGTCGCCATGGGCGGAGAACCTTCAAATTGTGCGGCGGTGCAGTGAGTCTATAGCTTGGAAGGCTTGTGCTAATCCGAAAGGGATTAAGTGGGCGTATACTGGGAAACCGAGCAAGGTTTCGAGTCCGAAATGGAATGATTTGAAGGATTCTAGCCCCAGCAGGAGTCAACCTGTGCCTCCAGATTGGTGGTTCGAGGATGTTTCGATCCTTAGGACCAATCATTTCGTGAGGGTTATTACGGCGATCAAGGTGAAGGGTATGCGGTTCGAGTTGATCGGGGCGTCGATCATGCATTATGCGGCAAAATGGCTTTCAGGGTTGATAAAAGATGGTCAGGGTCAGGGGCCAGCGGATGATATGAGTATTAGTACCAATAGTAATAGTAGTGGTGGTACTGGTAGTAGTAGTTGGAAAGGCGGACTACATATGATTGTAGCCGGGACGAAGGACGATACTCCATCGATTCAGGCTAAAGATCAACGGATGATTATCGAGAGCCTGATTAGCATAATCCCGCCGCAGAAAGACAGTGTTTCCTGCAGTTTCTTACTTCGGCTTTTGCGGATGGCTAATATGTTGAAAGTGGCACCCGCTTTGGTAACCGAATTGGAGAAACGAGTCGGGATGCAGTTCGAACAAGCTACGCTGGCGGATCTTCTCATTCCTTTTTACAATAAAAGTGAAACCATGTACGATGTGGACCTTGTTCAGAGACTATTGGAACATTTCCTTGTTCAAGAACAGACAGAAAGTTCGAGCCCAAGTAGACCGCCTTTTTCGGACAAACACATGTATGAAGGAACACAAAGGAGCAATAATCCGAATGCCAAGATGAGAGTTGCCAGGCTTGTTGATAGTTATCTTACGGAAGTTTCGAGAGATCGAAACCTGTCATTGACAAAGTTTCAGGTTCTGGCTGAAGCTTTGCCGGAATCTGCAAGGACCTGCGATGACGGACTTTATCGAGCTATCGATTCCTATCTTAAGGTAATCTCTTTATCCACATATTGCAAATGTTGGTGTCATTGAGATCAAATGGGTAACTAAATTCAATTGCAGGCACATCCGACACTCTCCGAACACGAAAGGAAGCGACTCTGCCGTGTCATGGACAGCCAAAAGCTCTCGATCGATGCCTGCATGCATGCTGCACAAAATGAACGGCTCCCCCTGCGAATCGTGGTACAAGTTCTCTTCTCGGAGCAAGTGAAAATAAGCAATGCATTGGCCAACAGCACACTCAAAGACCCTGCGGAAACTCAATACCAACCATTGATACCGAACCACAAGACATTACTCGAAGCAACACCATTATCGTTCCAAGAAGGATGGGCAGCCGCTAAGAAGGACATCAACACACTCAAGTTCGAGCTTGAGAGCGTCAAGGCCAAGTACCTCGAGCTCCAAAACGACATGGAGAACTTACAAAGACAATTCGAAAAGATGTCGAAGCAAAAACAAACGTCAGCATGGACAAGCGGATGGAAGAAACTCAGCAAACTCACCAAGATGACAGCGGTGGAAAACGACATCGGACCTCAAATTTCGACTGTGGCAGAACAGACTCGAAAGACACCGAGAAGATGGAGAAATTCGATCTCGTAAAAGAGGTGCCTCAAACTCTACATTTCCCATCATGTGTTAGCCATCCCTCTATTTTTGTCTTGAAATTTTTTAGGAAATTGCCGTGTTGATGTTTTACAGTGATTACCATGATGAAAAAGAAAAAGAAAAAGAAAAACCCACCACCATGAAACAATAACTTCAATTTGTCATTCAAAATTTGTTTGTGTTTCTATGTGATTTCGTTTGGTGTCTTCATTCTTCTCTAATTCCCAATTTAGTCCCAATGGCAGTGGAAATATCTCTAACCTAAATCATCATATGCAATGAAATTCCAGACAAAATTAAGTTCTTGAAGAAACTCAATAGACCAAAAGTCACTACGGCTTAGAGAATACGAACCATCATTGGACTCGAGCACTAAAGCATGATCCGACCCTTAGGCCATCGAAATAAGTTGTTTGGAGTTTGCCATTGAGACAAAGCCAGGGACAGTGTAGGGAGCTGGTGGCTGGCTATTCAGCGGCCAAAAAGCCGACCACCATGACAGCAACTAAAACCTTAAACAGTCACTCTGGATCTCCAACCAGAGATCCGCGCTGTCCGGTAAAAAAGGGAGGCAAAGAGGAATTTGCACGCTTGAAACGAGAGATTTCAAACAACTACTGATAGAAGGTAGCGTGTGACTGACTCACGATAGAGGAGTAAAGCAAAAAAATCTCCATTCAAAACAAATAGATTGTATCCGGTGGCGGAGCCAAGGGGCGCTGGCTGGAATAGGGGTGTTCAATCGATTAATCGATTAGTTAATCAATCCAAATTAATATTAATCGAATTAATTGAATTTTTTAAATTTTTAACCGTTAATTGAATCAAAAATTTTCAATTAATTCGGTCGATTAACGGAATAAACCGAAATTTATATGTTTATAAAAAATTAACCAAATTTAATATATGTAAAATGTAATAAAAAATATAAATTTTCGATTAATTAACCGATTTTGAACCGAATTAACCGTTAATCGAACTTCCAAAAAACTATTAACCGACCCCGACCGATTTAATTCAGTAACTGACTAATTAATCGAATTAATTCGGTTCGGCCGATTAAATCGATTTTACCCAAAATTTGCACACCTCTAAGCAGAAGCCTTGACCTCCCAAAAATAAAAATTTTTTTATTTAGATACTTTATAATTTATAAAATTTTAAATTAATAATAGTAAAATCGCACTTTAACCTTTAAAAATGATAAAATTTTTATTTAAATCTTTAAAATTATAAAGATATAAACTATTAAAATAATAAAATTATATTTTTATTATTGTAAAAATATACAATTTAATTCCGGTACTAAATTAGTCACTAATTGTATCCAACATAAAAAATCATAAAAGAAATCAATTATAGAAACAATCATAATATAATTATTTGGATGGAGAGATAAGGATATGAACTACCAATAATTTAATTATATGGTGCAGGGTACAAATTAGAAGAACCAAACCCTAATACCACACATGTGAGTAGTTAAAACCCAACAAAAACACATACGTCCCACCAACAAAATGAAATTCAAAGAACTTGCTTGAATTTATATGAGATTCTGTCTCCGTTTTTTTAAAGAAATTCAAAATTAAATTTATTTAATTTTTTTTTTGAAAATTCTTATTAACTTTTCTAAATTTTTTTTTAATTTTTTAATTAAATCCTCCAATTTTTTAAAAAAATTTCATTAAATTTCTAAATTTTTTTGGAATTATTAATTAAATCCTGATTTTAAAAAAATCACTAATCCTCTATTTTTTTTTAAAAAAAAAAAAATATTCAACTCTCTTTAAAAAAATTAATTAAACCCCAAAACTTAAACAACGTGTTTCGTCACCGTGAAATTACTAATTAATGATATATTTTGTAGTTGGCATTTTAGCTAAGGAATATGATTTGTGTAGCTTATATAGTGTGGCACTTGAAGCGGTAAAAGTACTATGGAGATCTCTATATTAAAAGTCAGATTGCATTTTACTTCTTTTAGTTAAAAAATGGGCAAATTAGTCCTTATACATTAGGTTAAAAAGTAAATTGGTCTTTTCTATTAAAAATTCCATCCATTTGTGCTATTTAAAAAAATGGTGTGATTGACGGAATAACCAGATTTTGTCACATGACATGTCACGTGTACCTCATACTGACGTACAAATATCAGTTTTTAACAATAGAAATTGATGGAATTACTATCAGACAAACTAATTTACTCTTTTATCTAATGTACAAAAACTAATGTACTCATTTTTTAAATAAAACAAACAAAATACAATTTAACTTTTAATATAGAAACCTCCATAATTCTTATATCCACTTAAACCAGCTTAACAAATCATTCCATGTATAGAATTATGAGAATTAACATTTTATGGCATAGGTTGAATGAAAGGCCACAAATTTCAAAATGTACCCTAAAATCCCTGAAATTAAACAATAATGTCATCAATAATTTCACAATAATCACCAAAAACAGGAAAAGACAGCTCTCCAATCTGTCACATACGGACATGATATATGCAGGCATGAAATAGATATGGCAACAATAACCATGTGTGTTTGTGTGTGTGATTTGAGAGAGAACAAAGAAAGCTACTACAATATCTTCCTTACTTCGTAGTTTTGGGTGTAATTGTTTTTTTTTGGTGAACTACAAAATTAGAATAACAAATATAATTAGTGTGGCTCGAATCCAGAACACACTTAGGACGATGAACACCCTAACCATCAATACATCACATGAAATTCACTTAACAAAGTGTAATTATTAGGATTAAAATAGTAATTATATATATTGTAAGTGTGAGAAATTTTAATGCTAAATCTCTACATGTTTGATTGCTAAAATGTAAATACATCTTAAAAAATATTTCTTGAAAAAAAAATTGAAACTCGTCATTATCAGGGGTGAAGTCAGAAAATTATTTTAGGAGGCTAAAATTAAATTGTAATTTTTACAATAGTAAAAATATAATTTTTAAAGGATTGAATTAAAATTTTATCATTTTTAGGAGAGTCAGGATGTAATTTTATCTTTACTAGTTTAAAATTTTAAATATTTAAAAGAACCTAAATGAAAAAAATTTTGTTTTGGGGGCCAAGACCCTACCAACCCCTAGATTCGTCCCTCATCATTACTAATTACTAAATCATTTAATAAATTATTTTTTAAATACACTCTTAATTAAAATAAACTTTTGACCGATTTAAACCAAAAATTAAAAAAAAAATGTCAAAGATTATACAAATTTTCTTCTAAACAATCATCACCTCGCTTTTTATCTTTTAATTAACAACCCTGCCATTAGTTGCAAGTATGAGATTAATATAATATGACCATAAACATATTTTAATCAACATTTAAGATATATCCATGCGTATCAATAAGCGTTGGGTGTAGTAGTAACATACATTGTACTCTTAAGAGAAGAATAAGATCCAGATCTTGTAGATAAAATTATTAAAAGGGATAACCACGGACCGTGAAACAGATATGAAAGTGTTTGAATGAGATGGGAAGATGTCGGAATGGGCAGCAATGCATGCATGGGATACATGTATGGCTTCTAAAGTGGACATACATACAGAGAGAGAGGTGGGAGACAAAAACTATCTAACCCAACAGTTTTAGGCAATGAGAGAGGGGGGGAGGATGCATGCATTATCCCACATATTAAATGCCTCAAAAGTCCACTCTTTCCTTTTGGATATTCCTTCCTTGTCTTTGTTGGACGATTCAGTTTCTCATCCAACACTAAGAATCAGTAATAGTACGACAATATTTCTTCATTCAAAAACAAAGTTCTAATTTAATGCAAGAATACACTATAAATACTGATGTATATTTGTTGAATCACAGCACACAAGCAACCCAACTTCAAAGCCGGGACTCAACTTTTAAGGTTTACGTACTTCATCAATTTAATTTTTATTTATTTATTATTTTAACTAAAATTAGTTGTTAACTTTTCTTGAGAGATTTTGGTTGATGGTCAAATGTGAAGGTTAAAAGACCAATTTTCTGTTCTACTTTATTATTGAGTTCATATGTAAAATTTTAC
The DNA here is from genome assembly GCA_039519145.1 of Kokia cookei. Lineage (NCBI taxonomy): Eukaryota > Viridiplantae > Streptophyta > Magnoliopsida > Malvales > Malvaceae > Kokia > Kokia cookei. The sequence goes on from CM076901.1 coordinate 38,263,911, forward strand.
ACGCATTCCTACCTCACTTAGTTACTAGCGTAATAACATTAAAAAAAAAAAAAAAAAAAAGAAAGAAAGGGTTTATTCATTACATATGCAACAATTAGACAAAAAATTTAAGGAATAACTGGTACAAATTTAAACTTAAAATTAAAAATAAATCAGCCAAACGAACATCCCACTTTAGTTAACATTAAAAGGCAAACGCATCCTATATGTCATATGTTTTTAGGACTAACTTCATGTAATAAAAATATTAATTGCTGCCAGAGTCGATCGTTGGAAAAACTAAAGGAAATCACAACCAATATTATTACACTAAAACTGAAAAATGAGAGTACAACAAACAAACAAGCCATAGTTTGGAGCTTTAAACTCAACAGACTCCTGCTCCAGTTATGAACACAAACAAAGACCCTGCAGAGCCATAAAGAAGGAAACACACATATAACTCCTACATGGACCAAAAACAGAAAAAGACCAAACTTTTTTTACCACAGGATTTGATGGAAGGTGGAACCTTGAAAAGAAAAAAAGAAACAAAATAGCCTCCTCTCTTCAGCTCACCGCATGCACGTACATCCCCACCCTAGAAACTTTTGTCTTCATGCTTGTAAGAAAGCTTAAAATATCAAACATGATGTGTTTTCAAAGGTAATAATAAAAGAGCAACACAGGGTGGGAAATGGGACCCAGTTTCACCTAACGCGCATGCACTAAATCCATGGGGGCTCAGGAGGGGCCTTGTTTTTACAGCACATACCACTACTACCACCCTCCCCATGCGTTCAAAGCATTGGTGACTTAAAACATCCCATGGCGAAAAAGCTATCCATCATCATCATCATTTCAGGTCAACAAACAAAACCCTCTTCTTTTTTAAGCAAAAAGAGCTAATAGCGTACCTTGCATTGCTGCCCTTGTCGGCCCCCCATTATATAAGGCTCCCTTGAGAAAGTAAAAGATGACAAACAAACCGACCCCACAGAGCAAAAGCCGGTGTAGTGATTTCAAATTCATCAATCATTCATGGTTAAGACTTTGTTTTATATATATAATTTCTTCCTTCTTTTCCCACCACTTAGCCAACGAGTTACTAGAAAGGAAGGAGTGTAACCTAGAAGTGGTTCACTCCTGAAGTCTCGGCTTCGAGCTTTAAAGACTTCAAGTAATCTATAGATTCATCAAGGACCAATAATGGGTCCTTTCCTTTTGTACCAGGTATTATGCTCTCAAGGATTTTTAGTGTCAAGCGAATCTTATCCTTCATCGACTGTTCAGTATGTAAAATCTCCCCTCGGTAGCTTGATTCTGCATCACTATCATACTCATGAGAGCCTTCCAATTTCACTGAACAGGCAGCATCCTCCATTATCGATTGCTTATGCCCACAATTCAGTAGTTTTTGCCTTTTGTTTGGACCATCAGAACTCGCAACTTGCTCAATTACATCGTAATCATGGTCTTGATTCTGATAGTTTCGCTTAATTCCAATTGGAGAGTGAGCGGTGCTCATTACTTCATCATCATCATCGTCACCATAATCATCCTCCTCTTCATCAGAGTAAAGCAAAGCATTAAGTTCTTCAGTGTCTTCATGCATCTCACTCTCTTCAACCCCCAAATGGTTCTCATCATATTCCTCCTGCAAAGCTGGTGGGGTCGGAATAAGACTATTTGTCTTAACTGCTTGCACCCCTTCATGGAAATCAAGAGATGAAGCTAGCTCCGTAATGGCAGTTGCCGCATGCTGATATGAATATCGGAAAGAGCCACAAATTAACCTTGTCTGACTCCCTGAATGATCAAAAATTATCAGTCCTTTCTGCAAGGAGCCAGAGACAAAATTAGCTGTAGCCCTGCCAGTGTGCCCATTAGCAATCATGAATTGCTGCTCATTGAGAAATGAACCTCGAGAGGGCAACGAAGTAGGGAAACTGGGGTATAACTGCTGCAGCAACTCATGAGGTTGATACTTTTGTTCGGTTTTTAAGACAGAAATATCTTCAGACCCTGGCATTGCAATATTTGCAGGAAGCACATGAGTGCCGTGATTCATACCAGGAACCAAAGACCCCAATTTTGACATACTTGCAGAAAGCATGTGACTGCTAGGATTTATACATGCAGGCAAGCATTCTGGCCGCCTGGGCTCTAACGATGCACTCATGCAACTTAACTCGGGCAGTCGCCAAGAAGAATGCTGTGGGAAAACCCAAGAATTATTGGTCTTAACCATCCAACTAGAACAAACTCCTGCAGATTACAAATAATAATTTTGTCACGGGAACCGAACCAATAAATTAGTACCAATGCAAAACAAGATGAGGCAAGTGGTGACAACATACCAGGAGATGGACAATGCTCAAAACTGTAGTTTCAATTTTTAAACACTTCTTTAACGAACAAATGTTGAAAAGAAAAACTTTATAAATTCCAGCTTGATAATATACCAAAGATACGGATTCAATCTACGTGACAGGTTTAAGCAAATGACGAAAGTACTCAGCCTGGAAAACATAAAATTGGCATGATATCAGTTTAGACATCCATTTATAATAATTATCGATACAAATAATTAATTGAAGCAACTGTTGAGGAAAAAAGGAATTGAATGAAACTAAAATTTCAACTAACCTGGCAATCCTCCATTGGTTGAAAGCATGCAATTACTCTAACTACAATTGTTGGTTTTCCGGCAATCCCGTTTTCATGTTTCAATGCTCTAAATCTTGTTTGACTAGCTGCTTGGCACACCATAACTACGTATTTCTCCTTGGATTAATCACTCCTATCGATAAAGGATGAAAACAAAGCTAACCAAATTGACCGAGGTATAAGACAAATAAAATATCTACCTAGTACTAGAGAAATTATTTGATCGGAAGTGGCAGAAGGAGATCGAATTGCGACTAGTGTTTAACTTACGATCCTTTCTAACTAATCCTATATTGATCATGAAAAAAGCAAAAAAAGTGGGTAGATCCCATTGATGGTTGAACAAGGTAAACAGCTAGCTAGTAGAAAATTAAGATAAATTGAAAAGGCAAAAAATTTACAAAATAACTCGGCAGTACAAATTCAATCGCACAATGATGTGGAACACATCAACCAAGACACTCCACCAAGGCATGCCGTTTTCCCTTCTATGTTTTACCAAATTGTCTCCAGCTTTTATGTTCTTTCTTGGTACACAAATAGATATTTCTGCAAAAAGGAAAGGTCTAATTAAAAGAGAGACATTACTACGAAAAGTCGAAAACGTAAGGTACAAATATGGATGTCAAAACAGCATAAACCACTTATTAATATGAATATGAACATGACATAAAACAATTCTTATGAATATGAATGATGCATTTTTCCTTCATAGAGCCTATGTTAACTCTTCATCTTCTCTAAAGCACCTATGTTCGACACCATATCCAAACATTATATGGGGATACACTCATCCAAGCACTTACATTGAGCCCCATGAGATATCTTAGAATATAAAAGTTCATCACATACAAATTCCAGTTTCATTTCAGTCCCATCCTTTCTGATAATAACACTAAATAAATAAACCAAGCAAAATTTAATTCTAGAATTAAATGTAACTACTGATATAAACAAATTTCATTATATAAAACGGAACACATGATTAAAAATCCTGGAAACTGAAATCTTATAAGAAACCCCAAAAAGAAAGAATAAGTATAATAAACCCTAGAGAGATGACTACCGAAGAAAGTGATAGAAGTCACAAACACCAAATTTAACTCAATATATAAGATCAAATACAAACGATAGTGAAATCAACCCCTCCCCCAAAGAAATTGATTATATAAAACCCAAAGAAGCCTTCTTCTTTTTCCCCCAAAATTTAATAATTTACCAGAAATCAACATCCAAAAACAAGACCCTCAAAAACCCAGAAATAATATGGGAAATCAAAGCCTTGTTCCCCCCTTTTCTTAGTCAACAAACAGAAACAAAACAAGCCCATCAAGCAAACAACATACAAGAACCTGTAAAAAGGATGAAACTTTGAATATAAAAACTTACAGAAAAGAAAAACCAAAGCTTGATATTGTGGGATCCCAAAGGTACCAAAAGAGATAAGCTGAAGACAGAATCTTAAGAAAATTAAGAGGAAAAAGAAGAGAACAGTTAAAACTCAAAAGAGGAAACAAATGTGTGTAAAAGAGGTGAGTGTGCCAAGGGATAGTGAGAATATATAGAGAATTTGGATGCCCATTTTACCCACCATTTCTTCCGCCAATTATTGCTATGCTATACCTTCTTTTTTCACTGTTCCATGCACAGTAATTTACCCATTTCAGTGGTTAAATTAACTCCTTAATTACCGTTGCTTTAGTTTCCTTTACATTTTTATTGACTGAATTTCAATAAACGGGCCTGTATTTGATCCAGGCCCATTAAACTAAGCCGTGTTTCTCTTTTTTTAAGAAAAAATAACTTTTTCAAAAAAATCATAATCTATTAATATGTTAATGTAAATCTAATCAGAAATTTAATATATTTTGTATAATAATTTTTAAAATATATTTTTTAGTAAATTTGGTTCAGGGTAACTTAGCTTAAATCAATCAATAACCCTTCTCCAATTCTTGAATAGGAGAATAATGCATTTTATGACACCCAAATTCACGTCTTCTTGCACGAGTCGCAATACCAATATCAATCGGGCTAATACTCAATCAACACCGTAATTTTTAAACTTATATTCCATATAAATCGTTTATAGGTAAGAGGTCTGATTGAGTGGATTAATTGTTATTTTAGTACTTTCCAATATAAATAGTTCAATTTCATTCTCTTTAAATTGTTTTAAATATAAAATTTGTAAATTTTTGGCTAATTTCAAAAGTTAAAAAGTTAAATTAAAGTTATTTTAATACAAAATTTTAAACTTTATGCCCTCCCAAAGTTTTTTGTTTTATCTCGACCCCCTTCCCATGACATGATTTCTAACTTCACCCTTACCTTGGTTTAAATTTGAAGAACACACCTTAAAATAATAAATATTTATTGAATCAGTGGACGTCCGAAGACAGCAATATTGATTTATGCTCACGATGACAGCACAACACAATCCCAAAAAGATGCCCTATCGATTAGGGGGGTTTAAAATGAGAAAACACCATATTGCTCGCTTTATATTTTATAAAATTGAAAATTATTAAATTGCATTTTGACTTACAAAAATGATAAATTTTCGATTTAGTTCTTAAAAAATTATGAAGATATATGAGTCAATAGAACGATGGAATTTCGTTTTAACTCTTGTAAAAGTTCACAACTTAATTTAAAACTCCAAAAATAATTTCCATATTTTTCCCTGTTACCGATTGAAGAGTCGTGACATAACGTGAAATTGTCTGATCTTTTAGGTGAAAAAAGAACTCGAAAAGCATGCAACATGTAGTGAATGTTGAGAAGATGAAGTAGAGAGACAAAAACATGTGCCATATACTCATTAATAATCTAATCCACTCATTAGCAATCAAATCAAAGAAAATTTTCTCGAAAAATTATTTTATGGATTTCATCCACGATCCTGTCCAATTAAAAGATGACATATCGTCTTTTTCTTTTCCACATCATACGTGCATTTGGACTAAACTTCAAATTAAAGATGACGTGCCCTTCTTTCATCAAACAGGACCATACATGATATGGTAAAAAAGATCCACAAAATAATTCTCGATTTTCCCTTTTATTTTTGCAAGTTCTAAGAAGTAATGAGTGGAAGACCCATGATCCCACAACAATAATGGAAAAGTGTGAGCCAGGTGGGACATTTTAGAATTTATCCACGACTCAATCGAGTATTACAATTAGCTCCCTCCACCTCCATCAATCATGTTTCTATTTTCATTGTAATCCTCGTGTATTAAACCTCATGCCCCTCCAAAAAATATTTAAATCATAAAATTTGGGTGATGGGTATTTTAAGGTTGATTGAACAAATTTTGAAGATTTTTTTTAACAAAAGCAAATAGTTTTTATTAAATTGTTAAATTGATAATGATATTTTAATTTTATTATTAAATTTTGAATATAAAAAATATTTTGTATTTTGTTGTGCAATGTCAAATAACATATTTATATGTACCTCAACTTTAATATTGACCAAAGCTTAATTTATCATTTTTATTTATATTTCAATAATATAAAATTGAGACTATAAAGTAGATGCATTGATATTCGACATTTAAGTTTTTTCATTCAATTAGGAGCTCAAATTTTTTTTTTATACATCGAATAATTCGAAAATGGAAAGAAAATAGGTTTGGGCAAAAATAAGATTCATTTATAAAATAAATTGGGTCTCGAGTAAGGTTTTTTGGCCCAACTCGAATTTACAATATAAAAAATCTGTTGTTTTGTTGTTGTTTTTCCACTTTTTGCTACTGTTTTGCTACCATTTCACTATTATGTTATTACTATTTTATTGTTAATGTTTGAATATTATATAACACTTGTTTTATTATTAATTTTGTTATCATTTTAGAGACATTTGCTTATTAAATTGCATTTATCTTAGTGTTATTTAAGTATAAAGACTTTTTTAAAATTTATTGGAAACATTTATTTTAATATTTTAGTGCATTTAGTGTATTATATTTTTAAAAAATTTTATATAAAAAATTAATATGAGCAGATTGGGCCCGAGTTTTAGCATTTTTATCCAGGTCGGTCTTGGACAAAAATTTAAGCCCATTTTTTGGACCAGGCAAAGTCCGAGCCTATCAATTAGGTCTAAAATTTTGTTAGGGCTTGGCCGACCAATGGACAACTTTACTCAAAACTCATAAAAAATTATTTATTTAATTAAAAATTGATATTTTTTTTATAAACTTCATGTTTAGGATTCATAACTACCTCTCTCAACAAAGTCGTCTTCAAAATTCGAACTTGAGTTATCCCCTAAAAAATGCAAGTTTCCTTACCAAGTATTAAAAATTAATATTTTGTATTTTAATTAGTGAAAATGTCATTGATTGTACCTTATGTGTAATTAGTGGAAAGATTCAACCCCATAATAATTGGTAATTTAATTGAAAGATACAGAAGTGTTGAAATTTTGAGTCAATTGGATAGCCATGCTTTTATAAAAGCGGCCATGCTCAGAAAGCTTCTTTCTTTCTTTCTTTCTTTCTTTATTTAATTAAATGTGCTGAATAAAGCAAAATAAATACAAAAAAAAAAAAAGGTATATTAGGTTGGGATTTTGGCATGGCAATATTTATGCTATAACATGCATAATATATACTTTTAAAGAAGGAAATTAAAATGGAAGTCTACATATTTAACTTTTGGTGGTGCGGTGGTTGCTATATGCCACCGTTAATTGTGGCGTTGATGGAGATTTATAAATTCACAGTATAGTTCCCAAATTTCATACACACTACATTTATTCTTTTTATTAAAATAATAATAACGGATCGATCGAGTTTTAATTTGATTGATATCGGAATTGTTGTTAGTGCAAAAGGACATGGATTCGAGTGCGCTAAAGCATATTATCCTCCTATTTAAAAGTTGAAGAGAGGCTATGAGTTTTTTTTTTTTGGTAGATAAAATCAGCATAATGCGATTACAAATTTGATGGAACTGTCAACTTAAACACGAGTACTACGCTCAACTAACAACATATTCCTTACAGCATCAAGAGGCTCTGAAAACAAGTAGACATTGCCTACATCACTCGAACTTGACTTAAACACGAGTACTACGCTCAACTAACAACATATTCCTTACAGCATCAAGAGGCTCTGAAAACAAGTAGACATTGCCTACATCACTCGAACTTGTTTTGGTCATATGATCAGCAGCCTTATTCTGAGATCTTGAGATGTGACGAAATCTTACAATTCAATCTCGCTTAAGCAAACTATGTACTAAGCGTAACTCTCCCAAAGTACTATTGGTTGTTCCACCAACCAAAATTAAGTCAATCAGAAGTGCGTTGGCACATTCCAGCTCCAACTTTTTGTAACCATTTTCCCATGCTATTCAAAAGCCTTGCAACACAGCTCTTGCTTCAACTTTAAAAATTGTGTCCTTTTCTATACATCCTGAAAAACCACACAATCAATTTGCGCCGGCATCTCTAAAACCCCTTAATAAAAGCACCTGACCAAAATGAAGGTAATGCTCCATCCGTGTTGAGTTTAACCCAACCCTTCTCTTGGGGTGACCAATGTATTGCAATGACTGTTGGATTAGCAAGTATCAGGTTGGAGAACTTCAGATCGTAGCTCTTTGCCCAAACAAATCCTATATCAACTATATTCTGAACACAGTTATGGCCATTAGAAAAAACATAGCAATTACGACTTTTCCACAGCAACCAGCAAAAAATAGAAAAAATGGTATGCCAATCCATGTCCCCAACATGACAAAGACCTCTGTTCTGCATGTTCCACAACATCCAATCGTTAAGATTCATTGAAGAGAATACCATTTGAGCATGTCTCGGCATAACACAGAGGCAGACCGATTTAGAGAAATAGCAATCACAAATAGCATGGATACTAGTTTCATTAACATTACCACATCATGGACAGTGGCCATCATCGATCATATGTCGCCCTACTCGTTCTCCATTCGTCAGAACTCTACCTTGTCCAAGAATCCAAAGAAACACCTGCACCCTTTGAGGTGCCTTAACCTTCCAAATTAACTCCCACATTTTAGGAAAATCACCAGCCTCCTTCGAGAAAAGATTCTTATAAGTTTCAGCCATGGAATAATAATCTTTTGACATCCATTTCCAAGCTAAATGATCGGAACCTGCAGATAAAGAAGTGGCACCAAACCTGCTATCTACGAGAGCATCTGATCAGGAAGTAAATTGTTCAAACGATCTCAATCCCAATTCCCAAGTTCGTCAACTAGATTACGAACACGCAAAGTGGCATTCGAAGTACTATGCCCTTTTAAAAAGTTACTAAGAGGACAAACCTACCTAATCCACACATCATTCCAGAAGTTCATTAGTTGACCATCTCCCAATGACTAATAAACATTAGCAATTACATCCGGCCAAACCTTCATCAAAGACCGCCATACAAAAGAACAATTGCTCCTTGAGATTGATGTAGGCAATACCCCATGAGTATTATATTTGTTCCTAAGTAGGCGAACCTACAACGCATTTGTATCAGTGAGGAATTGAAAACCTAGCTTCATTAGGAATAAATTATTTTGAACAGATAAACTCCTTAAACCCAGACCACCCGCAGATAAAGGTTGGCAACATTTTTCCCATGACAAAAGAGTCGGTTTTCTTGCATCCGAAGTGGCTCCCTAGATGAAATTTCATGCTACTTTTTCAATCTCACTGCACACGGAACGCACAATACTCGTGGAATAGTTTGGTATAGCAAGCAAAACAGATTTTACCAGTCTTATCCTTCTTACCAGGGAGAGCCTTGTTGCATCCCATTCGTTCGGTCTATTCCGAACTTTGTTAACTATAAACTCGAATATGTTCGTCGTGACTCTTTTGTGCAGTACAAACATCCGAAGATAAAACCCAAGATCCTCAGCACGATTGAAATAATAAACGCATATACGATAAGAACCTATAATGAGATTAATGTATAAAAATAATAATAATAATAATAATAATGGAGCAATGAAACTTCAATATTATTGGTATAATTATTTATTTGACCCTCCTCCAACTTTACAAAAAAGTTATTTTAGCTTACCATTTAATTTTTTTTTTATCTCTTTTAATCCTTAAACTCGCGTTATTTGTCAAATCATCCTCCAAATGGATAATATATCACATCATCAATTAATTTAAAAATATATTTTAAATATTTTTATACTTTTTTAATGATGTTATTTTTTTTAATTTTTAAATATTAAAAAAATAATTAATTGTTGACATTGCATACACGTGTATGTCACATCAGCAACGTCATACCTGAATTTTTTCAACCATTTTCAGGTGATTTGATAAATAACGCAAGTTCAATGATCGAGAAAATAAATGAAAGCTAAAATGATTTTTTTAAAATTAAAGAGCCAAATAAATTATTATGTCTTAATTATTTAAATTCGAGTCTCATTATACATAATTGCTATGTGTGAGCCTCCAATCTCACCATGTACAATCAATTGCCAAGATTTTGTCGAGTTATATTCCAATTCTCCATCTGTACATATTTGTATTTTATATCAATTTGATTTTATTTTTTAATTGCTCAAACATGTATTCGTAATTGTATCGCCTTTTTATCCATAAACTCTAAAAAGTAAAAAAAAAAAATGGATCAATAACTAACGAGGCATTAACATTGTTAGTAAAGGTTGAGGTCCTAATCTTTGGATGCTCAATGTAGAAATAATTGTTAAATTTGAATCCTAAATTAGATCAAAATAACTAAGTTAGACCAAAATAACTCAATATAAAAATAATTGTTAATAATTTAATCCATTTTCTTATAGAATTTTATATTATTACTTTATTAGAGATAGAGGTGTAAGGATTGAATATAAACATTTTAATATATATATGTATGTATTATATCATATTTTAAGTTCATATTTAAATAGTTATATATGTTAATAAGTATTGAATATAAATATTTTATATTGTTTAAGTTCGATCCAATTCGAAATATGAGTCTAAATTTTTACTCATTTGTAAATGGATAACCCAAACTCATTTAAAACCTACTGAATTTTTTTTTTTTTTTTGATAAATATTTATACATCTTTAATTTAATATTTGATAATTATACATATTTTTGTTTATTAAAATTTTATATATAGACAAATTAATTATAGTATTATATATTCAGGGGCGAAGACAGAAAAATTTTTTAGAGGGCTGAAATTAAATTGTAATTTTTATGATAGTAAAAATATAATTTTATTATTTGAAAAGCCTATGTTTTTATAGTTTTTAAACGATTAAATCATAATTTTATCAATTGTAGAGGGATCAAAATACGGTTTTATTTTTATTAATTTAAAATTTTAAAAATTTTAAAAGAATTAAATCCTGAAACTTGCCAACCTGCTTTGATAGACCAACGCATATATTACTGTACATTTAATTTTTATGTATTATAAATTACATACTATATATAACCGATAACAAACTTATTTGAATGTAACTCATATATTAAAAGATCTTGAATAACTTGTGGTGGCTTATTTAGGTGCATGTAAAGAATCTTACACTTACACCTTTAGGTTAAATGATAAATCTCTTTCAAATTTTAATAATTCAAATTTAATGTTGGTTAAACCAATTTCGTTGTTCATGGTTAATTCAACGATAAAAAATCTTTGAGCAGCTTCCTCCCTTGCTCCAATCTCACAAACAGCACCACCGTGAACGGTCCTTGCCTTGAAATTGTCGGGATGAAGCCTTTGTACAATGCCATAGGCCCCTCCGCTCCTATCGTCTTCAATGCACAATCCAAAGCACCCGAGTACGGCGGTTCCGCCCCAGGCGCCACCTTCATGTTCATCACCCTCGTCTTGATCACGTCAATCGGGTTGGACTCCACTGCCGCCACGAACCCCGCCGCGAAGCTGGCCGTTACGTGGGTTCCGATCCCATCACCCATCACTCCTTTTTCCAGTATCATCTCCTTGACTTGATCGTACGTCGCGAGCTGAGATGCGGTGACGATCATTGCGCGATTCACCGTGAGAGCTGAGCCGCGCCACAAGCTGCCCACACCTTCTTGTTTTGTCATTTGACTCAATGCATCGATTACACTCTTGTAATTGCGTCGCTGATCAATAGGGAGTCGCCCATCAGCTTGCATTCGAACCATTGCTACGTCAGCGGGGTTGCCAACGGCGGCGCCGACACCCCCGGCAATAAATCCAGCTAATATCTTGCTCGTAAGTGGGAAATTCCCAGTTTCCTTGTCAGTCCATTTGTTCTTTATAATTTCATAAAGTCCCATACGGGTAGTAGAATACAACGTTTGTCAAAGCATAGTGGCGAGACAACGGAGAAAAAAGCCTTAACACCTTCCGATTGGATGATACGGACACCGATAGAAATGGGACCAACACGAGGTTGCGAGATGGAAACTTTCCCAACGGCAGCAGAGTTGACGGCAAGAGCCGGACGATAAAGTTGAAGGGAAGGATTAGGGAGATGGGATTCACCTTGAAGTTGCATACGGACCCTGATAAGTTTGAGAGGATGAGTTGAAGCGCCGGCGACGATAGATGCAATGCCTCCCTCAACGAAACCTTTCAAACCCATGGTTGTAAATGGAGAAAACAAAGGAAGTAAAAGAGAGAAAATGGAAGAAATGTGTGCTGTGCTGGAAAGAAGTGCAGGGAAAGTAGATTTATATACAAAGCAAAGGGATTGAAGTTTGAAGAAGACGAAAGAAGGAAAGTGATGGAAACCTTCTTGGTTCTTCAATTATTAAATGTTCAACGCGGTGAAGCATATTAGGTCGTGAGTTGTTGACTTCGACGGTACTTTTGCTTTTTCAATTGTGGGTATCGGCTCTTTTAATGGCTACGCATGGTTGGTTTGGCCCTAACTTTGAATTGGCTCTATACCGATTCACGAAAATTAATGCAGACCCTGCAATTTGGGTATCCACGTTACACCAGAATATAATTTGGATTATCGATCCGCGACTCATCAGGTGGATGCATTAAGGATTCACACGGAAGGTTCACGAGGCTGTTTGCGAGCTCAGTTCGTCATTTCACGTGTTTTTTAGTGTTCGCAAATGCGGATTGATGAATACTTAAATTGATGAACACGTGTTAAATTTAAGACAACATACGCGTTGATATTCATAGAACCTATTTAAAACGTCAATTTAACGAACAATAATCATATCATATATATATATATATATATATATATATATATATATATATTTGATTCTCCTCGTTCAGAGGATACACAGTAAAATATTTAACACGGATACTATAGATTGAATTGTTGGGGTTGGAAGAGATCAAGTGTGCCAGCCCAATTTGCATGTTTAGGTCACTTTCACTATTCAACTTTAGCTGTTAGAGAGCAGTCTATTTCAGAAATTAAAACACAACACGCTTATTTCCTCTTAGTCCATTACAAGACTTTCCCATCTTCGTGTCTTGTCTCTTAACGCCGATTATAAACCCATTTAATTGATAACATTTAAAAGGTTAAACTACAAAACAACCATTTTTTGTTTGCCTCATATTATATTTTAGTTATTTATATTTGAAATGTTACGTTTTAGTCACTTACGTTATCATTTTGTTACGAAGTGGTCACTCTACCATTAAACTCCGTAAACTCTTTAACGACAATCTTACGTGACAGTTTAAATAGGTTTTAAATGCCAATTTGGATGTCCAATTAGGACGATAATAAATTTTTAATTAAATAGCTTTAATTAATTAAAAATTTTAAATTAATTACACCTTCAATGGGAAAAGAAAAATTGTTCGTCTCTATTTTTTTTTTCATTTTGATTAAAAAACTATTTTTATCTCAATTATACATCCAATTTGGCATTTAAAATCCATTTGGACTGTCACATAAGATTGTCGTTAAGGAGGTAACAAAACTTAACGACAGAATGACTACTTCGTAATAAAACAATAATATAAATGACTAAAACGTAACATTTCAAACATAAATGACTAAAATGTAATTTAAAACAAATAAAAATTAACTACTTTTATAGTTTACTCTATTTAAAAAATACATTTTACTGGATTATCTTCCTTCTATTTACTACCTACAAAATGGATTTGGCTTCTTTTTTTTATAATTTAATTTTATATCTATTTTTCGAATAAATAAACTAATATTTGGGATTAACAATAATTAATTAAAGCTTCTCTTCAACCGAAGTGATTGCAAAACTGAAAAAAGAAAGTATATTTTTATTAAAACATATAACTTAGGAATAAATTTAACCAAAATTATAAAAATAGTAATAAATTTATTATAACCTAACATTTTAGGTTATTTAAATAGACAATATATCATTTTTTTTCTCGACTAATAATAATTGAAATGGTAATAAAAAACATCAAAGAGCTAAATATTTTAAAATATTAGTTTTTACAACTTTGTTTCGATTTAAACAAATTAAATCGAAGACATTATAAATACAATAAAATTGTTTAGAATATCACGTTATCATGAAAATGTAATATCTAAGAAAAAGATAAATTGAAAAAACTCTTATATTTTAAAAAATGTAAAATTATTCAGAGAAGCACAGAAATGCATGCGGGCCGGGCTTGAGAAAAAGAACAAATAAAGTCACAACCTGGAGAAACTGCAGTTATTCGAAGAGAATGTCACCACTAAAGAGCTGTCATACATGAATAAGTTCACTCATTTAGTTACTCCTTTAATATTCATACATGCTACCCCATAATATATATATATATATATATATATATATATATATGTTCATCCCAGGTGAGTTATTCGGGCTACATGTTATTTCTCGCCTGTCATCAACTGCATGCTACTCACTTCAAGCTTAGAACTTCGATCTCGAATTCAAGAACTGAGTTTGGCTGTATTCCCCATGCAGGAAACCCACCAGCACCATAAGCATAGTCTGGGGAGCACTGCAGACATGTATAAAAAAAGGTCCATCAGAAGCTTCATCAAAGCATGCAGGAACCCTCGTCGGTGACCGAGGGACAAGATATTGCATTTCCAACAAATCCAACAGAGAGAGAAACTGGAGGTGTCATAACGTAGAAACAGGCAGCCTGATTCTTTTCTTGAAAACAAAAAGGTAAGGAAGAGATAAAACAACAAAAGTTCGGAATTTTGTGGTATTGGTTTATCAACCTTGCATTGCGACGTACAAGATATGCTTTTATGATATGAATTATCATTCATGGTATTAATCTAAACATTTCGACTTCAAATATGTAATTGCAGTACAACTAAGTACACTTGAAGTGAATTCAGAGTTTGGTGGAACAGTACCCGAAGACGAGCAACTTCTGCCACTTGCATTCCCATCACACCTTCATCCCATCCTACAAAAGGTTGAGCATAACTTTTATTTCCCCCCAAGCTGAGGTACTAGGTACTCCACAATAAGAAGTAAGACGCACAAAAAAAGAAGAAATAGAAAGAGCAAAGGCAGTCACTGCAAATAAGCAATGCTCGTTTCCTAAGTTTCAAAAAGCAGCAAGCATTCTTTCTTTTTTCCTTTTCTCAATTGATATTGAGTTCAACCAACATGCACATTACAGTTTGTCCTAAATAACAAATTCTTTTACGCCATTACATTATGAGATCACCTCTTCACCAATCTATAAAGTGGAGTGGTATATAGATCATCAACTTACGGTCTCGATTCACATAATTAAGACAAATTTATAAGCATTCAGTGAGTCATCTATCAACTACACAACTTGATGGGGAAAAAACATGAAATTTCATCACTTCCAATGGTCAATGAGGTTGATGTCACCAACAAAAAATGCACTTGGATATAACAAAAGACAAGGTGCTATAGAAGACAATGGTAAAAACAAGTTCTACTAGAAAATAAACCACCATTCAAATCGAAAATTTCGATATATCAAACTTTACGACACAACTCAAACCAATGCATTCACATTCATTAATGAAAATACCCCAAAATAAACTTTCCAGGTTTAGTAAAAAAACCATCAAATTTTGTGGCATATTATGGAACTCAGCAAAGTAGGAGCCTAGCAATAAGCCATTAAAATTTACCTTTTACAACAGAGCCCTTGCCAATTTGGAAAGAGAAAGGTTGTTGCCCTGGATCCTTTGTGCTAAAAATTGGATACAAACAGAGAAATAATTCAATAATTCAATATTAACAAACATGTGTTAGAAAGAAAAAAAAACAATTCACTATTCTGGTAGAAAACCATTACTCACCTCCAGAATTTCTCAGACAAATCTCCATTTTTCCCTGCACCAATAAAAAATATTATCATCAAACATAGGAAGAAAAAAATCGTGTAAACAGCACCGAAAAGCAAGCAATTTTTCATCAAATTAGGGCTTTTAGGGAAAACCCTTTTGATTAAATATAATATTGATGACTCAAAAATGAAAAAACGAAACAGATTTTTTTTTCAGCCGGAGAGAAAAGTAGAGAAAGAGAAATAGCAACCGTAGCCAGTGCAGTGAACGGTGACGGTCTGACCGGGGGTGGGTTTGGGACCGGTTCCAGGCCTGATGACTTGCTTCTCTACACCCATTTTTCAGGTTTGAATGACGATCTAACTGGATTTTCTTATGGGTTTTGCTTTCTGTTGTCGGCGGTAATTATCAGGTAGTCAATAAATATAGTCGAGATTCGAGAGTATTGCAGGCAAACCAGGGGGCGGGGGAATCTTGGAGAACCGGAACGGGCCAGGCCCATTATAGGATGCTTCGGTTAAAATTAGATTGAGGGTTTTGTTATGGAATCTAAGAGAACCGAAATGGGCCAGGCCCATTACAGGAAGCCCCTGTATTATATGTATAGAAATTGATCAAATTGATCTCTATAATTAAATGAATCAATTTAGTCCCCATGATATTAAAAAGAATCAAATAAGTTCAAATTAATATTTATGGTATAAAAAATGTCATTTATTATTTAATAAAGTTAATATATTTAAATTTTTTATAGTTTTGTAAATGAAATCTTTTGTCTGGAATGAAATTGCAATTGGTTTTTTTTTTTAAAACATATTTTATACAATAAATATTAACTTTGTTACAATTTGAATTTATTTTTTTCTTTTTAATAGTACAGAGACTGAATCGATCTATTTATTGATGGAGGGACTAATTTGATACAATCCCTATAATACAATAATTTTTAAGTACTTTAACCTATTAATATCATACATAATTATTTGATTTAAAATATTAGTTTCAAATTTTATTTAAGTAAACTCATATTTATAAATGACTAATTCAAATTTATTTAGATTCCTTGGTATTATTTTTAATTTTAGCAATATAATTATCTTTATTTAGAAATATACCTTAGACTATTATTATACTTTTAAAATTACATTTTTACGCATAAACAAATAATATATATTTTTAATATTTGTGTTATAGTAAAATATATTTAATTTTGAACCTAACGCGTGGCTCTAAAGAAAAAAAAGATGATGTTCATTTTAAGAGATTTGGGTTCGAGCATCTATGGGTGCATATTGTGTGTGCGTTGTCAAAGGGTTAAGAAATAGTATGAACAGATAATATCTTGTAATCACACCAGAATATTAAAAATATAGGACTTAGTTAGGGGTTAGCAATTTGGCAAGGGCCCCGATTATTTTAAAATGGAAAATTTTCTATTTAAATTTTTTAAAATTTTAAATTAGTAAAGATAAAATTATATTTTAAACCCCTAAAAATTATAAAAATATAGGCTATTAAAATGATGAAATTGTAATTTTTACTTTTTAATATCGTAAAAAATACAATTTAATTTCGATCCTCAAAAAATATTTTTTGACTTTACCCCTATTGAAAATGAACATAATCATATTTAAGTTTTGAATGTTGAAAATCTAAACTCCCTTAATTCATATATTAAACGAATTTGATATATTATTTTGTGGTTGAAGAAAAAGATGATGATTGAAGTGAAGCACATGCATGCAGGTATTGAGTTTGAAAAAGAAAAAGGGCATATTCTGCAAATCATAATTGACGGTGGTGCCTTGCAGGTTACTAATGGCGCTGGGTAGGCATGCTGCGGATTTTTGTTTTCTTTTTCCGAAATCGACACGAGTGGGGTACATTTCGATGCTTGTCCTGTTAGGCGCCAAGCCAAGTAACCGTGTAGTTTAGTGGCGGATGTGAGATTAAATTTCAAGGGTGTAATACTTTTAGTTCGGTTGATATGAATATTATTATAAATGTATAAAGATATGAGTTTGAGTGTGCAGGAGTGCATTATTCTTCTATTTATGAGTTGCAAGAGAGGGTTATGGATAGTTTTAAGTATTATATAAAAAAAATAAAAAATACCAAAGTTTATAACGAGATTATTCAAAAAAAATTCAAGAGGTTTAGTAAAATTTTATTTAATTAGAATTTTTTGAAATCTTTTACGAGACTAATGAATATTTTCAAAAATTTAAAGGACCTAATTAAAATTCCCTAAACCCTAAACTTCAAGAGAGACATGAAATTTTCTAATAATTTTAGGGACCTAATTAAGATTATCTAAAAATTTCAAAAAAAAAAAAAAATCAAAATTTTCCAAAATTTGGGGGGGCAAAAGGATTCGCCTCGTGTAGCTCATTTCAATTATCACATGCTACTTGAACTGAGTTTGTTTTTACATGAGGATGGATTTTGAGGCTTTTTTTTTTTTTTATCGTTATTGTGATTGAAAAGTGGTTTTTGCATTTTTTTTTTTTTTGAAAAATACTATAAAAATGTGTTTTTGAAAGAATGGTTTATTAATTTTAAGGGTTTGATATCGTCCAAAAATACGAAGGGATGTTATATGGTTTTTTTAGACATTGATATTAAAAAGTAAATATTTAATTAATTTAAATCACATTTAAATAATTTAATATAATAATATATGAAATATACATTTTAAATAATCAATGTAATTTAAAACAAATATAATTTATTTGTAAAATTATGGAGACATAAAATATTTTAAAATAACGATAAATGACGAACCCATATGATGACTTGATGATAAAAAATGTTCACCATTCTTGATATAGCCTAAATCTCCGCTTTTGCATATAAATGAAAAAAATACTTTTTGATAACATTGACGATTTCAAAAACCAAGTGTTTTTTATTGTTTCTGATTGAATCAAATTCAAATTTTAATATTTTTATCCAAATTAAATTTTAATAAAATTTTAAATCAATTTTTCAAATCTAGCAAACGAGCTTAAAATTTTAATTGATCCCATCCCGACCTTGCACATGGATCCCTCTAATCCAATATCACATCAATAATTTATTTTGAATTCGTTACCCTCCATAATGTTCCTTCTTTGTCAGAGCAAGCTGGTGATAGTACCTGTATTTACTTTTAAAAAACCCCCCAATAATTTACGTTGTTTAGAAAATGAAATTAGACGGCACCGACAAGGCAAAGCTTCACTTCGTACCGCTCCACTGCTCTTCTTTCCTTCAACCTCAACTCATTTTATTTTGAAACCAAAAAAATATCATTTTATTAAAGGTCTTAAATAAAAAGTTAAAATTAAATCATTTTATTTTTTATTTAAAAATTTCAATCCCATCATTAATATTGTTACTATTTTACATCAAAATTTACTAAATTAACATGCTAATTAAACTACCCTGGTATAATTTTGTATATGATTGTCAAAAATAAAAATATTATTGGTTAGACTAAAGTTTTCAAATTAATTTTTTAAGTATATAGATTAAATATCAAATTATGAATAAATACAGAGATTAATAACACATTTTAACTTATATTAAATAAAAATTAAAATAATTATTATACACATTTAAAATATTAAATGTGAATACACATTTAACAAGAGAAATTTGACGAAAATTCGATGTGATATTTGTTCATAATTTCTTAACTCTTTGACAACGCACACACACCTTACACACGTAGACGCTCGAACCCGATATCCCTAAGATAAACAACATCATTTTTTCCACTGGAATCACTTGTTGAGTTCAGAACAATATGATTATTAAAAAAACAATTTTTTATAGTAATATTTTTATCACATGCTAATGGAAAAAATAGATTAATTATTGTCACATGCAACTTTATTATTAAGAAAAGTAACATCAAAACAACAATCAACATCAACCATCTTACTTGAAGAGATAAGTTGGCTTTATTTGGGGGGAAAATCACATCTAAAATCACATCTAAACGCACACACACCTTACACACGTAGACGTTCGAACCCGATATCCCTAAGATAAACAACATCATTTTTTTCACTGGAATCACTTGTTGAATTCAGAACAATATGATTATTAAAAAAATAATTTTTTATAGTAATATTTTTATCACATGCTAATGGAAAAAATAGATTAATTATCGTCACATGCAACTTTATTATTAAGAAAAGTAACATCAAAACAACAATCAACATCAACCATCTTACTTGAAGAGATAAGTTGGCTTTATTTGGGGGAAAAATCACATCTAAAATCACATCTAAACGCGCACACACCTTACACACGCAGACGTTCGAACCCGATATCCCTAAGATAAACAACATCATTTTTTCCACTGGAATCACTTGTTGAGTTCAGAACAATATGATTATTAAAAAAACAATTTTTCATAGTAATATTTTTATCACATGCTAATGGAAAAAATAGATTAATTATCGTCACATGCAACTTTATTATTAAGAAAAGTAACATCAAAACAACAATCAACATCAACCATCTTACTTAAAGAGATAAGTTGGCTTTATTTGGGGGAAAAATCACATCTAAACTCCCCCACATAAACCCTACTACAACATCAAACATTAACACACACAACCAAACACTAGATGCAGTTTCATAGTACGAACAGAGAGGATCTTTCTTCTAATTTCATTCCCACCATTGATGCACTGCAACTCCTTCATCCCTCAACCTACCATACAAAGCTACACATTCCCAATAAGCCCTTTTGTTCTTCTTCCTTTTCTTCTTCTTCTTCTTCTTCTTCACTTCATCTTGCCATTGATTGTTACACTCAAAGAACAATTCATCCACCAATCCAATTGATTTCCTTTCTATCATCTTCTCCACCACTTCAGCTTCTGCTTTCATCACAACATAATCTTCTTCTCTTACATTCATCATCAACCAATCCGAAACATCGATACTCGCGGTTGTTTCGATGCTGTAAACCTCGAATTCTTGGTTTCTTTTGGGGTAGTTTTCTTCGAACCATTTCATCACAATGTTCTTATCATCGGAAGATCCGGCATCAATGAACACTCTACGAGGGTAATTTTCAAGAGAATCCCCTAACAAATCTGGCAAAAAATTGATTTTCTTCAAGTAAGAATGTGATTTAGCCCATGCTTTTCTTGGTGGTTCAAACAAAACATCTTCCAAACCACTCAATGCTGCTTTTTTAGCTTCCGTTGTTAACTGAAAAAGCTTCCTTTTAGCTGAAGAATCCAACAAATGGTTCTTTGAACCAAGCTTCTTCATTGCAACAATGGTGGAATGATATTTCTTAAGATACACAATTCTGTAATCAGATTGTTTTTGATAACCCGTTGAGATTTCATCACCTAATTGCATAGCAACAATGCCACCAACTTTCACTAAACGATCCACAAACTTGGAATCGATAGAACCCGACACGAAAACAAAATCAAACCCTTCATTTGGTAAAGAACTTTGTCGATGAAAATCAGGTTCAATCACCATATCAATGTCACCATTGCTTATAAACATGGAACCTTCATCATCATCATCATCATCCATGCTTTCAATGAAAGAGTTCAAGATGAGAACTTTTTGCCCTTTTTTGATAAGACCCTCATTAACAAAATCTCCCCAAAGCAAATTCCAGTAATCCAAGCTGATACAACCAGAGCTTTGGTGAAACTCCATGGCATTAAAAACTGGGCTTGAAGGTCCTTTTAAGAAAGACCTAATGCAAGGCAAAGTGATAATCACCATCGCTAAAAACAGCGAACGCGACAGAACAAGTAAGAACCTTGGATCAGGTAGCTTAATGACCAAAAGGGTGTCTGGATTTAACGAAATCCTTGAACTCTGCAGCTGATTGAGTTGATTGTAGCTATGGGGTTTTGGTCGAGACCGACCACCTCCCATCTCCATTTCAAATGGTCGGATCTGTAGCTAAAAGAGCTTAATTTTCGACTGATTTGGCTAAAGAGTACCTTTTGATTGCTGGGAAAAAGAACCCTTTTCACAAATTTGCGAAAAACAAATGATAAAAATAGAGACAAAATCTAAACACAGCTAAGAAAAAAAAGATGCTTTAGCGAGTACAAAACCTAGCGGCAGTGTGGTTACCACCCAAAAGAGCAACACAGGGTCGTGTTCTGCAACAAAGGAGAAGCAATGACCTAAACCTTTCTACCTCCATGGCTGCTCTAATTCTCAAAATCCCCCTCTTTTTCTTCCCTTTTTTTTTTTTTGTGTTCAGATCAGATGAGTGAATTTCCAGGAAAACCCAGAATCAAGTTTCCTGGACATGGATTTAAGAACAAAGAAAAAGAGAAATGAAACCATTAGAGGATGAAGGGGGAGAGTGATGAAAGAGTGGGTTTTTTTCTTGTTAGCTTTAAAACAGGGGAGAGTTAAAATTATAAGCAAAGGAACAAGGCATGAATATGGGGTTTGCTGAGCTGTGGGCTGTGTACCGATGTGTGATTGTCCTTTGGTCTTTTTGATTTACCTTAATTTTGTCTAGTTGTTTGAAGGTTGTTTTTTTTTTTCCTTCAATGAAAGAATTTTGTTTGATCTTTAGGAATTTGGGCTAAAAACACCCAATTGAATAGAAACAACTTTCTTCCTAATAATTTCTGAGGTTAAAATATGTTATTAATTCTTGTATTTTTATAAAATTTGAGATTTAATCTTAATATTTTAATTTTAAAAAGTTAAAAATTCAATTATTGTATATTTTCAATATAAAAATTTTAGTTCAATCATATACTAAAAAAAGAAATCTTAATTCAATCATTATTGTTATTATTATCTTCGGTAGTTTTCAATGATAATTTTCAATTTATTATGTTTAATTTCCATTGATCATACGCCACATCATTTAATGGTAGCTTAAACGATATGCTAATTTGACAAATTTTGATAAAAAAATATTTATGATTTTAGCGAGTTGAGACTTTTAAATAAAAAAATTGAAAGACTTAATTTTTAATTTTAAATATAAGGACTAAATATTAGATTTTATCGAAATATAAGGACCAATAACAAATTTTAACCTAATTTAAAAGTTTAAAAGTAACTAGAATTGTTAGAAGGGACGTGGACCACCAAAATAGTCCATTGTCTCTTACATAAAGCATGTATTTCCCTTACCAGAGCAAAATAGGAGAAACCGTCCCAGCCATTGTGAATCAGCTCGACAACTTCTATGCTATCACTTTCCACTATATTCTAAACAAACCCACGGTCACAAGCAAGTGTTAAGCTGTAAAAAATAGCCCACAACTCAATTTGTACAGAAAGTATCCACACCAATTTTACTAGAAAAACCCAATATCTAGTCGTACTTTTCATCAGGGAAGTGTAACACTTTTTATTCGACTCGATTTTCAAGTTAAGATACCGGGATGTCACATTCATTATCGGAGTAACTACAATAATATCATATCAATAAAACGTTCATAATGCATAAAGAATATGATTTTCTACCTTAATTATGCTTAAAGTGAACTTTCGAAAGCTTTTTAAGTAGTCAAAACTCGATCCAGAACAAAAGGGTAAAGGCTCAAGCTATCGGGAGCTCGTCGCGACTTCAGATTTCCCACGTCCCACGACCTCGAAATATTCCTCATGGTGACGTGTATCTGACTTGAGCTCGTCGTGACTTCAACATCTCGATACTGCAACGTCAAACCTACACCTTTTGTTCCCTAACCACCTTAAACCACATCCATAGACTATATCCCTTTTAAACAACCAATAACACGTTACCTATATAGATTTCTCAACCTTGAACATTACTCAAATCATCATGAAACAACTTCAAACATATCCGAAATACAAAGTTTACAAGAAGATCGTTATCCAACAACCTCATCCTTTAGTTCATATGTATAACATTCTCAATGAAATCCTATGCGCATGCCAAATCTATGCCCAAAATTTGAAATCGTACTTCTTGTATAGCTTGAGATGTGATAAGATGAGTTGGAGATTATTTTCACCTTAACTTCAAAATGATCTTCACCTACGTGTTTGAAATAAACGCGTCAAGCTCACGAGAGCTTAGTAAACATACCAAAAATCATAGCATGCAATTAAAATTACGCAATAACATATATATATATATACTATTTTCATTTCATTCGATCACCATATTCGAATTTTGTTTCCATAATAATTTTATTGAAGCACCAATTCCACAAGTTTTAATTTACTTACCTTTGCCACATAACATTCACTTACCCTATAATGATATTCGGACATATTGATGATGTACTAGGTGTAAATTATATTAGTGTGATGGTAGATTGATCTGTGTATCTATTTTGAGACCATGTTCGAGTAATAGGGGCCACAAAATAAGCTATGTATGATTGATTATTCATATTAATGTGTGAGTAATTGTACTTGAATAGATTAAGTGAATACCAACAAAAATGACATGAATGATAGAATGTGAAAGATCATGCACTTCGGTTATTACAATCCCTGAAGGTCAATGATGTTATGATACAAGTCAAGCAGTATGTCAACTGCTACAGTATCAAAAAATTGTATCGATAGAAGCTTGTACAGATATAAGTTAGGAAGACAGGCATCCCTCTCCCATTTCAAGTTGTTTTGACCCTCGGGACCCGAACATGGTCCTAGACATCTCCGATCAACTAGAAACCATTTTAAAATGTTTCTATGTTATTTTAAATGACTTGAAAATGTTGGAAATAATTTGCTTTGCGTGGATGATGGTTTGAATTACTTGATGAATGTGAAGTAAAAATTAATTCGAGTTGCTTCAACAACAAATATGATATCTCATATTTAAATTCGGTGATCAAATTAGATGTGGAGTGTCACATTAAACGCTCACTATTATCAATAAACAACCTTTTAGTTATCAACCAAACGAATCGTCCGTAAATTCTACTTATCATATGTTAGTTCCCAAGAGTCACACACATAACCCTATCATATGTCACTGCCACCGCCACCGCCACCGAACAGTTGCCATTGGCCATGTCATGCCACAAGCATATATAAGGTGGATGCCACAAACAAAAATCACCCTATCATTGTGACCCCTCTATGCCGAGGTTTTAATTTTTATTTATTTTATTATATAATAATTTTTAATAAGTTATAATTACTTGGTGTCAATCTTCTTATTATGCCCTATACTTTAATTTTAATATAATTTGATCTTTTTATTTTTATATGTCTTTAGTTAACATTTTTAACTTTGATAATTAAAGTAATATCGTGTATTTTTTTAAATCATCACTTCTAACTAATCATACTAACATAAATTTTTCGATCGGAACGAGTATGTTTGAGGAAAAACCACCTTAACATTTTACTTAAAATTATTAATCATGTTAATTATTTGAACTAATTAAACCGTTACTTAATCACCTTCTAATTAATCATACTAAAATAAAGCATCAACAAAGTTTAATATACTCATACTTGGGGTTGGATTGAGTTTGGGAGTAAAATAATCACATCACTCATTGGCAAAGCATGAATGTGATTATGATATGTTTTTTTAAAGTATAATTATGTTGGAGTTGATATCATTGTTAGTGTAATACTCTTAATCCGTCTCCGTCACTGTATTAAGGTTACGGAGTATCACAGTAAATAACGAAACAAATAACAACGTAAAACTTTTTAGATATTAATAAAATATTAATTGACTTGTCAGTATTGTGGTTCATTTATGATATTTAATTTTGATTTTTGAACTGTTTTAAGATATTATCGAACTTATTTGCTGTCATATCATACTATTGATTTATGATGATTAAATAAAACTCCGGACTGTTTTGATTTATTATTGGATTTGTTAATTGTCGTAACATCCCGTAACCTTAATGAAGACGGATTAGGAGTATTACAATTAGAATACCTTTATAAATGATTATACAACATTTAATCATGTATATATTTTTGGGTGTATATTTTTAATAATTTAATATCTTAAACAACCCCACACTTTATTATATATGTAAAATGTAAATAGAAGCCACATCCATATTTCATGAAATAACATCATAGAGAATGTGATAGTAGAGTTCATTCTCAGTGATATATGTGATACTAATTAGGGATCAAACTGTCTTCAATAGCTGGATAGAGGTGGAGGTGGAGACATGAATGGAATGGAAGGTAAGCTGCTGCTGGTAAGTGGTGGAAGAACAGTGGTAGGATTAAGCTAAGATGGTGGGGTTGTTGGTAGCTTTGGGATTCAAGGAAGTGGTGGAAGAAGTGGTGGTAGCTTTGGGATTGGGATTGAAGGCAATGGAGGTAGGTTTGGGATTGAAGGCAATGGAGGTAGGTTTGGGATTGAAGGCAATGGAGGTATGGTGGGCAATCCGGGAATTGTTGGTAGGTTTGGGATTGAAGGCAATGGAGGTAGGTTTGGGATTGAAGGCAATGGAGGTATGGTGGGCAATCCGGGAATTGTTGGTAGGTTTGGGATTGAAGGCAATGGAGGTATGGTAGTAGGCCTAGGAAGTATAGGAATCAAAGAGACTTGCTGAAGGTTTCGAGCTGCTAGGCTAACCTCCATGCTTGAAAAACCCAACAAAATGAAGCAAGCTAATAAAAGGAAAACGTTGGAAGCTGCCATGTTTTGGTTTGGAGAGATGAACTAAAGATTGGAGAGTTGAGTTGAGGAAAGCAGGATTGCTTTTCGGGTATTTATAGCCACATTTAAAGGACTTTTTTAATTATTTGTTTCAGATATTTTTCCCCAACTTACCTTACTACCTTCTCTCACCCATCTTTCCTCCCAGAAAAAAAGAAAACAGTGTTTGGATAAATTAGATATCATGTGATGGTTTAATGATCAAGGTGTTCATTGCTTTAAATGTGGATTAGATTCAAATCACGTTAGTCACGTTTATTGTTCAGGCTTTGACTTGTTAATGTAATTCAACAAAAAAAAAAATTCTAAATGAGTCTTTCAATTTCCATTTGTCTAATGTTAGTTTAAAAATTAAGGCTTAATAAAACATTTGGTACCTAAACTTGACATTTTTTCTTAATTTGGTTCCTGAACTTTTTTTGACTCAATTTGGTATCTAAATTTGACACTTTCTCCTAATTTGGTACCTAAATTTTTTTAGATTCAATTTGGTACCGAAATTTATTAAATATTATAAAAATTATGCAAAACAATAACGGTGTTGAAATTTTTTTTGTTATGCTACAAAAATATTGTCAGTTTTAGAGAAAATTCATGTTAAAAATAGGTATTGAGCTATGCTTAACGAATTAATATTAAAAAAGCTTAGGTATCAAATTAAGAAAAAATGTCATGTTCAGATACCAAATTGACCTCAAAAAGTTTAAGTACCAACTTAAAAAAAAGTGTCAAGTTTAGATATCAAATTAGAAAAAAGTACCAAGTTTATATACCAAATATTATATCAAATAAAAAATTAAATACTTTTAAGTGTGAAGCATATCTTTCTATTTTCGTCTGCCAATTAAAAGTTTAAATGTTTTTTGTATAGTGAGTGTTGGTACATCTTTATCGTGAGTCGTGTGTAAGATTTAATTTTTTTATTACATTGTATTAAAAAAATTTAAATTAGATGGATCAAATTTAAATATTAGATAAATATACATTTTAATATTTAAACTTGATTTTAAGACTCAAATTGATATCTAAGATTTTTTTTATCCAATTAAATACCTGAATTTCATAGAGCTACTATGGTAAGTTGGATTAAATTAATGATAGAACAAAAGTAATGGAATGAGATTAGATATCTTCATTCAGGTTATTCATTTAGGTTCGAAGGTCTATTCGAAAATTTGAAAAGGTTTGGATAAAAATATTAAGTTCGAAAAATGAACTTGGGCAAAAAAATTAGGCTTATATAAAATTTGAGTTTGAGTCTGACTCGGCCCGACCCGTTTTTAAGTTTATAATACTTTCAATATTTCGAATCCGAACCCGATCCGACCCGACTTATGAACACCTCTAAATGAAAGTAGGACATAGTTGTGGGTTATGTGATATTAATTATAAGTCACCAGTGGAGGTAAGAGACCAATGGGTTTCTTACCCAAACCTTTGGTTTAGTATAATAGAATGGTCCAAATTTGGTTAAATTTAGGAATCAATCGCCATTAGATAATAATGGAATAGAATGTAAATA
Organism: Kokia cookei; assembly: GCA_039519145.1. Classification (NCBI taxonomy): domain Eukaryota; kingdom Viridiplantae; phylum Streptophyta; class Magnoliopsida; order Malvales; family Malvaceae; genus Kokia; species Kokia cookei. The sequence continues at coordinate 38,291,958 of CM076901.1, forward strand.
GCTATATCAGTTTGCCCCATTCATTAGCGGTATTTAAAAAAAAAATTTAGTTCATATTTTCCTTAAATAAATTCAAAAAATTGAATTTTTTTATAAAAATCTCAATTTTTCATAAATAAAAAAATATATATAAAATTCCAAGTAAATTTAAAATATTTTTATTTTTTAAAAATACAAAAATTGTCAAACAAATTTAGATAAATCTCACACAAAATTAACAAATCAGAAATATATATATATATATGAAAAGTTATATAAAATTTCTAAAAATTAAAAAAAAGGAAAATACAAAAGAGTATAAACAAATTCAGAAAAATATCAAATAAATTGAAAAAAAATATATATATATATATGGAAAGCTTTAAAAAATTTCCAAAAATATAGAAATTTCCAGAAAATTAGTTATGTAACTTTCCAACATTATTTAATTTCTTTGATTTTGATATAATTTTATATTTTTTCTTATTTTTTTTAAAATTGATATTTTTTTAGAATTTCTTCCTATATCTTTATTTCCCCATTTTCCTGATTTTTTAAAACTTATTTCCAGAAAATACGAACTAGGTGACGGCATCGTTAACAGTTGGGGCAAACTAATATATGGATGGAAACTTCAAGTACCAAAAAAATAGGTACCAAAGTGATAAATGGGTGTAATTTGAGGGGTGTTGGTGGCAAATATTACATTAACTCTACTCAATATATAAATAATGATATTATCAGTGTTTAGTCGGATAAAATGATAATAACGAATATGTAAGGAATAAGTAGAAATTGACATTATTTACTCTGAGTTAAATAAATTATATTTTATTTATATTTTTAAATGAATATTTTACTTATACTTTTTATAAATTTTTATGCAAACCTAAATTAATCATATTCAATAATAAATTAAATAAGATCAATATCAATATCAATATTTTGAACAAAATAATAGTATTTCAACTATAAAAATATTTTTTTTAAAACTCTAACTATATAAAGTATTGTAAAAATAATTATTTAATTAAGCAACTATTTTACTTATATATATTAAATTTATAAATAATTTATAATTATAATTAACATAACATTCCCCATCTTTTTATCGATTACTAGATTTAATTAAAATTTATTTTTAATTATTATTTATTGAACTTATAATTACAATATCTTTTCGTGAAGAAAAAAAAAGACAAATACAGCAGATCATTAATCAAACTCAAAAGAAACAAGAAAAAAAATCATAAATTAAACAATAAGAACATAAAATCAATACATCATGTCCATTATTCAATAAATCCAAAAAAATCATGTTTTAATTTTAATTTTTATTGGTCTAATTTTAGGTAGGTCCTTAAACTTCAAATTATTCCAATTGGGTGTTTAAAATATTAGCGACTTAACCACGAGAGTTAGGTGAGATGGCAAGAGTTTCTCTTACCTTAACCGGTGGTCGAGGGTTCAATCCTCGCCCTGGGTATGGAGTAACTTTAAAACTCGTAACCAACATCTATGCCCTTAGCGGGCCTATAGAATGCGGAGAATTAATTACTATACACGTTTCGGTTGGTACCTTGAGAAATAATATAAATATTAGCAACTTAACATTAATTTGACATTAAATATTGGTCAAATTTGACATGAAACGTATTTAAAATACATAAATGACTACTTGAGGCTAATTTATTGGTCTGACATAACATAACCTATAGTAATTCAATGGGATTAGAACATCCCATTGCCTAGTTGATTTAATTGCTAGGTTATCTAAGTCCACACTTGCAGTTATTGCTCAAGGCTTTTTCATAATAAGAAAAAGGAAAAAGTTGATCATATTGTTAAGATAAAATTGAATTGATTAAGGCAAAGTGCAAAAATGGAGTTGTAATGCCTCGATTTTAGCGATGACGGAAATGGTGATTTCGTGACCACGATTTCGGCGAGTGAATTAATATTCACTTATAATATTAATGTTTGGAGTAATTAGTAAAGTAGTAATAAAATTTAATATAAAAGATTTAAAGTCTAAATGGTAAAATAGATCAAAATGGGCTAATTTGAAAAAGGTGCAAAAGATTGTGCTTATTGTCAAATGAACTAGATAGAATAAATCAATGAAACAGTGGATTTGCATGTCAATTTTTCGAAAGATCAAGTTAGTGGAGTTTGGTGGGAATAAAGTGTTATAAAATGCTAAAATAGTAAATAACTAATAAAAGAAAATAGGTAATTAAAAAAAAAACAGAGTACCATCTCTTTCATTTCTCTCCACCATCGAAATTCACCATTAAAATAGGGAAAAGGAAACTTCATGCTACTTTGTGGTTGAATCATCTTGCATGTAACTATTTTTAAGTTTATTTTTAATGATTCTTGTGTTTTTAAGCTTGTTATAGTCTAATCTACTTAACTCGGGGATCAGATTATAAAATGGTGAAAGATTTAGGGAGTTGTCATGAATGAATCTATGTATTTGTGGAAGATTGTGGATTGGATAATGAACTTGAATGGTTGTTGAGCATAATGTATTAGTTAGATTTTAGTAAAATCGAGAGGTAGTAGAGTGCTAAATTAGTAGATTCTATGTACATTTTTATAGAATAAGTAACTATGTGGGTTGTTGAGGTTAAGGAAGAAATTCGGTCATGTCAAAATGGTTGAAGAAATTATTAAGTTCAAGTTAAAGTATTAGGGACTAATTTGCTAAAAGTTTAAAATACTATGGGAAAATCTGTAATTTTATTTAAATTATGAAATAAGAATGAAATAGAAAATTTAGTTATATTTTGGTTGTTTACTTAGTTAAATCATATTTTAGATCAAAAAAAGAATCAACCGAACTTAGACCGAGGAAAAGCTAAGGTCGTGGATTAATCATCAACTATGTTTCTATGACCATAGAAATCAAGGTAAGTTCGTATGAATTATATATAATTGAATGTATATCTATGTATTATTTAGATAATGTTTATAGGTATTGTCTCAAATACAAATTGAGAAGTAATGCGAAGATGCTTGTACTTTTGATGGTAAAAATTCGCGTTTGAACCTGGAGAATACTTAGGATACAAATGACATGTCATTAAGAAGTATATGTATCGAGTGTTGATCCTAGAAATCCTACCAATGGCTGAGATCTAACATGTGTTGTGGATTCTCTACAGCTCGTGTAAACAGCATCGAGTAGCTACCATCCCGACCCACAACTCATGTGAGCAGTCCCATTTCACAGCTCGTGTCAGCACTATTAAAAAGGAAAAGGAAAGGTTATAATTACATGGAAAGGTATTCCGAGTATCCGATGTTATTTGAAAAGGTTCAATGAGTATGAAATGTATCATGGAAAGGAATTATATTGATTCTATGACTAGTTAATTCGAGGTAAAGAAAAGGGTAGTCGGTTTACTTATCTTATAACAAAGGGCATTATCTTGATAGATTATGTCATCTCTTATTTCTAATGAAAGTGAATTGTGATGGTTAGGAAAATCAATTGATTATATAAATTTACAAGCATGTCTGATTATTAAATTGTGAGGATCTTGGTAAGTAAATTTCCTCAATTACAAACTTACTAAGCATGAAATGCTTATGTTGTTGTTTTTCCTTGAATTTGTAAATCATCGGAAGCTCATCGGTTTTGGACATCATCGGAGATATATCACACTATCCAACAACCATTTTGGTAGCTTTTGTAATATTTTGATCTTGGTTATAAATGGCATGTATAGGTGGTTGTTTTGTTGTGTAAAGAAGAATGGATTTAAACTTGTGAATGTTGGTCTATCCATGCTTTTGTGTACATATTTGATTAGATTTGTAGTACTTTAGTATGGTATGCACTTTGTCTCACTTTTTTGAGTATATACATAAGTAGTTTATTCAAGATAAAATTAGTTATTAGTATGTGAGAAAGTGTTTTAAATGGTGTTTTTTGTCATGGAATTGCATGTATAATTGTGGTGTCTTGTTGGCCAAGGTTTAGCTTTGATTTGGCTTGTGTTAAGGATCATTTGGTAGGCACATGGCCTGCACACGGGCTTACACATGACCATGTGCCACACACGGTCACCTCACACGACCATGTGCATTTTACAATTTAGGTGCAGTTGGCACACGAGCTAGGACACGGCCGTGTGAGCCTATTTCAAACACATACACGGGCTGACACACGGTCGTGTGCCCCTGTTTCTCAAATTTTCTAACTTTTTCTTAAACTTTCCGATTTGTTTCAAATTAGTCCTAAATTGATTCTAAGCTATTTTTAAGGCCTCAAAAGCACGATTTAAGTTCAAATGTATAGGTTTGTTATAAAATATGTGAATATATGATTAAAGTTGAATTATTACGGTAATATGAGATTAAATGTTTGATTTGTCTAATAATGCTCCTTAATCCGGCAACAAAGACGGGTTAAGAGTGTTACAAGAGTTATCATTCAAATTGATCCTTCTCCTAGTTGCCATAAGCTAATTAAGTTAGCCAAATTCTTTTAACAAAAAGTAAAAGATTTCATGGCATCCCTTAAAACATTACAAATTCCTTTGTAAGTATTAAAATGGCATTAGTTGGTACAATATTGGTACTGATCGGTATGTATTGTTTTGGTTTTTAACGGTACCAAATAGTTTATGTTCCGTTCAATCAAAATTTTGTTGTATTTGGTTATTTTAGTGTGTTTCGACTTATTTTGATCAATATTAGCTTGTACTACTTGGTATAAAATTTTGGTTAAAAGGTCCTTAAAGCTCTTGAATGCTAAAATTTCAATCAATTAAACCCATCACCTATTAAAGTTAATGGTCAACCATGAAACATAAATAATTGCCACTATGGGCGGTTGTTTTCACCACGTGGCATGTCAAATTGTACCACGTGGCGAAATATGGTGTTTTAAATATAAAACCATTAAAAATATAGAAAATCATAAAAATATTTAAAAAATTAAAAAAAAATATTAATTCTTTCATTACATTGTACTAAAAAATGTGTAAATTAAGTAGATCAAATTTAAATATTAGATAAATATACATTTTGATATTAAAACTTAATTTTAGGGTTCAATTTTATATTTAAGATTTTTATCCAATTAAATACCTACACTTATTGTCAAAAATATTTACCCCATAGAGCTACTATGGTAAGTTGGATTAAATTAATGATAGAACAAAAGTAATGGAATGGGATTAGTCCTGTTCATGAGTCGGGTTGCTCATTCAAGCCCGAAGATTTGTTTGAAATTTTGGAGGATTTTGGTAAATATATTAGGTTCGAAAAATGGGTTTGGACAAAAAATTTAAGCCCACTTAAAATTTGGGTTCGAGCCCAACCTAACCCGATCCATTTTTTAAGTTTATAATACTTTATATTATGTAATTAGAATACATTAAAAAATAAACCTATATTAAATATATAATACTATTCTAATGTAAATATTAAAATAATATTAACATGATTATATAAAAAAATTTAAATAAATAAAAAATATAAAATTATTAATTATTAAAACAATAAAATATATATTCAAAAAAATAATTTAATATAAATAATTTTTTAAAAAATAAAAAATAATGTGGACGGACCTAAAATGGACTTAGATTAATTTTTTGTAAATATGGACAAATTTTGATAAAATTTTAAGCTCATATTTTAAGTTGAATCGAGCTTAAGCAAACATAAAATATGTTAATATTATACTTAAGCTCAACTCGAACCTAACCTAACCTAATTGATGAGCAACTTTAAATGAGATTTGGACAAAGTTGTGGGTTATGTAATATTAATTATAAGTAAAGTCACCTCTAGAGAGACGATGCACTGGGTTTCTTACCCAACCCATACGTTTGCTTTAGTATAATGGAAATGGAATGATACAAGAATTGTTATATCTAGGAATCAATCGCCATTAGGTAATAAATTCAAAAAATTGAAAAAGCAAAAAAATCTCAAATTTTTTAAAAATCCAAAAAATTATATAAAATTCTAAATAAATTTTAGAAATATTTTTTTAAATACAAAAAAATGTCAAACAAATTTAGATAAATCTCAAAAAAAAAATTAACAAATCAGAAAAAATATATATGAAAAGTTATATAAAATTTCTAAAAATTAAAAAAAATACTTTTAAATATTTAAAAAATCACAAATTTTTATTTAAAAATACTTTCAATAGTTAAAAAGGAAAACATGGAAATACAAAAGAATATCAACAAATTCAAAAAAATAAAAAAAAAATAAAAAATATGGAAAGCTTTAAATATTTTCCAAAAATATAGAAATTTCCAGAAAATTAGTTATGTTACTTTCCAACATTATTTAATTTCTTTGATTTTGATATAATTTTATATATATTTTTTTAAATTTATATTTTTTTAGAATTTCTTCCTATATCTTTATTTCCCCATTTTCCTGATTTTTTAAAATTTATTTCGAGAAAATATGAACTAGGTGACGGCATCGTTAATAGTTGGGGCAAACTAATATATGGTTGGAAACTTCAAGTACCAAACTGATAAAAAAAATAGGTACTAAAGTGATAAATGGGTGTAATTTGAGGGGTGGTGGTAGCAAATATTATATTAACTCAATATATAAATAATTATATTATTTTAACTCAATACATTAACTCAGGGTAAAATGATAATAGGAATAAGTACAAATTGACATTATTTACCCTGAGCTAAATTTTATTTATATTTTAAATGAATGTTTTACTTATATTTTTAACAAGATTTTTATACAAACCTAAACTAATCATATTCAATAATAAATTAAATAATATCAACATTTTGGACCAAATATTAGTTAAATCTCAAATATAAAATATTTCTCAATAAACATCACAAATACAGTAGACCATTAATCAAACTCAAAAGAAACAAGAAAAAAAAATCATAAATTAAACAATAAGTATATAAAAATCAATAGATCATCTATTATTCAATAAATCCAAAAAAAAAAATATCATATTTATATTTTAATTTTTATTGGTCTAATTTTAGATAGATCCTTAAACTTCAAATTATTCTAATTGAGTGTTTAATATATTAGCAACTTAATCACGGGAGTTAGGTGAGATGACAAGAGTTTCTCTTACCTTAATCAGTGGTCGAGGGTTCAATCCTCGTTCTGGGTATGGAGAAACCTTAAAACTCGCAGCTAACATCTACCTCTTAACAGGCTTACAGAATGCGGAAGATTAATTACTGAACACGCTTCAATTGGCACATTAAGAAATAATGTATATATATATATTAGCAACTTAACATTAATTTGACATTAAATATTGGTTCAAATTTGACATGAAATATATTTAAAATACGTAAATGACTACTTGGGATTAGAACATCCCATTGCCTAGTTGATTAATTGCTAGGTTATCTGAGTCCACACTTACAGTAATAGCTAAATGCATTTGTTTAATGAAACCCTAAATTCCAATGGAGGTGCTTTTTCATAATAAGAAAAAGGAAAAAGTTGATCATATTGTTAAGTTAAAATTGAACTAATTAAGTCAATAAAAATGGAGTCATCATTCAATTTGGTCCTTCTCCTAGTTGCCATAAGCTAATTAGGTAAGCCAAATTCTTTTAACAAAAAGTAAAAGATTTCATGACATCCCTTAAAACATTACAAATTCTTAAGTATTAAAATGGCATTAGTTGGTACAATACTGGTACTGATCAGTATGTATTGTTTCGATTTTTAAAGGTACCAAATAGTTTATATCCCATTCAATCAAAATTTGGTTATTTCAATGTGCTTCGACCTATTTTGGTCAATATTAACTTGTACTACTTGGTATAAAATTTTGACTAAAAGGTCCTTAAAACCCTTGAACGTTAAAATTTCAATCAATTAAACCCATCATTCATTAAAATTAACAGTCAATCATGAAAGAGCAACAATTGTCACTATGAGCGGTTGTTTTCACCACATGGCATGTCAGACTGTGTCACGTGGTGAAATATGGTGTTTTAAATTTAAAACCATTAAAGATATAAAAAATCATAAAGATATTTAAAAATTACGAAAGTTATAAAATTATAAAAAATAGTATAAATGAGACAAAAACTATATAAATTGTTAAAAAATTGGAAAATTTTAAAGTTTTCTTTAAAAATTAAATATATATAAATAAAAAAAGATAAAAGAAAATTTAAAAAAAAATAAATTAAAACTAGTTTTCTTTCTTGACTGTTGGAGCCCAATTTTGATTGGGCCCAACATTTGGATCAAAAATTAAACGCAATTTTAGATTTAAAATTTTAATTCATTTTAAGTTTAAATTTATTGTAAATTTAAGCTTATTTGGAGTTTAAATTTATTTTGAAATAAAAAATTAAATTTAAAAGTTTAATTGAATGTCCAAATTACAAACAATTCAAGTCCAAATAAAATATCAAAATCCAAATTACAATTGAGACCCAATTTGACCCATTGCACCCCAAACCTAATTGGGCCAAATCTAATTGACCCAAACAGGCCCAAATGATCCAAACTAAGCCTAAACACTAATCTGCTACTGTTGCTGCTGTTATCTCCATCTCAGCCAACCAGAAGTTGCCACATCAGCACCAAGTTGCACCACCAGCAACTTACCACTGCCACCATCACTGCTATAGCCTCCACAGTCGAACCTGCAAAAGAGAAACAAGACAGGGTTTAAATGCTTGTAATGATGGTTTGTATGTTATAAAAATAGATTCAAATACTTGTAATGGGGTAACTGAACTTTGTGGTTCATTCCAAATCAATACAAAATCCTAGCACTTGCGAATAACTTATAGAAATTAATACAGGCAATTCCAATTGAATACAAGAAGGCAGGGAATATTCGAAGTCAGAGAATAAGAATTCAACAGTTTCAAACAAGCCAGAATAACATCGATTCTCAAGGTACATATGTTCATTCACCTCTATTTCTTTTATCTACCTTAATAAATTCGAAACGTTTCAAACTCATCAATACATTCACTATCCATTAACTTTCTTTTGAGAACCAAGGCTTTTAATTTATAACAGTTCATTCATTTATTATCCAGTATATTAATATCCACTAACGGCTCATTTATTGTTAATAATAAATTCATTAATAATAATAATAATAATAACAATAATAAAATAATAATAATAATAATATTACTATTATTATTATTAAAAAAATAAAAGGAAAGTCGAAAAGACTTACTGTTTCCGATCGGCCACCCTGAAACTGTGAACGAAATCTCTTTGTGACTCTGCCGATGTTGCAGCACCAAGCATCACCGTCCTCATCGCCTCGAATCCAAAAGATCGTGATGAATATGTCAACAATGATTGTTAATAATAATAATAATGCATAAAAAGGGATTAACAACAAAAATGGATTTAAGGTTTAAATAGAGAAAAAAAGGAAACTTTCTAAGATAATCCAGATCTGTATTTTTAAGAGGAAAAAGAAAGAGCAAATAAAGAGAATCAAAAAAGAAAGAGCAAATAAAGAGAATCAAACGTTTTTCAAAAGAAGTTCTTCATTTTCGTTTGTTTTTGAAAAGTCCAAGCCAGATCCATGCAGATCAAAGCCTGGATCTGGTGTTTTAAAAGGAAAAGTAACGAAATGGAAGATTTTTACCATCGAATGTTGCGGACGGTGGTCGGACGGCGTTGCGCGTGGGACAGAAGCGACGTAGGAGAGACCGGCCGGCAACGAAGCTGTGGTGGTGGACCGATCGGACATGGGAGGTTTTGGAGAGGAAAAAGAAAAGCAAAGGGTTCTTTTTGTTTTAAAAATGGCCAAAATGAACTTTAAAAACATTTTTTAAAACTTAAATACATATATAGAAACGACGCCGTTTTGAGGGTTGAGTTTCAGCTCCAAAATGGCGTCGTTTCGAGCTTACCCGTATTTTTGACTCGACCCAGCTCCCAGGATCTGCGTGTTTTTTAGTTTTGGGTTATTTCCCCATTTGGTCTTTTCGATTTTTCTAATTTTTACAATTTAGTCATTTTCATATTTTTAATTAATTTTCAATTGGCCTAAAATTTTTCAATTATTTTTAATTTAGTCCTTTGGCCTTTTCGAAAGTCCAGGGAGCTGCCACGTGTCAATATTTGGGTTATTTTTTCAATTGACCCCTCCATTTATATTTTTGTTTTAATTTCATCCTTAATTCAAGTTTTGTTTAATTATAAAATTGGCCCAAAAATTCTAAATGATTTTCAAATTGGTCCTGTGACTTCAAAATGCTTGAGAAGTTGCCACGTGTCCCATTTTTTTTTTTTATTGCCAGAAGGTCCCTGAACTATCCAAAAATTACATTTTTGACCCCAAACTTCCAAAACTTTCCAAAATTACCATTTTACCCCTATATTTCCAAAAATTCCATTTTTGATCCCAAATTCCCAAAAATTACCATTTTACCCTCGAAAGTCCAAAAATTCCATTTTTGACCTCAAACTTTCCTAAAATTACTATTTTACCCTCGAATGTCCAAAAATTATTATTTTACCCTCGAACCTCCGAAAATTACCATTTTCTCCCGGACATCCAAAAATTGCATTTAATCCCAACTGCTTTGCTTCTTTTCCTTTCTTTTCAACATCCATACTTAGATTGTAATTAATATGCTTTTGTATTTTTTATTTTTTATTTTTGTGCATGTAATTATCTGCCTAATTATTTTGCTCTGTGTGTTATTTAATCATATTTATTAATCATTCATATTTCACGCATTTGTTTTTTTTTAAATCATTTTCTCATAAACCTTTAAAAATCGAGGCAATGTCATTTTCGTGTGCGAACTTCGGAAAATCATGCCCTAACGTGTCGGGTATGATTTTTCATATAATTCACACGAATTAAATATCCTCTTCCAAGTTTTTTATGCTTGTTAACTTCGAGAGAACGTCATGCTCTAACGTGTTGGTCACGACTTTAATTCTCCGCGAAAGTCGAAGTAAACGGACATTTAATCTTCAAATCTTTTAAGTCATATGTCTGAGGATTGTATTTTAAACTCAATGTTAAATTTCGAGTTCTCAAAAAATATATGTATATAAATAACTTCAAAACAAAAACGAGGCAATGTTCGTTAGTGTGAAAACTTCGAAAAACCATGCCCTAATAGTTTTCCTAGAAATTCGAAACACACAGACGATTTTCCCCAAATAGGATTTTTGGAAATCATGCAAAGTTTTCTAAAGACAAAGATCATATTTTAAATTTTTTACTCGAGTTTTCAAAAGTTTAATAAACAAAGACCCGAAAGTAATCAATGTGGTACCAATTTTGGGCGTATGAGGGTGTTAATCCTTACTCATGCGTAATCGACTCCCGAACCTGTTTTCTGGATTTCGAAGGCCAAAATATTTTTTTTAAAAACGAATTTTAAACGTTTTGTGATGATCCAATCACACCTTATAAAAAGATTGGTTGCGACTCCTTTTTTTTATTTTTAAAATTTTGTTCGAGACTTGTTTGTTTTCCCCGAAAATAAATATTTCGACATCGACAATGCACAAATCGGACTGTATTTTTATAAAAAAAAACTTGGTTGAGATTTTAAATTTTGTATAAATTAAAACGTACGAATACAATAAATGTAACATGTATAGTACCGAACAAGTGAATGAAATTAAGTAATTGTGATTGATTGGTATATCTAGATTAATTATGATTATATTTATACGAATAAAATGTTCCAAAACCACAAAAGAAGCATAATCTTTTCCAAAATTTATAGCATTAATTTTTATATATTTCATCATTGACTTTATTATATTAAAAGACACAACATCTACGTTTAATTAAATAAATATTCAAGATAGGATAATGTCATATATATGTGCAAGAAATTAAAATATATAATGAAAGTCTAATTGAATAAGAAAAATTATGCATTTAAATTTACATTAATAGAAGTCGTTTTAAAATAAAAGTAAATAATTTTTTTTTTGGTGAAAATAAAACAACACAAATACATTAAGCTAAGCCACCACGAGCTAAAATGTCAATAATCTTATCTGCGTGTAATCCTACTTCCAGTTGCTTAGGTACATCCCCGAACACTTGTACTTCAAATGCCACTTGGTTCTTCTTCCTTGGAACATGTCTAATACTCCGTTGGTCCATATTCTTTAGTGGTAAGATTTATTCTTCTCAATAATCTTGAGGAAGAATGTGCCAAATGTTTGTCTTGGAGGACATTAATCACCTCTAAACTATCGATATGAATCAAGATCTTGTTGAACCTCTGTATTTCAAGAAGAATCAAACCATCAATGACACCCCAAAACTCATCGTGAAATAATTAGATTTTGGTTTAGTTATGGGATTAAAATGAATGTTCAATTAAGGACTAAATTAGCAATTAATCCTTTTTAAGAATATAGAGAACGAATTAGATAGGTTAGACATAAAAGGTAAAAGAGTAAAAAGAAATAAAACTAAAAGAAATTAAATAAAAAAGAAAGCAATGTGTTTACTTTTAGTAGTTTAGATTAATCCTATTAAGGTAGCTAACATTGAACTAAAACTTCAAGAAACAGTTAAAGGTTATAAGGATACTTAATATAGATCTTCAGTTGATCTCATGGGCTCACGTAACATAGAAGCAGAGATCAAATCTTCTATTACCCATTTTGGTCATATAAAACACGTGTGATATGAAACACATGATATGGTATTACTTTCACTTTCCTTGAAGTGTATGTCTTTCTAAAAAAATCAATACCATACAGGTGATAGTTGAAATACACTTAGTATCTAACTCGAGCCCACAACTGTACTTTCTTAATAGATTCAACAACAAGACTTCCACCTAGAATAAAAGATGGATGAAGTGAAATATGAGATCTTATATTCACTTTCGATCATATTTTCATCACTATATGATCTCATCTTGATCTATCATCAAGACAAATCCATTTTAAACTTGAGCTCCCACTAAAACTCGTAGTTTTAAAGCTTAAAACTTATTAAAACTAATATCTTTTGTATAGTTGGATTCAAAGATAATCCAATCCAAACTCCTTTTTTTTTATGGTTTTCCGCCTATTTAGGTGAACCAGCTCCTTAGCATCATCACCTTCTCCTCCTATCTCTTCCCTTGCTGTTATTATTAACACATGTATATATGATATATAATTTTTTTTATCAAAATAATATATCATATATTTGAAAACCAAAATAATACCAGCTACCTTTATTAAAATATTATGATTTTAAAATTTAAAACAAAGTGGTAATTGCTTATTTGGTTCAAAATGTTATGGGCCAACAAAGCTATTTACTATTTGTTTTAGTTCATAATAACAGTGAATTTCAGCTCGGGAGGGGTTAGTGGCCCATGGTCCTGACATGTATCACACTGTCCATTAGCTTGGAATTATGACATGGACCCATTCTCCAACCTAAATTTAATAATTTCAAATATGATACAATTATATAAAGTAATTAAAATACTATAGAATCATGAATGTATCAAACTATATTGATGTTGCAGATAAGCTTTTTACATAGTTGCTAAAACCTGAGATTTTGAGCTTCCAAGGTTCGCGTTTAAGTTTTATTATTTACAATTACAATTACAATTACAATGTGCAAGTCTTTTATCTATTTCTGTGCGTATGTTTTGTATGGTTTTGTCAGCTCCTTTTGAATTAATTCAATTTTTATCAAATTTTTTTTATCCGTTCTACATTGTATTTTACGTTATAGTTAATCAAACATATGTATTTATACTTATCTTGTAATAATATTGTCATATATTTATATATGTATTTATACAAAACGTTAACCGTGGAATTCGTAATTAAAAACAGTTAACTTTTGTTACAGTTTTAGTTCGATTGGTATTGATATTGTTACCGGTGTTCGAGTGCGCTGAAACGTATTGTCCTCTTATTCAAATATTGGAGAAAAGCTATGAATAGTTTTGAGTATTATATTCTATAAAAAAAGAGAGATATATTATAGTAGAAGAGTATAATGATGAAGCTATGTTAAATCAACAATACATGCAAAATCATTGAAGTAAAATACATAACATAAGCTTCATTAAAACATAAATCAAGCCAAGTGATGTTCACATTAGATCCGACATTCGGCATTAATTTCACTAGAACATATAATGTAACATAAACTACTACCATTAAGAATCTCTATAAATGCGAAGAGATTCACCATTGGTGCATGGAGGAATGTACAGACACATTTCCCACTCACCATCTTTTTTATTAACTATATAATTACGAAATACCAGGAAATTACTGCATGATGATGGCACATGCATGGTGCACCAGTGACATATGGTTCAAGGCTTAGTGCCTGAGCCAGACTGAGTAAACATGGACTTCGGCCATTCAGGCATTTTACCCCACTCAGGGTACTCTGCCTTTTTCTCAGGTTTCTTCTCCTCTTCCTTTTCATGCTCTGGGAACTCTGGTATTTTTGGTAACTCCTGTTTATGTTCCTTACCCTCTTCTTGTTTTTCCTTGTACTCGGGTATTTCCGGATATTCGACTTCGTGTTTCTCGTGCTGTTTAGGCTTTTCCCATTTGGGGAACTCGGGTTTCTCTTTCTCGTACTCTTCGTGCTCCTTCGATTCGTGTGACTCGTGGTACTCTTCATGTTGTTTGCAGGGCTTTTGTTTTTCCTCCTTGTGCATTTCAGGCTTCTCATGCTTTGGGTACTCTTCGTGATACTTTGGCTGTTCATATTCCGGCTGTTCGTATTCGGACTCCTCGTGCTTTTCGAATTTTGAAGCCAATTGTGGCAGCTCCGGGGAGGTTGTTTGTGTCTCGAATAAACGTCGAGCCGCCGCCGAGACGGTGTGGCTACCGATCATTAGTGAGACACTAATGAGTAAAAGGTGGAAAAGGAAGAAAGGGTGACGAATGGTATGAGCCATGGTTAGCCAAGTAGAAAACAAAGAATGTTGAGTGTATTTGTGTGGGGATTGTTGTGAACGTGTAAGAAGCCATTTATAGGAGAGGAAGAGAGATGGTTTGGTGGGATTTGGCTCCACGTTGTTTGTACCAACTTCTCATCTACATACTTGACTTATGGTGGGATCATGTTAAGAAGGTGCTCAATCTATATCAAATATTTTTACGTATATATATATATATATATATAATCTTAAAAAGTGTTATAAAAATTAAGTATTTATGCATTCAACATTTTCTTTATTTGGATAATAGTTTGCGACAACATTTGATTCAAGTAATGTAAGATTACTTTTCATAATAGGATTATGAGACTGTAAAATTACAAGTGGGATGTTCTGTATGTTATATTACTTTATTTGGTTCACTTGGTTTAACTTTTTGTGTTCGGTTAACTGAACTTAATATTACTTAAAAGTAAATTTTTACTAAATTGTCTTTGTTATAAAATTTGTACTCTTAATGGTTCCTAGTCTCAATTGATAATAAATTATGATAAATTATGTATTAATAAGTAAATATACGATGTTGACATAAATTATAAATCATAGTTAGAAGAATTAGAGAAAAGTGATTGTATCACCAATCATAATTAATATATTAATAAATAAATATAATAATTTTAATTTTAAAGCATAACATGAGTTGTTTCAATATTAAAAAAAAAATATTTTTAATTAAATTTAAATTTTATTGGAGAAAAATAGATTAAATTAATTAAAATAATAAAAATAAATTGATTCAAAATTTAATATTATGCTTGTAATTTAAGATGAATTATATTTTATATTATTATTATTTTGTTACTATTTGTACGAGATTATAGTATGGGATGCTCATAATATTAAGAATTTAAATAACATAATTTTATTTTAAAATATAATATTTCATTTCGTAATATAAAATTCTATGAACCAAACACACACGATATTAGTGTTATTTAATTTGTGTAACCAGCCCACCTTGTCTTAATTTCTTTTTGACATTATTCTGTGAGCAGTTCAACTAAACAAAGTGCCTTTATCCATTATAGGCAAAATTTAGCTCATTGAAGGCAGCTCAAACTTTGATCACTCTTGGGTAGACCAGCCAACTGCTTGCAAAAAGCATAATGCTGTATGCTGTACGTCTCTCCCCACTTTCACATTCACCAAAGTTTTATTCTTCTTTAAAAATGTTGATGGATTTTGAACTTTGTGCTAGGCTCAGTTTTTAGGCCCAGTCAGAGTCAAATCAGCAGAGTTGGATGAAGCATACCAAACTCGGTCCAAATTCTCATAGATGAACCATATGAAGAAGCCACTATATTGAATCCCAGATAATACATAGAAGTTGCAGTAGGATCAGATGTAATGGTATGATATATTACACTTTTAAAAAGAGAATATATTTGAAGACATTATATTAGTAGGATGGACAGTCATAAACCTTAAACATGAACTGTAAAACGAAAATAAATCATACCAAAAAAAGTTGCTTTGGGGAGCACTGGATAAGATATTCTCATTCTGATGTGCCATGGAAAAGTTATTATCTAATGCTATAAACCATACGTATTGAATCCCAGATGATATATAGAAGAAGCTGCTTTAGGACCAACAATTGTTAGATATAATGGTATAATATATTGCATTTTTAAAGAGAAAATATAGTTGAAGACACAACATTAATAGGATGGACAACCATACATGACTGTAAAACGGATATAAAGCATACCCCAAAAAAATTGCTTTGGAGAGCACTGTATCAGATATTCTCATTCTGATATGCCATGGAAAAGTTATTATCTGATGCTACAATTCAACCCATAACATCTATAATTCTCATCAACAAGCAACTATATTGAATCCCATATAATATATTGAAGAATGATTGTTAGATGTAACGGTATGGCATATTACATTTTTTAAAGAGAATATATAATTGAAGACACCACATTAGTAGGATGGACAGCTAAACTTTAAACATGAACCGTAAAACGGATAAAAAGCATATCCCAAAAAAAGTTGCATTGGGGAGCACTGTATCAGATATTCTCATTCTGATATGCCATGGAAGAGTTATTATCTGATGCTACAATTTAACCCATCCATAAAAATTCTTTCTTCTTATACAAAGGAGTCCATAATTTAGGATCGGAGGAAGGGTTACAAAATGTTGAGATTGAAACCTTAGACCTACTGGTTGAACTGAGACAACTCTGGACATAATGGAACACCGAATCAAACAAATAGATATAAAGTTGAAAATTGTTATCAAATGAATTAGAATTACAACATACCAAATCAATTTTCCAACACCAGGTCCCCTATATTCTTTTCAACATCCTTTTCAACCACAGACACAGAAGCATACATATTATTACAACTAAGTAGTTATTCCTTGACATCACAAGGAATAAACATTATTAGATTGCGTTGACACTTAACACTTATGAATCAAGTAAACTGTGAACAGAACGGCGAATGCGGAAGCGACAGATAAAAAAGATGAGATGGATCGAGAAGGTTAGCACCAAAATAAACGGTCCTTCACTACGACTCTGTTTTTTCCATTCATGATGCTTCCCTTGTAATCCAATGTCCACTTCTCGAAAGTACAGTTGACAAAGTCATAGTAGCCACCATGCAGAGAAAGCATCCCTTTCTTCACCTTTTCTTCTATCCATGGATAAGTAAGCAGGTTCAACAGTGAATTGTTGATTGATTCCTGAAAAAGAATATCATCAAATTCATCATTCTATTTTACTTTTTGAGCTACTTCACCCTTTCTGACAAAAATGAAATGCATAAGCAGAATATTTGTGTTGGACCAAACAGAATCAAACTAAAAGGGAATAAGAGTACCTTCTCGCAGTGTGTGCATTGCTGGTCAAAACTGAGGTTTGAAGCAGCAGCCTTTGTACTTAGTTTTGCGTTCTTTCCGACAATAACCCAACTCTGGATAAAGCTACTGAAACAAGAGAGTTTATCTAAGTAAGCAGTGCACACGGAATTAATAGCTCTTGTCAGAAGATGCTAATGGTAGATTAGATTAGATAGCTAAAAACAAGTTGATTTTCTAACTAAACCTTGAATCTGCTTTATCTTGCATACTCATGAGGGCACGAATGCCACCACAGCAGCTATGACCAATGATGAAAACGTTTTCAACCTGCGAAAGTAACATATCATTAAAAGTTCGAGAGGTTGCATAACACGGATATTATAAAGATTAAAGACTTACTTCAAGTGAATTGACAGCAAATTCCAATGCAGCATTAGTTTCCGACGGGCCACTCTGCACAAACAGAAAGGAAAGGAAAGTGAATAGAATTTACAATATCAATTCCTAAGAGCAAAACTAAACCTAAGTGAAATAAAAGCATAGCAGTATATACCTCATATGTTGGCACCATATTTGCAACATTGCGAACCATGAAGGCTTCTCCTGGTTCAAATCCCAAGATGGTTGAAGGGCATACCCTTGAATCTGCACAAGCAATCACCATAAACTGTTCTAGAAATGGTTAGCATAAATATCACTGTATCTCACAAGCAATCACTGCATGATAACATAGGTCATAGCAAAAAAAAAAAAACAACTATAATGAAACATTGGAAGGAACATCATTACTTTAGGAGCTTGACCTTTGGCATGTGCTTGATAGCGTTCCAAGTTTTCCCTGCTCAAACAAAAAAATGGATCAAATGACAAGACCACTTCTAATTCAAAGCTAAAACAACTCAGTCCAGATTTTGCAGCTTACATATATTTATGGCTTTTGAAACTGAGGAACCCATTTTTCAACTTGTCAAACAAATCACAACCACTTCCCATTTCCATTATGCTCTTTTGTTCATCACCTTTAAGCTCCCGTGTTAGCGCTGGAGGCTCTGCTGAAGCCATCAGTTTCACACCTGTGTTGCTCCTAACAAATGTCAAAGAAAAGACATTTGTGGCAGCATAAAATGGATTTATCAGTCAAACTGAATCCAATAAACAATATTTGCAGGTGAGTTAAAACCAAATTGGAAATCAGCTTATCTCTTAAGGGTCAACCCAGAAACACTTGCATTGTAGTCGTAATCTTAAATTGTATAACTTCTCCTATAACAAATCATCAAATAAGAAGAATCAGAGCTTAAAAGCAAACTCAAACAAGATCTTAGTGAATCCCCACTAACTTAACTTAATAACCACAACCTTAATTCCCAATTTTCATATCAGATCAAGCCTTATTGACGCCATAGAGCTAAACTAAACTTGCAAAAATAGTCTCTGGCACTCTCTGCAGTAAAATTACAATCAAATTCTTTTTACATAAAGTATAAACAATAATCCCCTTTGTTTCCTTTTATAGACATCCACATTCCAAGCGTATATTTTCAATCCAAAAATGAGTTAACAAACTATTTTATTTCCTTTTTTATAATTTCATTTTGCTAAATCAATAGTTCAACACCTTACCTGCAACAGTAGGAAAACAAGAAACAGAGAAAAAAAAAAAAAGATTAAGCATTTGGAGATATACCTCTCCAGAAACCACAAGAGAATCTGAGATTTTAAAAACTGGGAAACAGAACAAAACGGTCCCTAACCTGAAAGAAGTCCAAAATCTGAACTGGGTCGGTTGAAAATCCCCACTTTGGAGCTTGGAACCAAAGATCTGCTAACAAAAGAAACAAAACCCAGATTCAAGAACATGCAAAGTAAGCATTAAACAATAAAGAGAAGATGGGTGAAAGGGAGTATACTAGACATACCGTTGGAGTTCCACTTGATAAAGGATGCTTTGAGAGAGAAGTTGGTGCAAGAGCTGCCATTGAAATCGGATTGGGTCTGAAGAGTTAAAAGATGAGAGTGCCTTTAAGGAGAAAAGAGGAGCAGCGATGAAAAGTAGTGGAAGAAATTAAGAGAGGGGATAGTGAAGAATTAGGCGACTCATTCAAAGTATAAAAACAAAGAGGTAAAGCATAGGTTTTTTAAAAAAGGTAGTTGTGTTCGTTGGATCACTGCTGTCCTAACCTCCAAGAAAGACGGAGAAAACAATGTCGAAATAAATTAGTAGGTAAATTCTCCAGTTGATAATCCAACTTTTAGAGCGTTTTCATTTTAGTCATTCATACGTCACATCTTGAGAGCATTCACTGAAACATTTGTTATGTTTTTCTTTTTTAACCTTTCTCTTTCCTTTTTTTTCTGTCACTTGCTTCACCTACTTATTTTTATATAGCATTCATACTTTAGAGAATTTTTATCGAGATTCTCACTTTTCGAAATTTTAAATTGACTTAGGTAAACTTGAAAAGAATTTATTGAGATAGACTATAAATATAGTCATTTTTGTTTGCCTCAGGTTATATTCTAGTCATTTATGTTATTATTTTGTTACGAAGTGATCACTCTGCCATTAAGTTCCGTTATTTCTCTAACGGTAATCCTACGTGGCAGTCCAACTAGATTTTAAATGCCAACTTGAATTTCTAAATTAGATGAGAATAGATTTTTAATTAATTAAAATTTTTAAACCTAAATCTTATTTAATTAATTAAAATTTTTAAACCTAAATCTTAACTAAAAAAACCCTAAATTCATTTTCACACACCTCTCATCTTCATCTTCTCCCCTTTTGATTCCAACGTTTTTAATTACAAATCTGTCTTAATGGCAGAGTGATCACTTCGTAATAAAATAATAACATAAATGACTAAACGTAACATTTCAAATATAAGTGACTAAAATATAATCTGAGATAAACAAAAGTGACTATTTTTATAATTTACCGTGTAATTTGCTAGACTAAAATCTAAACCCATGACACGGGCAAAACCTAAAAATTACTTAAGGAGCAAAAATAAATTACAAGTAAAATGAAATTTTTATCATTATACTAACTCGTAATTTAACAATTTTTGAAGAGATGAAATGAGAGATTTACCATTTTAGGGCCAAGGCCCTTATTTAACCTGGCCCATTTGTTAATGGTGTTCATTCCATACCTATATTATCATTGTGTGACAATAATTTACTCTTGTCATTGGGGTGTGTGTGAGTTATAATAAAAAAAAATCTTCAATATAATTTGATTATTTTTAGCATATGGATTAAATTCGATAAAAATGCATAGTATAGAGACTTTAGATAGAATTTTACCTAAACTATATAATGGAAAATATTAAGGGTTTCTTGAATTTAATAAATAGTAATTGCTATTTGAAATTTTGGCCCCCTTTTGAGACAAATTGAATATTGAAAATGTTTTCTGTCGAAAAAATATTGAAAAAGTTTAATATTAAAAAAATTTCAAAATTATACATCAACTTTGATTTTATATGTAATTATATATATATGAACTTTATTTTGATGTAATTATACACGTGAAACTCTAATTGTGAGTCAAATATATACTTAAAACTTTAATTTTGATTTAATCATACACGTTTAAAAAAATAAATACATCAATTTATTTTTATATTGGATAAATATAATTATTTATGTAATGCAATATATAAACATAAAATAATGTTATATCAACAACCGTGTTAATAATTTAGAAGAATTCGATAAAATCAAAATTTCATGTATAAAATCACTCAAAATCAAAATTTATGTATACAATTACACATTAAATCATAATTCATATATAATTTTGAGATTTATTCCTAAAAAATAAAATTTAAACGTGAAGAAAAATTTATCGAGAGCATTAATGTACAATTTAGTATCTGAATTATACCTCGTTTATCAATGTTTTACTTAAGAAATTTTTGTTCTCAAATTGATACCTAAACAATTACGCCTTTAATCAGTTTATCCAAAATATTAACGGTCACGTGTCAATATTTTAAAAAAAATAAAATTAATGTGATTCTATAAATTCTATGTGAAAATAACATTAAATAAAATTTAACTAAAAAATAGAACTTTCTCTTCAAAATTATGAACTTTCTTGGAAGCCAAACACCCTTTTGTATTTAATTGAAATCCACAATAAAATTTTACCGTATAATCCAATTCAACTAATTCCTCAAATTTTAACTAAATTTAATCCAAATCCACAACTTTGGGCGATACTTACTATATACATGCCTTTCCTTTTTCATTTTAAAATAAAGGGTAAGTTGTATCTAACTCTATTAAATTATTGGTAAATTTATATTTTGATTACTCAATTTTAAAAAAAATTACAAAATGGTTATTGAATTATTCAAAAAATTTTATTTAAATCATTAATTGTGATCGTTAAAATCGTTGTTATATGATCTTCTTTGTTTGCACCAACCAAAAGCTATCATTCTCATTCTCTTCTGTAATTCAATTTTTTTTCATAAACAAATTTAAATATCATAAATCTACAAGTCGGAATCAAAATAACTTATTATTCAATCTTTGACATTGACTGGTAGATAGACTTGGATCTAAAATATATTCTTCCACTTGTATATGAGTATTAATCCATCATATTGATCATACTGACCATTTTATAATTTTTTAAAGTTGAATGATAAATAAAATAAAATTACTAATAATTTAATGACCTTAAATGTACTTCACCCTAAATTTGATCACAATCTTTTCCACCTTTAAAAATAACAAGACAACACCTTCATGGCGTGACCAGATAAAATAAATTTAAATTTTATTAACTCAACAATATCAAGAAAGGATAAATTAGTAATTAAAATATCTCAAAATGAAAATTAATATATATGGTTCGGACTAGATGGGTTGAATTATTTGTCCAGATTTGAAGGTCTGTCCAAAATTCGGGAGGCTTTAGATAAAAATATTAGGGTCGAAAATGAATTTGGGTAAAAAAATTAGACTCGTTTAAATATGGGTTGGACTGAGGCGAATTATAATAAAAAAATAAAATAATTATTAAGGAAATTAGATTAAATTTGTTATATAATTGAGTTTAGAACTTATTTAAAAATTTAATGAATTATTAAAATATTTACACATTAATTAGATAAAAATATTGACGAATTACTTAATATATTTATTTTAATGATTTACTTAGTTGATATATAATTATATAAAATTATTATAGTATGAATTGAATAAAAAATTTTAACACCTTTAAATCAAAATAATTAAAAAGCAAAATAAATAATTTAAAATGGGTATGTTCAGCAATTAATAAACGACGAATTAAAAATACATTGATAATAATATATAGTGATAGTGGTGAATAAAATGTGATTCTATTTAAAAACTCGAAAAATAATTTAAATTTTGAATTAAATAGTTCAAGTTATTTGAGTTAATCAAGTTATTCGGATTAACTCTAATAAAAAATTAAATTTTTCGGTTTAACTCGAATATGAATGACACAATTTTAGTTATTCGAAAATTCGAATAAGAAAAAGTAAAACTGCATTGTTTTGATAAATGTTTACCTTTTCTAAAGTTAAAAGTCAAAACCATTAAGTTAAAAGGCAAAACTATGTTATTTTGATAAATGTTTAGTAATTAAGTTAAAAGACAAAACCATTATATTGTTTATGTAGTTAAATAATCTTATACATCGTTTACTAGTTAAATAATCGATCAATGTAAACGCAACATTGAGTATAAATAATAGAATTTGTTGACTCAACTCAAATTTTTTTTGACTCGATTCGATTCGATTCGAAAAAAATTCAAGTTGAATTCAATTGCTAAAATAATATCCATCAACTCGAATAACTCGAAATTTTTGTTACTACTTGATCGAATACTATGACAACAAAGAATGTGTTATATCATATTTAGAAAATTATAATTTTTTTTTTATGGGTAAAGAGGCATTTTAATGCCTTTTATTCATTGTTAAACTACTTAACTTTCAATAGAGTCTTTAAACAACAAGCTATGAAAATAAAAACAAGGAATATCAATAATACGGATGTCAACATCCTCTGTATTGCAACTTCGTGCCAGCCAATCCGCAATTTCATTTCCATCCCTTTTGATGAGACAGAATTTGTAGTCTTCAAACCAACTGAGCGAGCGAACAATTTCCTTCACAATGGTAGCCGAAGGATTTCCTTTTAGATTGTTGGTAATACATCTCAGTGCTCAGAGCAATCACTCTCGATGACCACTCTTGAGCACCCTCTATGTCGTGCGACTTGTAGCCCATGGAGTAACACCCAGAGCTCCGAATCTAAAGCTGAGCCTCTGCCTAAAAACCTCTGATAACCAGCTATCCATTCACCTTTTGAATTGCGTAAAACACCTCCAGCTGCTGCCCAACTTTCTTCTCTATCAGCTGCACCATCCGAGTTGATTTTAGTCCATCCCGGATCAGGAGGTAGCCATCTCACAGTTCCTTTGCAAGTTGATGACAACTGCCCCTGAATATTCTAAGCAGCAGAAATATTTGCAGCAAAACAGTTTACAGCAGTGACAATATCAATAGGAGTGACTGCCTGCTGTCGAAAGACAAAAGCGTTTCGCTGCTTCCATAAGAACCAACAAGCAACAGCAAAAACGACATTACTATTATTCCCATTAACGCCCATCAAAAAATGTCCTCCTAAGCTCCGTACAATCCATGCATCTAACTCCATATCAAAGAACTTCTGACAGTCCTTATCTAGGATCAAATGCACCCAAACTTCTTGAGCAAATTGGCAGTCCCTTAACACATGCATGATAGACTCATTAACAGCACCACAAAGAACACAACCAGCATCAGCAGACATTCCCCGACGGGCACGCTCACCATTCGTCAAAAGACGACCCCTTCGCACAAGCCAAAGAAAATTTTTTATTCTGGGGGGTAAAGAATTGTCCCAAATCAGTTTCCAATTCAGGTCCTCAAAAACCAGTTCATCAGCCACTAAGCTCTCGTATGCAGACTTGACAGTAAAATTTCCATCATTACACAGCTTCCAGGAGCAAATATCTGCACCAAATTCAATCTTTGAGGGAAAGAATACTTTTATACATTCTAGAACTTCATGATCAAATAGAGACCTCACAAATTCCAATTCCAACCACCCTTCTCATCCACCAAATTAGCCACTTCGTAAGAACTGGGTAAAGTACTACCAGGAATTAAAAAATTCTGGAGTTACACCAACTTAGGAATCCATTCATCCCGCAAAAAATTCGTTGCTCTCCCATCCCTAGCTGCCAATAAAATCTCTCACGAAATAGGCTCCAAACCTTCACTAAGGATCTCCATACGTAAGAGCAAACCAACCTATCAATTGTACTTGGGCAAGTATCCATAATTTTATATTTTGCTTGAAGGGTACGAACCCATAATGCATCCAATTTTGTAACAAAAGAGAATGCCAATTTCAATATATAAGAAGTGTTTTGAGGGACTAACCGTCTCAATCCAAGCCCTCCTTTAAGCAACGGTTGGCAACATGTCTCCCATTTGACCAATGGAACTTTATTTCCACTACTTGAGGAGCCCCAAACGAAGGTCCTCACAATTTGTTCAATCCGCTCACACACTCCTATCGGAATTAATGATGATTGCATAAAATACCCCGGGATAGGAAGTAAAACAGATTTAGCAAGTGTCACTCTTCCAGCCATGGATAGTATCCAAGCATCAAACCCATTTAATTTCTTCTGAACCTTATCCACAATGAATTTGAAGGTATTTTTGCTAATTCTAGAGTGAAACAAAGGTACACCCAAATACATTCCAAGGTCATCTGTCTGTTGGAATCCCAAAAAATTCCCAATTGCTCCCCTCAAGCTGTCATTAGTGTTATTAGAGAAGAACAAACTTGACTTGCTAGCATTAATCTTGTAACCTGAATACCTACAGAAAGTATTCAAAGTCTCTTGCAAAACAGCAGCATTCTCAACACTTGCTTCACCAAAAAGCACCAAGTCATCTGCAAAGAAAAGGTGAGATAATAGAGGACCTCCCCTTCCCAAAACAATCAGCTTCCATTTACCAAAAGATACAGCTACATTGATGGCATGCCCCAGCAGCTCCATAGTCAAAACAAATAGGTAAAGTGATAGAGGATCCCCTTGTCTGACCCCTCTAGAAGGAACAAACTCCTCTGTATAACTACCATTCCATAACACTTGCATTTTGACTGTGGAAACACATTTCATGATACGGCATGAAAGCTCACACGGAATTTTGGCATCATTCACTTAAAAAATCCCATCTCAATCGATCGTACGCTTTCTCCAAGTCGATTTTGATGGCCATCCAACCTTTCTTCCCTTTTCGAATACGCATTGAATGTATCGCTTCTAGGGCAATGATTACATTACCCATTATGTACCTCCTAGGAACAAAACTCATCTGATTTTCAGCAATTAAAATAGACATAATAGGCTTCAAACGGTTAACAATGACTTTGATGAGTACCTTGTATGGGACCGTGCACAAACTAATCGGCCGAAATTGTGTGACAACCTCCGGACCTGCAACTTTTGGTATGAGCACAAGAAGGGTCTTTATTGAAAAAATTCTCAATTTCTCCTGTTGCAAACCCGTTCTTAACTAGAGAGACTAAGCCATGCCCAACAACATTCCACTGCGATTGATAAAACTGAGCATGAAGCCCATCAACCCCGGGTGCTTTCAACGGCGACATTCCAAACAATGCATCATACACTTCTTGAACAGATACACTTTTAGTAAGATCCATCATGAAGTTAGAAGCAATACCAGGAAAATAATTTTTAAAAGGAAAGCTGCCATTCACCATCCCTTCATTAGTATATAAAATATGAAAGAAATCAAGCACTTCACCTTTGATTTTGTCATCATCATAGCACCACTGCCCATCTTCTAAAATCAAAGTTTTTACATGATTGAAAGCCCTACTCTTATGCACTTGCTGGTGGAAATATTTAGTATTACGGTCACCAAGGGACAGTCAATCATTATGTGCCTTCTGTTTTCAAAGGAGTTCCTCACTATCAAGCACACCTTCAGGCTTAGAACGTAATTCCTTATCAAGAGAAATCAGTTTTCGAGAATGATACCTCTCAAGGCACCTTTGAACATCTTTAATTCGTGAAATTAAAGTTCTTTTCTTTCGCAAAATATGCCCAAATACTTCCATATTCCATTTTTTTGCTGCAGTAATAAAATCCAACACTGTCCGTTCCATTCTATCCGCCGTATTCCAATTGTCCGTAACAAAACGCCCAAAGTCATCATGCGACAGCCATGCACTAAGAAACCGGAAAGGTCAAGGAGGTTTAGCGATTCGTCTCAACCCAAAAGAAACCGCTAAGGGCCAATGATCTGATTTGATTTTATGCACGTGGTAAACCATCGTATTAGGCGCAAACGAATCCCAATATAGATTACAAAGACCCTCTACTCCATGTGAATCTTGAGCCTTGAAATCCGACATCTTTCAAGCTATAGTCATTACAAAAAGTTTGGAAGAGCTGGCAAGAATACTTACCCTTCGGAGAACCACATTGTCTTTTGTCGTCATGAAGTAGAGCGTTGAAATCCCCGGCAAGTAACCACAGAATCTGGACTCCCTTCGCAATTGCACCCAAGTCAGCCCGCAGTTCTTTCCTAGTGACCCAATGTGGACTTCCATAGACCCCTGTAAACATGACCAAATCTTGCAAATCTGGAAATTTCACTTTGAGCTGAATAAACTGAAAATTGTTCAACTCAACAGCAACCTGAACCGAATCCTTACACATCACCCAAATGCCACCCGAAAATCTACGAGCTTCAACTCTATGAGACTTCCAAAAACCAATTTTTTTAATAGCATTCTCAGCAATTATCCCACTTACTCTTGTCTCAACTAAAACCATCACATCGGGATCAAAATCGCGTAAATATTCCTTAAGAAATCTATAAAATTTGGGGTTTCCTGCTCCTTGCCAGTTCCATACGAATATATCACATTTCATCAGTAATATAATAAAAGAGAGGTAACCTGGAACAATAAGAAACTGCTCCCTATCGATCGTCCATGCCCTCCACACCATCATCTTCACCCTTATCTGCATTAAGAATTATGTCTGTTGCGCAGAAACTTTCTTCCCACCAATAGATGCGACATCAACATTTCCTGGAGGAAAATTAACAGCTTCATCAATACCATCTAGTTCCTGAATTAACCCAGTAAAAGCAGACCCAACAGAAATGGAATCTCCTTTGCTGGTTCGAGAGCTATCGCTATACAATTCACCATTATTAGTATTTGTGTTTAGAAGCTTCGATTTCAAGACGTCTGGAAAGGAGTCAGGAGAGATTAAATTTTTGAAACCCAACAACGAATTCGGATTCGAATTCTCATTAAAGGAGGCTACAGTATGATGTGCTGGATCAAGGATTTTAAGCCCAACAGATCCCTCTTTTTGCTTTCTATTCACACCCACAAGGAACCCATTGTCAACCATATTCAAACCCAATCCTTCCATATGGACTCCCACCCGATTCACCTTAAGCCCAGCAACTTTGCCTTTGTTTTTCTTAGACTGTCCAAGCCCTTTTGACTGCTGACCCACTACTTCCTTGTTAATAACACCTTTGACTTTATTCCCCACTTCTTGAAAATCCGCTTTAGAATCCACCAAGGTTGTCTCCCCCTGATTATCATTCGACAAACTACTGCCTAATTTAAATGGACCCACAAATTGCTCCCCTTCCTCGTCTAAATTCTCATCCAAAAAGGAAAGAGAATTAAAACGGGATCCTGCCCGATTATTTCCTGAAATTGTTCCCTCCCTCTGTTCCGTTGTTTCTGTTGTCGTCTCTGTCTCCGTTCCACCACCATCCACTCACCGAAATCTTCCTTTTCGATTCTTTCTTGAACATTCCCTGTCCCCTTTCGCCCCATTGAATCTGCATTCTCCTGACCCTTACACCCGTCATCCACCAACTTTTCTTCCATAGGATTTTGATGACAACCATCCTTCGTATGACCGTACCTCCCACACTTGAAGCATATGGAAGGCAAAGACTCGTACTCAATCCTATGTAAACGATTCGCAATACGTACCAATTAAATTAATTTGGATAGCAAACCGTGCAAATTGACCCCTCGTCTCTCTATCCGTTTGTAAGTCAATTCTAACAACTTTCTCGACCAAACTCCCGATCTCTTGGAGAATGCTCTTTTTGTAGAAAGCTCCTAACAATCTTAGGATACGAATTCAAGTCACTACACAACGAGGGAAAATATCAAAAGTTGAGAATTGGGCAGTCCAGGGTTGAACAGTGAGAGAGTGTCCAAATATAACCTAAGGTCCCTTCAACAAAACATTGCCATAGTTCGAATCTGATTCAAACTTTGCTAAATAATAATCATTTTCAATATCCATCAATTGAAATCACTTGGATGCCTTTCATAAAGAGCAAATCTTATTCCACATAACGTTATACCCAATTTTCTTACCCAATAACTTAATAACGAGAGTTTTTGACATACTCTCATCTATAAGGTCATATAATTTGTCTGAGAAATCAAGTGTCGGAACGCCGTCAACCACACATTTTCGAACATCACCTTTATTGAGTTTCAGATCATCCCCATCCCACTCATTTTTCATTGCTACCTTTTCTGAATTTGAATTCATAACTGCATCCCGGAATGAAAGTACCGTAGGTCTCCCTTCCTCCAACATCACATCATCTCCACAGACATCCAGTGGCTCCTCCTCACGCTGCCTTATCTTCTTCCTTCTAACCGTTATCACCGGAGATGCCATTTTTTTTTTAGGTACCCCTGCCTACCTTAAAGCTAAGCAGTTGTTAGAGCCAATTAGATTTTTTTTTTAATTATAAGAGAATATAAGTATTATCTTAATTTATTACAATTTATTATAATTATAAAATATACCATTAATTTTTAATTTTACCATATTTCTTCTGTTTCAATAAATAAAATAAAAACACATTTGGGGATTAGATCAAGTATAAGTTGTTTCATAATTATTTTAATTGATAAGATAATTGTTTCAAGTTATAAAATACCGGTCGAGTATTTAATAAATATGAATAATTGTAATTAAAAAAAATGTGAGAATATTAAAAAAAAATTTGAGTAAAAATTAAATCTCACAAATTTATGAATCAAACTTCGATAATCTTTTTATTAAAAAAAAAAGTTTAGAAACCCATAAAATAAATAAAAATAAAAATAAGGTGATTGTGTCGAGCTATCCCTTTGATCTTAAACTAATAATGTTTATTTACAGAAAAAGAATAATAAAATGGAGAAAATACAAAAGTGTCATTAGTTAAACAAAATAGAATATTTTTAGGTTTCCTAATCAATTTTGCGTCAAACTTACTGGCTATTTTTGGATACCATTTTGATATTTGCTGGCCTTGAATATTGAAATAATTTTGGTTAGATCTTTTAGTTCTCTTTTGAATTGATACATTATGGATTCAAAACGAAATTTTACGGCTCAAGTTATGGTTAAAATATTCAAAAATATATATTTTTATAATTTTTTAAAAATTTTTAAATGTAAAAAATTTTAATTAAATGCTGACGTGTCATTCACGCGGCAATTAAAAAACGTTAATTTTTTCATTTATTTTGAGGTGATTTCACAGAAAATGTAAATTTAAAGGCTAAAAAAGACGAAAAATTAAATAGAAAGCTAAAATATATTTTTTTTTGCAAAGTTGAAGGGTAAAAAAAAGTCATTATATCTTTTTTATTATACTGGTGTGATTACATGGTGTTATCTGTTCATATTTTTTTAATCCATTAACAACGCACACACAGGTGTTTGAACTCGAGTCTTCTAAGATAAATATTATCCTCTTTTCCAATGGAGCCACTCGTTGGGTTAAAAAAAATCATTATATCTTAAAAGTATAAAACCAAAATCAACACCATGCTGGAAGTCATAAATTTGTGCTATACCTTTACCTTTATTCGAAACTTTAACTTAGATTAGAATGATATTTTAAAGTGATCCTAATATAATTAACTTAATGCATTATTTGATTCTTGGGTTAGATATATTTTTTTAATGTGATATTTGTATTATTTTTTGTTCTAATTTAATACGACAAAAATTATATATTTTGATATTTAAAAATAATAATATTAATTTAAACCTGTCTATGGGTCGGACCATCTAACCTGAAGGCTTGTCCGAAAAGTGTGAGGGTTTGGGTAAAAAAAATAAGGCACATTTAGAAAATGAGTTGAGCCTCAAATAAAGTTTTTTTGCTCGAGCCCCACCCGACCCAAATTTATAAATAAGTTGTTGTTTTCCTATTATTTTATTGTCATCTCACTATTATGTTGTTACGATTTTGTGGTACTCGTTTGGATATTATATAACTCTTGTTTTATTATTAATTTTGTTACTATTTTAGAGACATTTGTTCGTTAAATTGCACCTATGTTAATATTATTTAAGTATAAATATTTTTTTAAGTTATTTTCGATTTATTGAGAAATTTTTATTTTAATGGTTTTAGTTTTTTTGATATATAATATTTTTTATTTTTATATAAAAAAATAAAATAAAAATTTTAATACGGACCGGACCAAATTGGACATGAATTTAGTATATATATTCCAAATCGTACTTAGACAAAAATTTAGATATGATTTTTGAGTCGAGCCTATCAAATGAATCTAAAATTTTGTTAATATCTGACTCCAAACCCGACTTATAAATAACTCTATGTTAACTAAAAAAACCCAACGGTCGATTCCGGAAAATTTTACATCCCTAATGAGTATGGATACATAGAAACATATTATCGTATTGGCTAGAATTTGATATTAGGTAACAAAAAAAGTAAGTTATGGCTAAAAGTAATACATAGGAAGGAGAGTTGAAGCCACAAAAACCAAGGTCGTACGAGCGTATAATGTCATAATTTCTGACCAACATGGTCCATATGTACAGTAACGTCGATCTCCATCTTTTATTAAATAAAAAATTAAATTAAAAAAAAAAAAAAGATCCACATCCCATTTCCAATAATACTGAAAATAATTTTCTTTTCCTTTTGTTTGGGACATAAATGGAACCTTTCCTATATTCTTATTTTTTATTAAAATGATAAAAAAAATTCCGTAAATTTTATGGTTTTATCTTATTAATTTTTTTTTATTTTCTTATTGTACTTGAATGAATTTATGAAAAACAAACTTTTAGCATAAATCTAACATTTTATTAAAAACTTCCTCAAAAAGATATTTAAAACAACTTATTTAAATAAAAAGTAAATACTAAATATTAATTCATTTGATTAATAATAAAATATAAAGTTAGTATTTGATTCCATTTGAACTTTAGCATAAATTTTACATCAACTTAGTATCATAATCTTTAAATTTTTATTTTTATATAATTTTAAAATAAATATATATTTTAGTATGATCAAGTTATCTTTTATATTCGATGTACAATTCATGAACATTAATTATTTTGGGATTTATGATTATTTTTCTCAAAAATATCATCTCTCGAATTTGTTATTATCTAGTTAAATATAAACCATTGATACCCATGAATCTGCCATTATCATCTCTCGAGTCTATCATTTATGCTAGTACGTATGTTTTAATGTATAAGATAGCAATAAACTAATACATTTGATAATATTTAGCTACTCTTTTGATTTATTTAGCATAACCAAAGAAAAATTTTCACTTATATTTATCTTTTTTATTTCGAGATTATTATTTAATTATTTTTTGAGTTTTTTTTCAAAACGATGCTTTAAGATGTTTATTTTTTTTAAATTATAAAATTATTGAGAAACATAAATACCCCTTATAATTATTTTAAAAAATATATATATTAATTTTTAATTATTTTTCAAATAATTTTAAATTAAATTGATTTATAACATTTTTTGAATTAAATATATATTACAAATGAGAAGATATTGCATGAAATTGTAATTACACTTCATCCCTATCTCTTTTCAATAGGAAAATTATAAATATTTTTAGTATTTTTAGTTTTTTTAGTTGAATTTGAATTTTTTCAAGAGAAAAATTTTGATTTGTCATTTTCCTTTTAGAAAGGGAGAAGTACGACATGGAATCACTGTTTCATACGATATTTTCTCATTACGAATGAGAATATAGATACAACACGAGAAATGATTGTATGAAATAGTGACGTAACGTCATTTGTATATTTTTTCTAATAGTTTAATTTCAGATCAATATTTTTATTTAAAAAAAATAAATTTAAATAAAAATTTTAAAATGCAAAATTAAATTATTATTGTGAAATTAAACTATTAAAAATGAAGAATATTATTATTTCCTACAATCCTGATATATATACATATATATATACTCTTTTGTTTTCTTTCTCTTTTCTATCTCAGAAACTATTGGTGGCTTCTTCTTTTTTTGTATGTGGTTCTTTAAAGAGTGTCAGCTATACCCAAGGCCAAAACGACAAACCCTTACCTCCAAAGGGCCAAAAAAAGGAAAGCAATAGGGAAATGAATGAAGGTGAAAACTGAAAACCATAAATTCTGGCCAATCCCCCTCACTCCCCACTTCTTCACACATTCTTCCATTTCCCATTACTAAATGAGATTTGGATTGATAGGTTTCTTCTTCATTCCTCTTCCTTATTATCTCTCTTTTTGTAATATATATATCCTACTTCATATTCTTTTCTTTTGTTATTTTTGTATGAAGTTTTTTCGTTATGTTGGCTTAATTTGGCAAAAACATAAAAATAAAACAGTGCTGCTTAGCTCTTTCTCTTATCTGCAATCCCCTTCTTGCTGACGTCTTTGTTCTTAACCTTGCTCATCGCTTGTGTTTTCCTCGATTTGAGCTAAGAACTTTATTCTTTTTTGGGTTTGATTTGTTTTGAGGTGAGGTCTTTTGTTTTTTTGTGTTTTTTTATGTGGTTCTCAGCTATATTTATAGCTCTGGCTTGAAATTTTAGGATCTTTGCTTATCAACAACGTTTGATTTCTTAATTAGCACGTGTTCCTTTGGTCTCTTCCTCGTTTTCCTTTTTATGCTGATGTATATCATTGTCTGCATCTTGCTATAAATTACCCAGGAGCTTGGCGTTTTTCTCTTTTTAATATATTTTTCTTTTTCCTTCAATTTCCCGAGAAAACTTACTTTTTTTTCCCTTTGATTTTAGTATTTTAGAATGACGAGAAAGAAGATTCAGATCAAGAAAATCGACAACGTTGCGGCGAGGCAAGTGACTTTCTCAAAGAGGAGAAGAGGGCTTTTCAAGAAAGCTCATGAACTCTCCATTCTTTGCGAAGCTGAGATTGCTCTTATAGTCTTTTCAGCAACTGGAAAACTCTCCGACTATTCCAGCACAAGGTTTAATTTGCTTCATTCTCACACTATAATCAATGTTTATGTTTGGCTGCAATTTTCGTCTTTCTCAATATCTCTGCTGCAGTTCATAGATTAGTGTATTGGTTTTGCTTGGGTGACTGAGAAAAGATCTTTAGAATCAAGAAAACTGTATAAAAGTATAAATTCATAATGATTCAACGTACTTGAAATCTTGTATTTATATTCAAAATAGTTTCTTCGATACTAGTTTATGTCCAAAACTGGGGGATCTTTGGGTAGGAGGCTACAGTTTTATTGAATCTGGTTGAACCCTGATTTTATGGCTAATATAACATTGATAATTTGATAATTTTTACCTTTCATTTTTGTTTTTAAACTGAAAAAGTACTTCGCTATGAAACTCCTACCATTGAAATCTTCTTAGCAATGTTTTATTGACACCTTAGTTTCTCCCCACATGATCATAAAATATAAGGATCCTACCAGGTAATTAACTCGTTAATTGATCTTACTGGTTTTGATTTTAGCACTTAATTTCTTGTGTTGTTTTTCAGCAGAAGAAATTCCCTTCGTAAATAACCATCCAGTTAAACTAATTAGGTTTTGAGATAAAATTACAATATCTCAAATAAACAAGAGATGTTATTAATGGAATCATCATAATATTAATAGCTTATGAGCTTTATAGGGACTTCATTTGGCATTTGGTAATTAAAATCCATTGATTGATTGATGGATGCTTTTCCTTTTGTAGCCCCCTTTTCTCTTAATTTGGTTTCTTTTATATATATATTAAGTACAATATAATTTACCAATATGTAAAAGATTTTGTGGGATGTAAATCTAACAAGATCGTTTCTTTAACAAGGAAAAATTTTCAGAGATAAATTAGCTGAAATGGCAATGAATTATAAGAAATTGTATATTTAGATGTGTATCTATATTACGAGCCTCAATTTATTAAAGGCCAAAAGTCTTTAATAAAAGGTCATATTATTTCTCATATTTTATTTTTAAAAATTGTATCATTATAAATTAAATATATATACATATGTGTATGCATCTTCTCTGTTTATATCATTGTCCATTTGTTAATTCTGTTGCTTCAATCTTCGATTAACCTTTTAATTTTTTATGTATATTTATATGTTTAGCATTACACTTACCAAATATATATATATGTTTTTTATACTTAAAACCCTAAAAGGCTATCATTATCCAAGTCCAATAAAATACATTATACGATACTTCACCAATTAAATTAATCATATTAATTTCTTCTTCTTTTTTTCACATAATAGTTACAAAAAAGGGTAAGCCTCCAACAAGTTTATATTCTAGATTTGCATGAATGTCATTTTCAGTTATTATATTTGATATATTAATAGAGAATTTTTAATTTATTATTTTTCTAATATTAAAATTATATTCTAGATTTTACATAGCACCAAAAAGTTTGTAGTAGTGGAACCCTAGCCTCTCTCTGTATCCTTCATATATTCACCATATCTTTTTCAGAAGTCCACACTGTTACAAGATGACTACTATATGTAGTTATATTTGTTACAGTCAAGAAACCCTCAAACCCCGAACTAGAGCAAGATGAATACTATATTTGCAAAACTACTGCTTCCTCTTAATATATATGTATGTATATATGATTAGAAAATTACTGTGAAAATTGTTCTTTTATTGTAAATCAAACATATACCATCTGCATATTTTTATTTTTATTCATAGTTTTTTTAAGTGAAGGGTATTGATTCAGTGCCATTGAATTGTTATCCCAAGTATGGAGAAGGTGATTGAAAAGCGCAATCAACAGTCAGGAAAAGGGATCGACAGATTGGTCACCGGTCCATATCATGGACTGCAGGTTACAATTGAACTTCTATTCTTGTTGCCTTGTAGTTTGCGCCCTCTCATGCTGATGAAGCTGACCTCTTGTTTTAGGTTGAGAGTTGGACGTGTGCCATGTTGAGCAAGGAAATGACTGAAAAGACCCACCGACTGAGGTAAATCTTACAATTTCCTGTATATGTATAAGAGAAATGATCCTTTCATGCATCAATAGACAGCTGAGGTTAGACGAGTTCCAAGGGTTAGATTATGAAGGATTAAATCACTTGGAAAAACTAGTTGAAGGAGGCTTGAGACGGGTTACTGAAACAAAGGTTTTTTGAAAGCCCCATTTCCATTTCCATCTCCATCTCCATCTTAACTCACCCTTCATTGTCCCTTTTAACTAATGATAAAAAGCTTTTGTGTTACAGGATGAGAGATTTTTCAATGAAATCAGCAACCTCAAGATGTAGGTGATATATATTGCAACAGTAGTTGATTGGATTTTGTTCAAGTTTTATAGTTTAAAAAGGAATAATTTAGTATTGAATTTTAAAAGAAATGGAATATTTTTGTTATAGTTTTTTTTTTTTTTTTGCTGCTTATAATGTGAATAACATAAAACTATATGGATGCATTCATATGTATCCAGTTTATTTATGCTTATATATATATATATATATATATCTGCCTGGACTTAAATGATCTGTAATACTTAATTCTTGTCAATGTGAAGGGAGCAGAACTGGTGAAAGAAAATTAGCGATTGAAACAGCAAGTAAGTTGTGTTAGTGATCATTTAGACAACTTTCTTGTTTCCAGCTTTCATTTGACAAGAGATTTAATTTTGGTAGATGGAGAATTTACCTCATATGGTCCAAGTCCAACCATCAGAGTCAATTGCTCATGTTGGGAGCTCAGAAAACCTAACTCAACCCTATAATAATAGCTATGACATCTCTCTCACATTGGGGTAAGTCATGCAACTCTTATACACAAATCCCTAGTTTTAGTTGTCTTTACAATTTATAGTGCATGCATTTTGCCTCCATGGTATCTTATTTCATATAAAGTTGGAAAGACATGTTACCTTGATAAAAGGATTACACTTCACAGGCTTGGAATTGAAATATAATAATAATATTAAAATTACTCAAAAAAATAATCTTTTTTAAGCTTTATATATTAATAAAGGATTAAAATTTAAAATAAAAATATATTAGTTATTGGAAAAGATTACATTTGTATGTCAAAAGAAAACTCAAATTTATATTTACTGTTCTAAATAAATATTCAAAGTTAAAATAAAAGAAATATGCCATTCTTATATTCATAACATGAAAACCCTACTTATTATATAATATATAAAGAGTACCACGAACTGATAACATTTGATGTAATCTAAATAAATTGTAATAAAAAGGTGATAGATTTTGAATACTATTCATGACACAATTAAAAATTCCCAATGAAATGTGATAGATTAATTGAAGATAATTCATTATCAGAATTTAAGAAATTGATTATTGGTTTTGTTGATCGTGGAACTTATATATAAATTGAAAAAAAAAAAAAAAAAGTAAATGTTTGATTGTCACAACAAGAAAAATTTATAAAGTTAGGAGTTTGATAGAGAAGTTTAAAAAGGAGAAATTGGAAGGTATCATTCAAGCAAGTAATCTCTGCTTGAGTTTCAAGTGCATGGGATGAAAGAGTTGTTGCTGAAGTGAAAATAAGCAAGTAATTTCAGGCAATGAATGCACTAAATGATATTCAGGCCTGTGTAGGTAATGGTGATGAGACTCCTTCACAATTGAAATGCAACAAATTTACAAAACATTGTTAATTCATATGGAAAGGTAATACCGATGGAAGAATCATCTATGAAAGATTACAATTATAGTAAAATGAAAATGAGGATCTTAACTAAATACTTAAATTGTATATAGGTGGTTTTATTCTTTAATTGCAACAACACTCAGTTCCAAATTAGAATTTTAGAATACGAAGATGTATTGGCATCGGTAGGCTATTTTTGTTTGAAAATGATTTTAACCAATTCACATCTCTCTAGTGCCAATAGACATTGGGTCAAGTGATTTTATTGGTCTTAGAAAAAATCTACAAAAGATAGATGAACAAATTCATATTTGAGGTGGATATAATGACAGAAAATAGTACGTATTTTGAATTAATTTTATGATTTTAAATAATAAACATAATAAAGAGATCTTATTATTGAATGTGATCATGTATGTATTAATAAAGGAGTGGATGCTAAGGATCCGCTTGAAAAAAGGTGTTAAAAAATAATTATATGTGAAACAATCTATGGAGATGAAGGAGAGCTTAGTACACTAGTATTTGACTGTGTAATTCATGGGCCCAAATTTTTTGAAGGCCAACACAACCAATAGGATGAAAATAGAGATACCGACTTTAGAATCAATGGAGTAAATAATGATGGGTTGTTTTAAAGAAGATAAGGGTTCATAATTAAGACAAGCAAAGTGAAGACTTAGTTTATTTGTTTCATACATTTACGAATGTGTTTGAAAAGCTATTTAGTAATTTGATTTGAGTGTAATTATTTGTAATTACATATTACATGATTTAAATTTTAAAAATTATTTTTATACAATAATAATAATATTTTAATTTTAGAATATATATTTTATTTTTAAAATATAATTATTTATCTTTTTTACTTATCTCATTTGAATAATTTGAAAAAATTTATAATTGGAGATAATTTTTTTATACATTTTGACCTACAAAATAATTAACTAAATTATATGGTATTTATTATTAATTACTTGTACTTGGTTAACGACCAATTGATAATAACAAGAGTATATGTTTAATGTTAGAGGGAATACCTCAACAAATATGGAATGCTACAGTAATTAGATAAAATTATATAGGATGTTTATTTTACTTGTTAATTCTATTAGTAATTGTATTATTTAATACTTTCTTGGATGAACATATTATATAAGATGGTCTAAATTTAAGTTTTGTTACTTGCTTAGAGATTTTTTCAAGTAATTATTGATAATTTTAAAATAATTAATATTTTTTAGAATTTAAATTGTGCAGTTCTATAATTACAATTAATATTACCAAACAAGATGTAGGAAATTACATTGTAATTACTCTTTTTAAGTCGAGCATGTCTAGAGAATGTCGATTGAGTTTTAGCTCGATCGGCATTGACATTATTGCCAGTGAAGAAGGGCATGCGTTTGAATGCGTTGAATCGTATTATCTTCTTATTATTGGGGGAGGAGCTATGAGTATAAAACAGAACAAATATGATATCATCGTTTTGCCATCAATTATGAGTTAGTGTTGAGTTGACTTGTGACACTAATTTAATAAACAACAATAGTAATATATATGCGACTCATGAAGATAATAAATTGTATATTAAAACAAAAATGTATAAAATTGATTAAAATAAACTTTTGGTTGGGTGAATTTCAAATTTTAATAATTCAATTGGTGTGGGTTCAAATCTCACCGTATACATATTTTAATTAATTTTTGTTAAAATAAAAAAACAAAAATACTCTTAAATAATATAACTTTTTTAATTACGAATTAATGATCTAAATTTGTAACTCCTCTCTCTACCCCCTAAGCGAAGGGTTTTTTTTTTGTAAAAAAATATTATTAAATATATTTAAGTATAATAATTATCCCTCATCATAATTATATTTATAGTTGATGGGGTTTTTACTAAAAATGTTCAATTTTTATTAGTTATTTTATATTATTTTAATTGATTAATAAATTATGGATAAATATTGTATATTATACATATCAATTCAATTATATTTACATGTATCTTTATTATATGTCAAAATAAAAATTTTAGCATGAGCATGTTATTATATTTGCATGTATCATTTTTATATTTCAAATTTTTTTTTAAAAGTAAATTATTACCATCCATACAATGCAACTCATGACATAAACTATGGGTTTAAAACTATCAAACACTCATGTTTAAATATTTTAATCATTGGACTAATAGAATACTTATTTTTTTAAAATAAAAAATATGAAATATTTGTTTGGATAGATTACATGCATATTTTCTTGAATAATTTCATTACGCCACATCATGTTCACACGTTGAGAGCATTCACTGACACACTTGTGCTTTTTTTTAGCCTTTCTCTTTTTTTCTTTTTTCTTTTTTTATCACTTGTTTCACCTGCTTACTTTTATGTAGTATTATATTTTAGAAAATTTTTATCGAGATTCTCATTTTTTAAAATTTTAAATTGATTTAGATAAACTTGAAATGAATTTATTGATTAAGGCCATGTAATTTGCCAGGCTAAAGTCTAGACCCATGACACTGGCAAAACCTAAAAATTACTTAAGGAGCAAAAATGAATTATAAGTAAAATGAAATTTTTATCATATACTAACTCGTAATTTAACAATTTTTGAAGATACCAAATGAGAGATTTACCATTTTAGGGCCCAAGGCCCTTATTTAACCTGGCCCATTTGTTAATGGTGTTTATTCCACCATACCTGTATTATCATTGTGTGACAATAATTTACTCTTGTCATTGGTGTGTGTGAGAGTTATAATAAAAAAAATTCTTCACTATAATTTGATTATATGGATTAAATTCGCTAAAAATGCATAGTATAGAGACTTTAGATAGAGTTTTACCTAAACTATATAATGGAAAATATTCAGGGTTTCTTCAATTTAATAAATAGTCATTGCTATTTGAAAATTTGGCCCCTTTTGAGACAAATTGAATATTGAAAATGTTTTCTGTCAAAAAAATATAGAAAAAGTTTAATATTAATTTTTTTTTTTTAAATTTATACATAAATTTTGATTTAATATATAATTATATATATGAACTTTATTTTGGTATAATTATACACGTGAAACATTAATTGTGGGTCAAATATATACTTGAAACTTTAATTTTGATTTAATCATACATATTTTTAAATAAATAAATACATCAATTTAATTTTATATTGGATAAATATAATTATTTATATATGCAATATAAAATGATGTTATTTCAATAATCGTGTTAATAATTTACAAGAATTGAATCAAATCAAAATTTCATGTATAAAATCACACAAAATCAAAGCCCATGTATACAATTGCGCATTAAATCA
Organism: Kokia cookei; assembly: GCA_039519145.1. Taxonomy (NCBI): domain Eukaryota; kingdom Viridiplantae; phylum Streptophyta; class Magnoliopsida; order Malvales; family Malvaceae; genus Kokia; species Kokia cookei. The sequence goes on from CM076901.1 coordinate 38,333,102, forward strand.
TAGTTCATATATAATTTTGAGATTTATTCTTAAAAAATAATGAAATTTAAATGTGAGGTAAAATTTATTGAGAGTTAATTTATTTATTTTAGCATTAATGTACAATTTAGTATCTGAAATATGCCTCATTCATCAATGTTTTACTTAAAAAAAATTTGTTCTACCTTTGGTGCACCTTCATTGGAAGTGATGGGATCTATTCAAAAAAATATGGAACGGGATTTTGATGCATTACTGATTTAATGTAACTGTTTTGTTTTCTTTCACCAAAAAAAATTTTGTTCTCAAATTGATACCTAAATAATTACGCTTTTAATCAGTTTGTCCAAAATGTTAACGTGTCAATAATTTTTAAAAAATAAAATTAATGTGATTCTATAAATTCTATGTGGAAATAACATTAAATAAAATTTAACCAAAAAAATAGAACTTTCTCTTCAAAATTATGAACTTTCTTGGAAGCCGAACACCATTTTGTATTTAATTAAAATTCACAATAAAATTTTATCGTATAATCCAATTCAACTAATTCCTCAAATTTTAACTAAATTTAATCGAAATCCATAATTTTGTATTTTTAAAGAAAAGAAAAAAAAAATATGGGAAATACTTACTATATATGTACCATCCCTAAAATTTTTATATTATAAAAGAAGTAATAAGTTGAATAATGTATAATTGATATTTTTTGGTAAGATGAGAAAATGATATAAAAGAAAGGATTGAGGAGTGTAAAATAATAATAATAATAATAATAATAATAATAATAATTAAGAAGTAGGTTTTAGTATATTGATTTAAAAGCAAGGACTAAATTGTAAATATGTGAAAAGTTTTTGGCTCAAGTGTAAATATTCAAAATTTAGATGATCAAAGTGTAAAAATGAGATAGTTGAATGACCAAAAGTGAAAATATATCAATTTACTATGATATGGAATTGGCATGCAAGGACCAAATTGAATAAGCGAAGAATCATGAGGGATTAAATCGTAATTTTTTCAAAATAAGTGATGACTCGAGTATGGAATTTTGAAAGACTAATAAGGGAAAAATGATCAATTATCAAGAGGGAGAACTGTAGAATGTAATGATAATGTTGATATATTTGAAGATATTTTTATTAATTAATTAGTTAAATGTTATTTTATTAATTTTTTCTTAAATATTTATTATTATTTTATTTAGAAAATGGTAGTATAAAAAAAAAGGAATGATGAAGGAAATTTATCATCCTTCCAACGTGAGTAAACGGGAGAGAAAATGAAGTTTTTTTTTTTTTTTTTTTTTGCAATTTGGTCTTTTTCCATGAAAATCTATCTTTTTACCCAAATTTTTTTTAAAAAAATTTTAGATATTAGAGAGAGAAGATAGAGATTCTAAAGAATATGTTCATCAATTTAGATGCAAGAAAATAGTAGATGAAAGTGTAAAAAATGAGAAGAAAAAGGAAGGAAAGTGGTGAATAAGATAAATACATGAAAATGAAGAAGAAAGGAAGAAATTCTTGACAAAGGAGGAAAGTTACATACTAAACCTACTTGTATTTCAATAGATTGAGTTAAATTATTTTGAGTGAGATGTATGATACATGTATTTAATTTAATACTAGAAATAGAAAGTATTTGATGAAGAATAAATGCTTAAAAACACTAAATTGGTAACAGATAATGTTATTTGTATGGTGAAAAGTACTAAGATTAAGAAATGAATATGTAATCTACACATAAACATAAGTGATTAAATTGCATAGTAATCAAAAGTATGGTAATTATGTGTGATTGAATGAAACATAGTGCAAAGAAACATGGAAAAGGAAACATTTTCATTAAATCAGTTTGGACAGTAGCAGTTAATTAACTTTGAAAATTCACCAAAAATTATAAAAATTTATTTATAGGTTGAATTAAATATTTAATTAAATCTTATTGAGTCTAGTTTCATATGAAAGAAACGGTGAAAGAAACGGGATTATATATTTTGAGATATATTAATTTTTGTGAAACAATGTCGGAATAGATTCGGGTTCCCCTGTTTTGAGTTTGGAAAATCATAAAAAAAAATTAAAAAATGATTAGAGGCTGAAATTTATATGCTCAAATTCTTAATGAGTCTATTTTCAAGAGAAACAAACAGAAACATCATTTGAACCTTGTACTAATAGGTAATTAATTTTTAGTAAAGAAAGGTCGAAACTGTAAAGCAGCAGAGAAGGGAAAACTTTGAAGAATTTTTTGTACGGATTGGCTAAAGTAGAAATTTTGAAAATTTTATGGTAAAAAGATATTTGAGTCTAGTTTCAAAAATATCAAGCGGATCTTAATTTTGAATTAAGTAGTTCGAGATATAAATAATTTAGTGACTATGAGTCCAGTGGATAACTTTGAAATTAACACATAAGTAAATAGTAGAATTATAGATAATGTATTGTTACGTATAAGCATGCTATATACTAAAAGCTAAAAATTCTAATAAATATATATATATATATATATATATATAAAGGATGTGGAATGGAGAGGAGGAGGAAATATATATATATAATGTTTCGAAATGGTTATAAGTGATGGAATGATTAATACACATAAGTATATTTAAACGAATTGATAATAATAAGTGAATAATGGTTAATTGATATGATATTGAAATCATTATTAAAATTTTATGAAGAATTAAATTGATTGGCAAAATTTAGAAATAAATATGAAATATACATGAAGTAGGTAAACTACTTCTGAAAGTGCAAGTCGTATTATTTGTAAAACTTAAATATTTGTGTGAATTTTATAAATTTCGTTATCTTTGATTGAATATCATGTTTCTATGAGGACTTGAGATTAGAAATAGATGTAAGTGGATGATATGCAAAATGAAGTGGCGATTATGACATCTGAATACGGTTTAGGTAATGAAATAAATAAATAAAGTGTGGAACTTGTAGAAAAATGAAGACAATGTCATGATGACAAATTTACCATGTCACGATGTGAAACCCCCAATGTAACGACGACAGTCCAAAATTTTATAGACTTTACAATTTAGTCTTTGACCAATTGTGGATGTTTTAATGAGCTCTTTTCATAATTAGTGCTATTGTAAATTTAATATTTACTAAAATGAGTAAATGATCTACATTAATTAAATAATATGATAAATTGATTCTGAAATTTTTAGTAGTTGCTTCGGCAACGAATGTGACATCCCGATGCCTTGACTTAGCAATTGGGTCGGGTATGGGGGTGTTATAATATACATGCCTTTTCCTTTTTAATTTTAAAATAAAGGGTAAGTTGTATCTAACTTTACTAAATTATTGGTGAATTTATATTTTGGTTACTCAATTTTAAAAAAATTACAAAATGGTTATTGAATTATTAAAAAATGTTCATTTAAACCATTAGTTGTGATCGTTAAAATCGTTGTTATATGGGCTTTTTTGTTTGCACCAACCAAAAGCTACCCTTTTCATTCTCTTCCGCAATTCATTTTTTTTTCATAAACAATTTTAAATATCATAAATTTACAAACCATAATCAAAATAACTTTATTCTTCAATCTCTGACATTGACTGTTAGATCGACTTGAATCTAAAGTATGTTCCTCCACTTGTAGATGAGTATTGATCTATCATACTAATAATCGAATCGTTACTTGTAGCTCGCTATTCGAACTTAAAAAAACTTAATAGCATGGTGACTTAAAACTTTCGTATAGCTTAATGACAATTTTTTATCTTTTTAAAGTTGAATGATCAAAAAATAAACTTACTAATAATTTAATGAGCTTAAATGCAATTTAGCTTAAATACGATCACAACCTTTTCCACCTTTAAAAATAACAAGACAATACCTTCGTGGTGTGACCAGATAAAATAAATTTAAATTTTATTAACTCAACAATATCAAGAAAGGATAAATTAGTATTTAAAATATCTCAAATGAAAGTTTGGAAGGTTGAAAATTAATATATATGGTTCATACTAGATTTGTTCATGGGTTAAATTATTTGTCCAGGTTTGAAGGTCTGTCCGAAATTTGAGAAAAAAATATTAGGGTAAAAAAAAATCAGATTCGTTTAAAATATGGGTTGAATTGAGGTGAATTATAGTAAAGATATAAAATAATTATTAAGGAGTTAGATTAAATTTGTTATATAATTGAGTTTAGAACTTATTTAAAAATTTAATGAATTATTAAAATATTTACACATTATTATTTAGATTAAAAATATTGACGAATTACTTAATATATTTATTTTAATGATCTACTTGGTTGATATCTAATTATACAAAATTATTACAGTATGAATTGAATAAATTTTTTTAACACCTTTAAATCAAAATAAATAATTTAAATTCGGTATGTTAAGCAATTAACAAACAACAAATTAAGAATACATAGATAATAATATATAGTGATCCTTATCAAGGTTCTCTTTACTTTGATTAAAAGGCAAGGATATAAATGAAAAAACACTTATCAATGGATGTTAGAAATTTGGTACAAAGAAATATTTAATATTATCAACTTTGGTCCTTGGTCCCTGAGCTCGAATTCTATCAAAATGTGATAACATAATACTTTGAAATTGCGTCATGTCATAACCTAAAAAATTAAATTTTTATAATTATTTTTTTATGTTCTTCAACTTTTAATATTTTTAAGCGACGCTCTCTTAAAATATCATGTCATCATATATTAAAAAAAATCTAAATTTAAGGATCAAGTTAAAAAAATTGTCTAGTTCAAAAAGTAATATGAACAAAAAGAAATTAGAAACTATAATTAAAAAAATTAGCAAATTCAGGAAATTTTTATGAGGAGTAGAGAATTTGGAAAATTATGCAAAGTAATTATCATGATAACTTTGAAACTTTATTTCCTTAATATTTAATTATACCATGACAACAAATCATGTGTTATATCATATTTAGAAAATTAGATTTTTTTATAATTATAAGAGAATATAAGTATTATATTAATTAGTTATTACAATTTATTATATATTTTTTCTGTTTCAATAAATAAAATAAAAACAACACATTTGACGACTAGATTAGGCATGGGTTGTTTCATAATTATTTTAATTGATAAAATAATTGTTTTAAGTTATAAAATACCAGTCGAATATTTAACGAACATGAACAATTGCAATTAAAATTGAAAATGCGTGAATATTTAAGAAGAAAGAAAAATTGAACAAAAGTTTAGTCTCACAAGTTTATTGAATCAAAATTCGATAATGCTTTTTTAAAAAAAGATGGTATGAAAAACCATAAAATAAATAAAAATAAAAATATTGTGTCGAGCTATCCCTTTGGTCTTAAACTAATAATGTTTATTTATAGGGAAAAAAATATAATGGAGAAAATACAAAAAAATTCATTAATTAAATCAAACATAATATTTTAGGTTTCTTAACCATTTTAACGTCAAACTTCCTGGTTATTTTTGGATACTTTTTTGACATTTTCTGGGCTTTAGTATTGAAACAACTTTGGTTTGATTTTTTAATTCTTTTTGAATCGGTACATTATGGACCCAAAACAGAATTCTGTGTCTAAAATATTAAAAAAAAAATTGTTTTTACAAGTTTTTTTGAATTTTTTAAATGTAAAAAAATTAATTAAATGATGATGTATCATCTACATGGAAATTCGAGTGTATGTGATGTCAATAAAATTAAATAATGTTAATTTTTTCATTTATTTAGAGATAATTTCACAAAAAATATAAGTTTAAAGGTGAAAAAAACTAAAAATTAAATAGAAAACTAATTAAACTAAAATCGTTATAACTTAAAAGTATAAAACCAAAATCTACTCCATACTGAACGCATAAATTTGTACTATATTTTTACCTTTATTCGAAACTTCAACTTAGATTAAAATATCTTAAAAAGCGGTCCTAATATAATTAATTTAATGCATTATTTGATATTTGAGTTTGATATATTTTTTAATGTAATACTTATTATATTTGATAAAAGTTATATTTTAATATTTAAAAAATAACAATATTAACTTTTTAATGTTAACATAGATCTATCCATGGGTCGGACCATTCGACTTGAAGATCCGCCCGCAAAATATGAAGGTTTGGGTAAAAATTAAGACCCGTTTAGAAAACGGGTTGAGCCTCGAGAAATATTTTTTTGCCCACCCAACCTGAATTTACAAAAAAAATTGTTATTTTCTCATTGTTTTGTTGTCATATTCACTATTATGCTATTAAAATTTTGTTATTATCGTTTGAATATTGTATAACTATTATTTTATTGTTAATTTTACTACTGTTTTAAATACATTTGCTTGTTAAGTTACAAATATATAAATATTTTTTAAATATAAATATTTTTTAATTTTTTCGATTTATCGAGAAATATTTATTTTAATGTTTTTAGTATTTTTGATATATTATATTTTTTACTTTTTATTTAAAAATAAAATAAAAAATTTTAATACGAACCGGATCAAATTGAATTTGAGTTCAATATATATATTCTGAACCCTACATGGTTCATAATTTCTGACCAACAAGGTTCAAATGTACGGTAACGCGGATCTCCATCTTTTATTAAATAAAAAATTAAATTAAGAAAAACAAAGATCTACATCCTATTTCCAATAATACTGAAAACAATTCTCTTTTCCTTTTGTTTGGGACATAAATGTAACCTTTCCTATATTCTTATTTTTTATTAAAATGATAAAAAAAAAATTCCGTAAATTTTATGGTTTTATCTTATTAATTTTTTTTTTATTTTCTTATTGTACTTGAATGAATTTATGCAAAAACAAACTTTTAGCATAAATCTAACATTTTATTAAAAACTTCCTCAAAAAGATATTTAAAACAACTTATTTAAATAAAAAGTAAATACTAAATATTAATTCATTTGATTAATAATAAAATATAAAGTTAGTATTTGATTCCATTTGAACTTTAGCATAAATTTTACATCAACTTAGTATCATAATCTTTAAATTTTTATATAATTTTAAAATAAATATATATTTTAGTATGATCAAGTTATCTTTTATATTCGATGTACAATTCATAAACATTAATTATTTTGGGATTTATGATTATTTTTCTCAAAAATATCATCTCTCGAATTTGTTATTATCTAGTTAAATATAAACCATTGATACCCATGAATCTGCCATTATCATCTCTCGAGTCTATCATTTATGCTAGTACGTATGTTTTAATGTATAAGATAGCAATAAACTAATACATTTGATAATATTTAGCTACTCTTTTGATTTATTTAGCGTAACCAAAGAAAAATTTTCACTTATATTTATCTTTTTTATTTCGAGTTTATTATTTAATTATTTTTTGAGTTTTTTTTCAAAACGATGCTTTAAGATGTTTATTTTTTTTTAAATTATAAAATTATTGAGAAACATAAATACCCCTTATAATTATTTTTAAAAAAATATATATTAATTTTTAATTATTTTTCAAATAATTTTAAATTAAATTGATTTATAACATTTTTTGAATTAAATATATATTACAAATGAGAAGAGATTGCATGAAATTGTAATTACACTTCATCCCTATCTCTTTTCAATAGGAAAATTATAAATATTTTTAGAATTTTTAGTTTTTTTAGTTGAATTTGAATTTTTTCAAGAGGAAAATTTTGATTTGTCATTTTCCTTTTAGAAAGGGAGAAGTACGACATGGAATCACTGTTTCATACGATACTTTCTCATTACGAATGAGAATATAGATACAACACGAGAAATGATTGTATGAAATAGTGAAGTAACGTCATTTGTATCTTTTTTCTAATAGTTTAATTTCAGATCAATATTTTTATTTAAAAAAAATAAATTTAAATAAAAAATTTAAAATGCAAAATTAAATTATTATTGTGAAATTAAACTATTAAAAATGAAGAATATTATTATTTCCTACAATCCTGATATATATATATATATATATACTCTTTTGTTTTCTTTCTCTTTTCTATCTCAGAAACTATTGGTGGCTTCTTCTTTTTTTGTATGTGGTTCTTTAAAGAGTGTCAGCTATACCCAAGGCCAAAACGACAAACCCTTACCTCCAAAGGGCCAAAAAAAGGAAAGCAATAGGGAAATGAATGAAGGTGAAAACTGAAAACCATAAATTCTGGCCAATCCCCCTCACTCCCCACTTCTTCACACATTCTTCCATTTCCCATTACTAAATGAGATTTGGATTGGTAGGTTTCTTCTTCATTCCTCTTCCTTATTATCTCTCTTTTTGTAATATATATATCCTACTTCATATTCTTTTCTTTTGTTATTTTTGTATGAAGTTTTTTCGTTATGTTGGCTTAATTTGGCAAAAACATAAAAATAAAACAGTGCTGCTTAGCTCTTTCTCTTATCTGCAATCCCCTTCTTGCTGACGTCTTTGTTCTTAACCTTGCTCATCGCTTGTGTTTTCCTCGATTTGAGCTAAGAACTTTATTCTTTTTTGGGTTTGATTTGTTTTGAGGTGAGGTCTTTTGTTTTTTTGTGTTTTTTTATGTGGTTCTCAGCTATATTTATAGCTCTGGCTTGAAATTTTAGGATCTTTGCTTATCAACAACGTTTGATTTCTTAATTAGCACGTGTTCCTTTGGTCTCTTCCTCGTTTTCCTTTTTATGCTGATGTATATCATTGTCTGCATCTTGCTATAAATTACCCAGGAGCTTGGCGTTTTTCTCTTTTTAATATATTTTTCTTTTTCCTTCAATTTCCCGAGAAAACTTACTTTTTTTTCCCTTTGATTTTAGTATTTTAGAATGACGAGAAAGAAGATTCAGATCAAGAAAATCGACAACGTTGCGGCGAGGCAAGTGACTTTCTCAAAGAGGAGAAGAGGGCTTTTCAAGAAAGCTCATGAACTCTCCATTCTTTGCGAAGCTGAGATTGCTCTTATAGTCTTTTCAGCAACTGGAAAACTCTCCGACTATTCCAGCACAAGGTTTAATTTGCTTCATTCTCACACTATAATCAATGTTTATGTTTGGCTGCAATTTTCGTCTTTCTCAATATCTCTGCTGCAGTTCATAGATTAGTGTATTGGTTTTGCTTGGGTGACTGAGAAAAGATCTTTAGAATCAAGAAAACTGTATAAAAGTATAAATTCATAATGATTCAACGTACTTGAAATCTTGTATTTATATTCAAAATAGTTTCTTCGATACTAGTTTATGTCCAAAACTGGGGGATCTTTGGGTAGGAGGCTACAGTTTTATTGAATCTGGTTGAACCCTGATTTTATGGCTAATATAACATTGATAATTTGATAATTTTTACCTTTCATTTTTGTTTTTAAACTGAAAAAGTACTTCGCTATGAAACTCCTACCATTGAAATCTTCTTAGCAATGTTTTATTGACACCTTAGTTTCTCCCCACATGATCATAAAATATAAGGATCCTACCAGGTAATTAACTCGTTAATTGATCTTACTGGTTTTGATTTTAGCACTTAATTTCTTGTGTTGTTTTTCAGCAGAAGAAATTCCCTTCGTAAATAACCATCCAGTTAAACTAATTAGGTTTTGAGATAAAATTACAATATCTCAAATAAACAAGAGATGTTATTAATGGAATCATCATAATATTAATAGCTTATGAGCTTTATAGGGACTTCATTTGGCATTTGGTAATTAAAATCCATTGATTGATTGATGGATGCTTTCCCTTTTGTAGCCCCCTTTTCTCTTAATTTGGTTTCTTTTATATATATATTAAGTACAATATAATTTACCAATATGTAAAAGATTTTGTGGGATGTAAATCTAACAAGATCGTTTCTTTAACAAGGAAAAATTTTCAGAGATAAATTAGCTGAAATGGCAATGAATTATAAGAAATTGTATATTTAGATGTGTATCTATATTACGAGCCTCAATTTATTAAAGGCCAAAAGTCTTTAATAAAAGGTCATTTTATTTCTCATATTTTATTTTTAAAAATTGCATCATTATAAATTAAATATATATACATATGTGTATGCATCTTCTCTGTTTATATCATTGTCCATTTGTTAATTCTGTTGCTTCAATCTTCGATTAACCTTTTAATTTTTTATGTATATTTATATGTTTAGCATTACACTTACCAAATATATATATATGTTTTTTATACTTAAAACCCTAAAAGGCTATCATTATCCAAGTCCAATAAAATACATTATACGATACTTCACCAATTAAATTAATCATATTAATTTCTTCTTCTTTTTTTCACATAATAGTTACAAAAAAGGGTAAGCCTCCAACAAGTTTATATTCTAGATTTGCATGAATGTCATTTTCAGTTATTATATTTGATATATTAATAGAGAATTTTTAATTTATTATTTTTCTAATATTAAAATTATATTCTAGATTTTACATAGCACCAAAAAGTTTGTAGTAGTGGAACCCTAGCCTCTCTCTTTATCCTTCATATATTCACCATCTCTTTTTCAGAAGTCCACACTGTTACAAGATGACTACTATATGTAGTTATATTTGTTACAGTCAAGAAACCCTCAAACCCCGAACTAGAGCAAGATGAATACTATATATGCAAAACTAGTGCTTCCTCTTAATATATATGTATGTATATATGAGTAGAAAAATACTGTGAAAATTGCTGTTTTATTGTAAATCAAACATATACCATCTGCATATTTTTATTTTTATTCATAGTTTTTTTAAGTGAAGGGTATTGATTCAGTGCCATTGAATTGTTATCCCCAAGTATGGAGAAGGTGATTGAAAGGCGCAATCAACAGTCGGGAAAAGGGATAGATAGATTGGTCACCAGGCCATATCATGGACTGCAGGTTACAATTGAACTTCTATTCTTGTTGCCTTGTAGTTTGCACCCTCTCTTGCTGATGAAGCTGACCTCTTGTTTTAGGTTGAGAGTCGGACGTGTGCCATGTTGAGCAAGGAAATGACTGAAAAGACCCACCGACTGAGGTAAATCTTACAATTTCCTGTATATGTATATGTATTATGTATATGAGAAATGATCCTTTCATGCATCAATAGACAGCTGAGGGGAGAGGAGCTCCAAGGCTTAGATTATGAAGGATTAAATCACCTGGAAAAACTAGTTGAAGGAGGCTTGAGACGAGTTACTGAAAAAAAGGTTTTCTGAAAGCCCCATTTCCATTTCCATTTCCATCTCCATCTCAACTCACCCTTCATTGTCCCTTTTAACTAATGATAAAAAGCTTGTGTTACAGGATGAGAGATTTTTCAAAGAAATCAGCAACCTCAAGATGAAGGTGATATATATTACAACAGTAGTTGATTGGATTTTGTTCAAGTTTTATAGTTTAAAGAGGAATAATTTAGTATTGAATTTTAAGAGATATGGAATATTTTATTATAGTTTTTTTTTTTGCTGCTTATAATGTGAATAACATAAAACTATATCGATGCATTCATATGTATCCAGTTTATTTGTGCTTATATATATATATATCTGCCTGGACTTAAATGATCTCTAATACTTAATTCTTGTCAAATGTGAAGGGAGCAGAACTGGTGAAAGAAAATCAGCAATTGAAAAAGCAAGTGAGTTTTGTTAGTGATCATTTAGACAACTTTCTTGTTTCCAGCTTTCATTTAACAGGAGATTTAATTTTGGTAGATGGAGAATTTACCTCATGTGGTCCAAGTTCAACCATCAGAGTCGATTGCTCATGTTGGGAGCTCTGAAAATCCAACTCAACCCTATAATAATAGCTATGACATCTCTCTTACATTGGGGTAAGTCATGCAACTCTTATACATAAATCCCTAGTTTCATATAAAGTTGGAAAGACATGTTACCATGATAAAAGGATTACACTTCACAGGCTTGGATTTGGTTAAAATAATATTTTAGAGAAATATAATAATATTAAAATTACTCAAAAAAAATAATCTTTTTTAAGCTTTATATTTTAATAAAGGATTAAAATTTAAAATAAAAATATATTAGTTATTGGAAAAGATTACATATGTATGTCAAAAGAAAACTCAAATTAAAAAACTCATATTTTAATTAGATATATTTATTATTCTAAATAAATATTCAAAATTAAAATAAAAAAAATATGCCATTCTTATATTCATAACATGAAAAGCTTACTTATTCTATAATATATAAAGAGTACCATGAATTGATATCGTTTGATATAATCTAAATAAATTGTAATAAAAAGGTGATAGATTTTTAATACTATTCATGACACAATTAAAAATTCCTAATAAAATGTGATAGATTAATTGAAGATAATTCATTATTAGAATTTAAGAAATTGATTATTGGTTTTGTTGGTCGTGAGACTTATATATAGATTGAAAAAAAAGTAAATGTTTGATTGTCACAACAAGAAAAATTTCTAAAGTTAGGAGTTTGATAGACAAGTTTAAAAAGGAGAAATTGGAAGTTATCATTCAAGCAAGTAATCTCTGCTTGAGTTTCAAGTGCATGGGATGAAAGAGTTGTTGCTGAAGTGAAAATAAGCAAGTAATTTCAGGCAATAAATGCAATAAATGATATTCAGGCCTGTGTAGGTAATGGTGATGAGACTCCTTCACAATTGAAATGCAATAAATTTACAAAACATTGTTAATTCATATGGAAAGGTAATACTGATGGAAAAATCATTTATGAAAGGTTATAATTATAGTGAAATGAAAATGATGATTTTAATTAAATATTTAAATCGTATTTAGATGGTTTTATTCTTTAATCGTAACAATATTTAGTTCTAAATTAGAGTTTTAGAATACGAAGATGCATTGGTATCGGTAGACTGTTTTTGTTTGAAAAATGATTTTAATCAATTCATATCTCTAGTGCCATTAGACATTGAATCAAGTGACTTTATTGGTCTAAGAAAAAATCTAGGAAAGATAGATGAATAAATTCATGTTTGAGGTGGATATAATGACAGAAGATAATATGCATTTTGAATTAGATTTATGATTTTAAATAATAAAAATAATAAAGAGATCTTATTGTTGAATGTGATCATGTATGCATTAATAAAGAAGTGGATGCTAAGGATCCGCTTGAAAGAAGTTAAAAAATAGGCATAATTATAAAATTAGCTCTTAACGTTTGGGTGTTAGTCATTTTGGTTTTTAAGATTTTTTTGGCTCGCTTTTATACATAATCTTTGTTTTTTTGGTCAAATTGATCATTTTTTAACGGTATTACTGACGTGGTCGTTAAGGGATTAACAGCATTGATGTTTTAGATTTTTTTTCCACTTGGGCACTTCCACGTATGCAACTACTGACGTAGCATTATTTTGTTTTATATGTCACGTCAGAAAATGATTTTAAAATATTAAAATTATTTTTTAAATTATTTTTTAAAATATAAAATTATTAAAATTATTTTTTTGAAATAATAAAATTATTAAATAATTTTAATATTCAATTCCATCATCTTCTTCCCTTTCATCTGCTCAAATAATTACAACACATTTTTTGGAAATTTGAATTTTTGAAATCTGAAATTTTTTTAAAAAATGTATAAACTCATTTTCTGCTCAAACAAAACACGATGAAACTAAGAACTATGTTCAGAACACTTTCTATTAATGTTAAAACATGTCTGGTCTTACATATTATAAAAAACTCCATGGGAGAACAAAATAGACAAAAAAAAAATATAATCAACAAGATTTGGAATAAAACTAATCTCTTAACTTCAAAGGCAACAGTTTCAACCTGTAAATTAATCACCCTAAGTTTCGAATTTGGCTTCTCCATAAGTGGCAATGGCAACCCCAAATGAAATAGCGAGCATGTTACTCATGGATGAAGATTTAAAAGAATCTTTACGAAAGAGAACACCAATGAGGATAATGAAAAATATAATCAACAAAAGCAAAACATAATCACAACAGTAGACATTGAAAAACTCAGAAGAATCTCCAATAAACCTCTCTGTAGTTGTTAATTTGATTCAATTTTTGGGTTTTTTCCTTTTGTTCCTTTAATCGTCTCTGCATGAACAAAATCAAAACTTTTAAAGTACCCATTTATGATTAAAACAATCCAAAAAATAAATCAATTCATTAAAGGATGAAAAATGTCCAAAAACAAAAAGAAAAAAAAAACAAAAAAAATGCTTGAAATACCTTCCACTTCCATAGCCATAATATACAAGGCTTTTCAAATTCCAAACAAAAAAAAATTGAATAAAAAGGATTCGTTTTTCAATTCAAAATCCTCTCTAACATTTGAAATTGAAAAGTTCTTGGAAAATAAAAAATCTCTTAAAACCCGAAAATCCTCAAAATTTTGAAACCTAAAACAAATTCTCATTGCAAAAGAGAGAAAACACGTTAGAAAGAGAAAATCCCCAAACTTAAATCTAGAAAATCCCCAAAATTTTGAAACCTAAAACCCGAAAATCTCCAAAATTTTAAAACCTAAACTAAAATCCCTAAACTCAATAATCCTAAAAATAATCGAAAGTGAAAATTATAGAAACACACCCTAATTTTTTTCTTTCTAAAGGTTGAAAAAAAAGATGCATAGCAAATCAAAATTAACCCTCTTATTCATTTCTTCTCGTAATCACATCTCCTTCTCTTTGATCCAACAATATGTCACTTTCTTCATCATCACCCTCTTCATCTTCCCTATCTACTGCTTCATTCTCTCTAAGTACTTTCAACTTTGATTTAGGGTTTTGATTTTTTTGACGATCGAGCTTGCTTTTTTTTATTCTGTTTAAGTTGTTTTAAATTTACTAATTGTTTTAATTGTGGGGTACACTCCAATTTTTTTAACTATTTTTATTTTATTTTAATTATATTTTTGTCTTTAAATTTTTTTGTTGACGTGAAATATTTTTGTCTTATATGTCACATCAACAGCTGAATATGTGGAAGTATTTTGGTGGAAAAAAATTCTCACATTAGCGTCATTAGTCCCTTAACGGTCACGTCAGTAAGACCATTAAAAAATGATCAATTTGACCAAAAAAACAAAAATTATGTATGAAAGTGAGCAAAAAAAAACTTTAAGAGTCAAAGTGATCAAATACCCAAACGTTAATGATTAATTTTGTCATTATGCCTAAAAAATAATTATAAGTGAAACAATCTATGGTGATGAAGGAGAGCTTAATACACTAGTATTTGACTATGTAATTCATGGACCCAAATTTTTTGAAGGCCAACACAACCAAGGAGGCTATGACCAAACCTATTGAGGATGAAAATAGATATACTGACTTTAGAATCAAAGGAGTAAATAATGATGGGTTGTTTTAAAGAAGATAAGGTTCATAATTAAGACCAGCAAAGTTAAGACTTTTTTTTTTTTAATAACAAAGTGAAGCTTTAGTTTATTTGTTTCATACATTTACGAATGTGTTTGAAAAACTATCAAACACTCGTGTTTAAATATTTTAATCATTGGATTAAAGGAATACTTATTTTTTAAAATAAAGAATATGAAATGTTTATTTGGATAGATTGTATGCATATTTTTTTGAATAATTTTATTATAAATTCTACTCATATTTATTTTTTTAGGACCATATTTAAAATTATCCATAATTCCTCCTCAACTCATAAATAAGAGGATAATATTTTTCAACATAGTCGAATCTACATCCTCTTACATTGGTAACAATGGTCATACTCATGCCAATTGAACTAAGACTCAACCAGTTGATTGCATGCATAGGGGTGACGCCAGAAATTTTTTTAGGGGGACGAAATTAAATTTTAAGATAATTTTTAAAGGATTAAATCAAAATTTTATCATTTTTAGGGGAGATCAAAGTGTAATTTTACCTTTACTAATTGAAAATTTTAAAAAATTTTAGAAATCTAAATAGAAAAACTTTTATTTTAGGGAGACCGAACCTTGTCAACCCCCTAAATTCGTTCCTCTGCATGCATATTTGGATTATTTTTAAACAGAAAACTTTCTGGAAGTTTATTTTTCAAATGAATTGAAAATTTTTTCATGCATTATCAAGCACACCCTTAATTGCTAGTGTTTGTATGTTGGAATTAATGGATTTTGCAGGTTAGCCTTCCCTAACTCACCATTGAAAGGTTAAAAGGGGATGATGTTGGGAAGAAGTCATCGTCATCTTCATCTTGCTTAAATCTCTGCTGGCTCCTATATTGGATAATTTTCATAGGAGTAATAATAATATCTGTAGATTGTCAAGTAAACCAGTTTTATGGTACCTTTGATAATTATATATAGAGTTTAATTTCAAATTTACCCGTACAAAAAAAAATAAAAAAAAATGTAAAGGTTAAAGCAATTATGCACATGCACTCGAGCATGGTAATAAATCTACTTGTTTACTTTGGAGGGTTTAGTGCCATCTTTATTCATTATTTGTTTTGTGCTTGTCTAAATAAGTATGTTGAAATGGTTGATTAAGTCTTAGCTCGATTGGTAAGAGTATTGATGTTAATACATGAGGATATGAATTTGAATGCGTTGAAGCGCATTATCCTCTTATTTGTAGGTTGGGGGAGGGATTATACGTAATTTTAAGTATTGTGTTAAAAAGAACAAATATGATCCGAACCTATAGTGAGATTATTAAAAAAAGTATGTTGGAATGGAGATTTGGTAGCTATGGTTTTTCTAAGGTTTTTGTTCATTTTCATGGCTGAATTGTTTTGAATTTTGCATTTGTAAAGGGTTAATTTTTTTGGGTTAAACTATGTAGTGAAAATATAAATATTACAATATCCTTCATGTTTTTGTACATTTTATATATTTGGAATTTAGTTATTATTTTTTATTTTCAAGAATTTAGTACTTTTATTTTTAAATTTAAAAATTTAGATTGTTAACACTGTTAAAAATATTCGTTGGCGTGATATTTTAAAATTAAAAAAAATATTCACTTGATAGCTAACCAACAAAAATGATATTATAATGGATCGAAAATTAACAAAGAATTTTAATGATATTAGCAATTCTTAAAACTCAAACCAGCATTTAATTAGAATAACGTATTTAGACTCTCATTGAAAAAGTTGAGGTGCTGATTTATTTAAAAAATTAAAGTAGAGAATGAATCTCAAATTTGAGCTTAGTATAGGGACCAATAATAAAATTTGATCATTTTTATATAAAAAAAGTAGATGTATCATAATTGAAATTTAACCAGTATCTTATAACGTTGAGAAAAAAAAAACTTAAGATGTGTGTCATTGTTAGGAAGGTATTGTACTATGTTTAAATGTAGAATTGAGAATTTATACCTTAATTTTTCATAATTTAGTTATTGTACTTTTAACTATTCTTATTAAAATGATGAGATTGAATTTTTTTCTTAGAAATATTCATTTTAACTTATTATGTTGAAATAATTTTTTGTGTTTGAAATGCATTTTTTAAGAGAAGTTCACGTAATCATTTTTAATCAAAATAGGTAAAAATGTTAATCATTTCAATTAACTAATATCGTTGTAAAAGTAAAGAACCAAATTATATCAAATTAAAAATAAAAACTAAATCCCAAATTTGAAAGGATAAAAACTAATTTGATGATTATCATTTAACGGCTAAAAGAGAAAAGATTAGAATGGAGTTGAATAGGTGGAAAATATTTATTTCAGCTTATTTTGCTAAATAGATTTATGTTAAAAATGTTTTTTAAATAAAAGTTAAGTTATTATTTTAAATCAAATAGTTAACAATATTAACTATGTGGATTAACTGCTTGTATTGTAAAATATACAGAATCAAATTATGTCAAATTAAAATACAAAGATTAAATTTGTGAGTATAGTAGGACCAAAAGCTAAATTTAACCATTATTATATTTTCAGTGAAGATATACGTGTTGCATCCCACGCGCATGAAATAACGTACATTTAGATACTCTCGGAAAGCGCTACTCTCTCGTTAATTCTCCCGCTAAAGACCTGTTCCAAACTCTATGCAAGCAAACAAACGAAGAAAAAACCCTAATTTTCCCTCTCAGTCATACTCACAGCAAAAGCAAAAAAGAAAACATAATTGAAAAGAAGAAAGTTTTGTGATCAAGATATTCAGCCATGGATGAAGAGTACGATGTGATAGTCCTAGGGACCGGCCTTAAGGAATGCATTCTCAGTGGTCTTCTCTCCGTTGATGGACTCAAAGTACATTTAATTTCGTCAAACTCTTGTTTCTTTGTTTCATTTCTATTTATTTTCTCTTGATTCAAAAGAAAATCTGCAATCTGAGTTTTCTTTTTCTTGACTCATTTCTTCAGTTTCTATATAGGCATTCATATTGAATGTGGGATTTTGTTTCTGGGTATTGGTAAAGATTATAAAGAAAATGTGTTCGTGAAGATATTGTCTGAATATATCTCTATGTATCAAAACAGGTATTGCACATGGATAGGAATGACTATTATGGTGGAGAATCGACTTCTCTTAATCTTGTGCAGGTCATTGTTCTTCGATTAGTGGAACCTTTGTTTTTCTTTTTTTCATTTATTCCCTGGCTATTTTCTGATTATTGTCTTTCTTTTTCTGCTATTGTATAGCTTTGGAAACATTTCAGGAGAGATGAAAAGCCTCCAGAAAAGCTGGGGGCAAGCAGAGAATATAATGTTGATATGATGCCCAAGGCATGTCTATTTCAGCTATGTTTTTTTTTTTTTGTAGTTCTTTCAGTACTTGGATGCATGGTTTATGTTACTCTTCATATATGTTTTATAATGAATATGTTTAATTGATTGCTTTAACAGTTCATGATGGCCAATGGCAGTCTAGTTCGTATATTGATCCACACAGATGTTACCAAGTATCTTAATTTCAAGGCTGTGGATGGGAGTTTTGTGTACAATAAGAAAAAAGTAAGAGTATTGTAGGTTTTGGGGGGGGGGGGGTGGGTGTATGGTTTGTTTCTGAAGATTAGTGTAAACATTGTTCTATTGTCTACAACAACTTGAAGCAGTTACCTTACTATAACTTGTAGGTCTACAAAGTTCCAGCGACTGATGTTGAAGCATTGAAATCGCCATTGATGGGGTTGTTTGAGAAGCGCCGAGCCAGAAAGTTCTTCATTTATGTCCAAGACTATGATGACAATGATCCAAAATCTCATGAAGGACTCGACCTGAATAAAGTAACAGCGAGAGAAATTATCTCGTGTGTATCTCATCCTTGTTTCCCTCTATAAAAGTTTGCAGTAGTACTGCACTAACACTTAACATTGACTAGGAAATTAATAACAATATATATGCAATGGTTATAGATTTTTAGATTAAACTTTCTTCTAAGTTCTGAAATGTTACTGGATTTACCAAATTTTCTTTTACACAAAAAGGGAAAAAATACTTATATTTTTTTATTTTCATGACCCTTAGTTTTTTATCATTTGTTTTTAGAGAATCTGTGGTTATAAGTTTCATTTTCCCTTTTGAGAAGGGGTATTTGCTCTATAATGTTAGTTACTCACACTCAAGTGTGTGTTGGATACATGACCTACATGAGTATGTTGAATATTCTTAGTTTTTCTATGCATCTAGAGAGTCCTTGGGGGATCATTTCTTCATATGCATGTCTGAGTAAATGATGCACATAATTACTTCAAGGAAAATGACAAGTCGGTTTAGCATAACTCTAGGGTGAAGATGACATATTTGAAGGATCATCACTGCTCATGATCATTAGCTAGTATTAGTTACAGTTTACTGGTCTTGATGCGTGCAAACTTTTGCAATGTAGAAAGTATGGACTTGAAGATGATACAATTGACTTCATTGGTCATGCCTTGGCACTCCACAGTAATGATAGCTATTTAGATCAACAAGCTTTGGGTTTTATTAAGAGAATGAAGGTAAAAGTTTCTTTTGTATCGTATTTTCACCTTTGTTCTACAGCTAATGGTTGATACTTCAGTGTACGGCCATATATTTCCCTTTTAGCATTATATTCAGTGTATGTTCTGCATTTGTTTCGTGAAGCTTTATGCAGAGTCTTTGGCACGGTTTCAAGGAGGATCTCCTTATATCTATCCACTATATGGACTAGGAGAATTGCCTCAGGTGTGTCTTTATCTGTAGTTTAGCTTCAAGTTTAAAAGAAATATTTTTTACTTTTGACTTGTTATTGCTCTCTTTGGCAGGCATTTGCACGTTTAAGTGCAGTTTATGGTGGTACTTACATGCTCAACAAGCCAGAATGTAAGGTAAAATATTTTGAAAACCACAATGTTATAGTACAAGCAAACAATTAGTCATTAGTGGTCAGCTTGGTCAGTGCTTGAGAATACTTGCCATTGAGTCCTTTAATATTTTTTCAAGCAATACCTTGTCTCCATGATTCATCCTTCTTTTGATACAAAAAGTTCCTCAGTCTGGGAGTAGGGAAAAGAGGATGCAGATTTTGAGATTCGAATTCCAAAATTGTTATTGACCACATGGACAAACTGAACTAAACTTTGGGTTCTCATTGGGCACCTTTATGACTAAGCCTATATGGTGATTAGCATAGTTGTCCCAAAAGAATGTATCTTTGGATTGCAGGTAGAATTTGATACTGATGGGAAAGCTACCGGTGTGACTTCAGAAGGAGAAACTGCTAAGTGCAAGAAAGTTGTTTGTGATCCATCTTACTTGCCTGATAAGGTAACCCTTCAAAGAAACCTTGCCTCTCTCTAATTTTTTCCTCAAAGATTAATTATATCTACTTGTTCTGTCATTTGTTTTTTGATACAACAGGTTAAGAAGGTTGGAAAAGTTGCCCGTGCTATATGCATAATGAGTCACCCTATTCCTGATACCAACGGCTCTCACTCGGCTCAGGTTATTCTGCCTCAGAAGCAACTTGGTCGTAAATCAGACATGTATGCAACTAACTTTCTCAACTTTAATTTCTTAATCTCTTCCTTTGAGTGGCTCAAATAGAAACAGTGATGCAAATGTGATGATTTAGTTTGAACAGTGTTCATGTAGTTGCGGTTTTAGCTTTACCACTGAGTCATTTTGTTGATTTTAGAAGGCTTATGCAATGAATAGATATGTTTGCTAGTTTATTGAAGTCTTATTGGATTCCTGATGACCAATGGAGAAGGCAAAACATAACGTGAAATGTTGGTGAGTTGTTTTATGTGTTTCAGTCGAAGGTAATGTTCTTCTGGTAATAGGATCACTCGGGACAGGAAAACCCTGTATTAATTGTCTTAATTCCATTAAGTTCAACACTATGTTACTCTAGCTCGAATCAAGGCATATTTGAGCATGGATATGAGAATATAACCCTCTTTAACATATGAAAAAATTTGGAATTAATATTAAACCTATCTTTAATTGACACATGTACCATAGCCTGGCCAACAAACAAACAGAAGCGTTATAAGTCCACGGTCTCCAATAACTTCCAAGGTTTCATTTTTGGTTCTGTAGGTACCTCTTTTGTTGCTCCTATGCTCATAATGTAGCTCCCAAGGGAAAGTACATTGCTTTCGTTTCAGCAGAAGCAGAGACAGACAAACCTGAAGTAGAGCTGAAACCTGGTGTTGACCTTCTGGGACCTGTAGAAGAGATATTCTACGACACTTACGACAGATATGTTCCCACCAATGACCATGCAGCCGACAGCTGCTTCATTTCTGCTGTAAGAAGCCTTCTATATATATATATGTATGTACATTACATTGCATATTCTGTGGAGAAACAACTAAATGAAAAGTACCCATGCCAAACCAACTTTCCCCAATGGTTACATGCAAAATGACTTCCCCAATCTTATTATTGATTCAAGTTTGAAAAAATTGTTGCAGAGTTATGATCCAACAACGCACTTTGAAACCACAGTGAATGATGTGATCGAGATGTACACTAAGATTACTGGAAAGGTAATACAGTTGATGTTCAAATGTTACATATATATATGGCTGATTCACGTATTATGATCTTTCAATGTTGTATAGGTTCTTGATTTGTCAGTGGACCTGAGTGCTGCCAGTGCTGCATCTGAAGAATGAAGTTCTTGAAACCTGTTGCTTTCATGCAAAAAAAAAAAAAAAAAAAACCATTAGTAGAGGAGAGTTTCATTGTTTCTTCATGTTTTTCAGCATATCTTTTAGATAAAAACCATAAACTCAAACTACATTTCTATATTACATTCATTGTAGGTGTTATATGTGATGTACTCCGAAATCATGATTGGATTGGGTAACATGTGTTCTTGACACAATTATGATTCTTTGGAATTTAATAATTTTATTAGTTAAAATTAAAATTAAAAACAACTAACCGAACTCAAACTATCTCATTAAAATATATTTAACGGATAGTGGAATCTGAATATATGGTCTGGAAGTTTTCAAGGTTTTTTTTGTGCTATTAAGTCAAGATCTTATCGTCTAGTGTGTATATTTTGATTTTACATATTTATATAAGTTATCTGCACTCATATCTATATTGTTTTGTTTTTTTCTAAAATATCATTTTGTCTTTTATGTTTTTATATAAAAATTGTAAAAAAAGAAAATTTGAATCCTCACATGAATCTCTTAAGTTTCAACTCTATTATAGTAACTAAAATCTCATTTATTTTTTAGATAATTTTTTTATATTTTTTAAAATCACATAGTATATATTTAAAATTATAACCCTATCTAAATAAAATAAAAGTAGATTAGTAGAATCCTATCAAGCCATCGCATATAAACATAAACTTAAGTATTTTACTTTTTTGAATGTTGAAACATATCATCAAAATTATTGTAAATAAGATTTGAGTAAACAACTTTCGAAAAAACTAAGAATTGTTCAAAAATAAAAAAATTAATTAAAATTTTATTTCAGCGAAAATCTTTTATCATTAAACTATGAGGTCAATTGATTTATATAAAATTTTATATTTATTTAATGTTGTTTTTTTAACATGATAATATATATTTTTCATTAATAATAGTAATTTGATATTCCATATTTACTTTTTAAATTGTTTTTTAACATGGATCAAGTTAGACTTGTCCATGAGCCGAACCGAGAACCCGTCCAAAAAATGGAAGGATTTTGGTAAAATTATTGACTCGAAAAGTGAGAGACTTTAGACAACAAAAAAAAAAAAAAGGCTCGTTTCCTAAATAGGTCAAGCCTCAAGTAATCATTTTTGGCTTGGGCCCAACCCGACACAAATTTACAGAAAAAAAGAATTGCTGCTTTTTTACTATTTTTCATTATTTTGCTATCATTTCGCTATTTAACTTGCTATTATTTTGTTGTTATTATTTGAATATTTTATAACTCTTGTTTTATTATTAATTTTAGTATTATTTTAGAGGTATTTGCTTGTTAAGTTACACTTATCTTAATGTTATTTCAGTATATTATTTTTATTTATTGAGAAACATTTATCGTAATATTTTTAGTGTATTTAATGTATTATATTTTTAAAATTTATTTTTATATAAAAAAACTTACAATTTTTTAATATGGACGGGTCGGCCCAGAATTGAGTTTTAGCATTTTATTTGGTCCAAATAAATAAGTGCATAGAAAATAAGCTTAAAATTTTATTTGGCCCGATCCGTCTCGGTTCATGAACAACTCTAGATCGGGATAGAACTAAAATAAATAAAAAAAAGGGGTTATTTTTTGACAGGGCCCACCTAAAAGGGCAGTGGACGCAAATATATCCAAAATAAAATAAGGGAGTAGTAGGTTAAACAAACGTCCAATAATTAGTGCGGGGTGCCACGTTGACTTGACCACTTGGACTTTCCAGTTTCTACTGGTTCGTTTGTTTGTTTATTTGTTCCTTCTTGTTGAAGAAACTACTAATTGTGTGTGCAGTGCAGTGACGCATAAATGGACATGCTTGCTCCTTGGCCCTTGCTAGTTCAATAAGAAAAATAAAAATCATTTTCGAATTTATTCAAATTTTGCGAGTTCAAAGGCAATTTGATAATGAGTCGAAGGGCGAGTCAAAGGAGGAAGCGTTTCGATGTCTTCGACTTTACCGATGAGGACGAAAGAGTTGAGAAGGAGTCCGCGGAGTTTCTCGCAAGGTTTAAGAACCCTAAAGAAGGCAGCACGGCATCTCCTCGTCTCAACAAATACAACTTTCTTCAATGTTGTATCTTCATCTCTTTCCCTCTCATTCTTTAATCTATTGACTTGAATCTCTTGCTGATTACTCTGGTTGGTGACCTAGGAAGTGCGGGAAAAAAATGTGATGATAATAATGAATTTTGATATTTCTAACGTGCTTTCAAACTTTTAGATATAAAGTAAACAACATGTCGCCCTTTAGTTTACTCTCTTCGATCTCTTTTTCTTTATCTGTTATTTTGCCTCTATGTTTGGCATTTTGAGAAAGAAGAAGAAAAAAAAGCATTTGACGTATCATTTATTCATTTTTATTTTATTTTTTCCTCGTTAACGAACAGATTATAAGTGTATAACCTAATGCATTCCTTTTGGTTCTATCCTGTTTACTTCTTTGTTAACTGCTTTTTACTTGTGTATCTATGTAATATCGATAAATTATTATAATTTATATGTATGCAAAATTTATTTAATAATTGACACTTCTCTTTCCTTTCCTAGTTGTCCGGCAAAATGAAAATAGCAACAGACCAATTGATCTTGATGACGAAGGTGTGAAATAGCTTTAGGCTTAGTGTCATTTTCACTCTTTTATCTATGCTTTCATGTGTACCATATAGCTGCTCAATCAAATTCTGTCTTATTGTTCTCTTGTTGCAGATTGCAGCATTACTAAGCGAAAGGAAGTTAGCAATCTACCGATTGAACTTGACACAGAAGTTACAGAGCCTCAATGTGGGTTGTTATTGCTATTTTTTTTTAAATTTGTTCTGTGAGTTGCATTATCTTTTAGCTGAATTTTTGGTCTTAATTGTTTTTGGTTACATGGATTTCCTTGTTTGACACAACACCGTGACATTTTTTTCGGTGTTTCCTTCAACTGTGTATACATGTAATATTTATGTAATAACCTTTTTCTTTCCTATGTAGTACTCCGGAAAAATGAAATTAGAAAAAGACTGATTGATCTTGATCTCGAAGGTAAAGAATAGGTCGAGGCTTGCAGTACTCATTTATCCATGCTTCTTGTGAAATGTATAGCTGTTCGATCATTCTCTGTGTTCCTGTACTGTAGAGGGAGATTGCAGTAGGACTAAGCAAAAGGACGTTAGCACTGGACTGATTGTACTTGATTTGGAATGTACAGAACTTCAGTGTGAGTTGTCATTGTTATTTTTCATTTCCTTTTTTCGTTTATGGTTTGCATAATTTTTTTATTATGTTCTTGACCTTGAGTTGGTCTCTAGGCTCATGCATTTGCGTTTTATCCCACAAGTATTTGTGACATTTCTTTTCCAGTATTTCTTTCCTTCTAAAATCCTTGTTTATGACTATGTCTTTAGTCTTCTATCATGGTTCATTATGTGAGATGTAAATGTTGAATCATCCTCCTTCCATGTGGAAGCTATCTTCTCTAATTATTTGACCTTTGAGTCTCTGACAAATATCTCTGTGTTTGTAATTTCCCTGCTTTGCATTTATAATTTGTTAATGGGTACTTTCATCACTTTTGATGTTTTTCTTTCTTGTTTTTGTTGGGCATCTATTTTCCCTGTTATTATTTATCTTTGTTTGTAGCTTTACAAAGTCTCAAGACTTGGAAAAGGAGCAAGATTGACAAACCAATTGACATTGATGCTAAAGGTACATGGCATCAGTGTACATCTTAAGTGTCTTAAAGCTTCTAATGTTCTTCATGTAATTTGTAGAAGTGCAGGCGATCAAGCCTGCAGAAAAGCTCACCATATATAACCTTGGAGGCGTCAATGCTTGTGTTACTAGTCAGCAATGCACATTTCCTGCATGCTGTCCTGTGAATATGGGACAAGAGAAGATTTCTGAACTGGATACCCCTTTGCAATATTCTTCTTCGAGCTATAAGGTATAGGTGCCTAGCCTTAATATATTGTGAACAATTAAATCAAATGGGTAACATGCTTTAGACTGCAGCCAATATCTTAAATGCAACTCAGGCTTATTCTCTGCGTGATATATTGAATGCATGAACAATAAACAAAAACAAACGGATCGTGAACCTCCTAGTTATTCTTCTATTTAAATTGGCTGCAGAATGAGCCAGTTAGTGTGATTTCAGATGACAATGACAGGATTGAAATTATTTCTTCGTCAGTTTTTACTTCTCCTGATGAGTGTAGAGGTACTTTCTTATCCTTTTGAGTTTGCTTCATAAATTCTGACACCTTATTTTGGCAAGCTTGTTGTATCTGACTGTGATCTTATATAACATCCTGCATCTCTCAGATTCTCTGGAGGAGCAACTTTCGGTTCATGCTTCCGAAGGACATGAAATTGTAACTACAGTACTACCTATTGTATGATTAACTAAGAAAATTTTCTTTTGATTGCTGTTTAGAGGGATGTTACTGAAAAATACAAACAATGGAATTAACTACATTAGCGGGACTACTACTTTCTTCTTGTTATGCTGTGGATTACTATTAGATTAATTTACATTTGCTTAGTTTTGATTTGTTTCCTTTCTATGATTTTTCTCATATTGTTTACCGTAACGACAGAGTCGGTTGTTTTAAGTTCTTTAATTTCCGCATTCTGCTAATTCTTTATGCTAATATTACATTTCTTGATTGGCCTTTTTATTTATTTTTCAACTTGCAGGAAAGAGAAAATGTGAAAGTTGTCATTTCTCCTGATTTTATGTTTTATAGAGGTATGTATTGTACAGAGGGTCAGTTAACTTTTTCAAAAACCTGCCTCAAGTTTATGGGCTCAACTGTAAATGGGACCAAGAAAAAAATTAGTTTTGTATGGACTATTGGTGATATCATCAGTATTGATGCACAATGGCTTGAAGGGGTGAGTTACAAGAGCTGTTCTTTCTCCTTTTTTGTCTTTAAAATTTTGAAGATACTCTCTGAGAAGATAGTCTTGGCCCTCTTATGCTGCTGGACATAGGTTGAAACAGCCATTATGAATCTTGTTCTACTGTCAAAGAAGTCTAAGAGAGCTGGAAATGAAAATGAACCTTCAGGTTTGTGAATTTTCAGAAATGATTGCATTGAACTATTTCTTTTGGTGTAGCATGAATGCATTATAGTTCATGTTCAGAGAGAGTATACGAATTCTAATAAAAATTAATGTCCTACACTTTGACCTCTTTCAAAATACCGTCCTGTGTATCTGTCTGCTTGGCTCATGACCATGTATCTGCATTGCTTTTCTATTGTGCCATCTCTATAAAGTTGTCTTTGATTCCCTGTTTCCAATAGGAATTGTTTGGGGGGAAGCTCTGATCTCCATTGCTGATCATTCTTTCTTTATCAATAAATTTTGAACTAGGATATTCTTAATTGCAGCAGCCATTGGGTTGTTGAAGTTTTCAGTTTGTGATCCTTGCTGGTCTGAAAGGGAGAAAGCAATCAAATCATTGAGTGTGAGATACAAGGATATATGGAACGCTATCTCTGAGTAAGGTTTCTACTGATTTAGTTTTCTATCAGATTATTCACAATCTATCAACGTAAATGTACTAAGTGATGGTTGGTTATTTTGTATTAGAATATATAGGCATTTAGTTTTGTTCAGTCACACTTGTAGCTTCTTTCTCTCTCTTGCTAGTTGCTACCCTTAACAGAGAAACTCTGGTTGTGTATCTATCGTTTGGTTTGACTGCTTTTGTCGCTGTATAGCTCGGATTTTTGCTCTTATTTTGTTTTTCACTTCGTGCTTTAGTCCCATAGCCTAGTGTAACTTCCTATTTATTTGTGAATCAGGTAGATCATTTTTTATTGTTTAATTGCATAGATTTAACTATTAATGTTACCACCTGCAGAGAAAATGAAGAAAATGCCTTCATGGGACAGAGTAGAAGGTTTTTGTCAAAGCCATATTTTTCTGAGTAAGCCAAAGAAACTTTAATAATGCTCTATATCATTTTCCGTTTTTGGGATTCAAGCTCTTTCTGATTTTGGGTTTTGTAGATTTGCATGTCTCCCTCCCTCCCTTCCCAAAATTTAAAACAAATAAGAGAGAGAGAGAGAGGATAATTTAAGCTTTCTATCAGAAGCATAATATCTCTTTAAATACCTTTACCATTCTTTTTCTTTGTGGTAGGCGAGTATGTTTCTGCTCTTCTCTTTACTTTGAAGCAATTCCGAATATATGCTCTCATTTGAAAGTACTACTTCAAAAAATTTAGGGATAAATCTCAAAACTGTACATGACCTATGATCGGATGTTTAAATTGATACATTAACTTTAACTTGGTGCAATTATGAACATGAAATTTTGATTGTGGTTCAAATGTATACATGAAATTTTAATTTTGATTTAATTTTACACATTTAAAGAAATAAATACATCAATTTAGTTTTATATTGGATAAATATAATTATTTGTGTTTGTAACGTGTAAGCTTAAAATGATGCTATATCGATAATTGTGTTAGTAGTTTGTGAAAATTGAATCAAATCAAAATTTCATGTCTAAAATTGCACAAATTTAAAGTTCGCGTATGATGTTGACATTGGATCAAAGTTCATATGTAGTTTTGAGATATATCCCAAAATTTTTTACGTAGAAGTTTCAAGAAGCATCAAAATATACTCCCATTTGATAGTGCTATTTCTAAATTTTAGCATAGAATGAATTTGAGAGGTATCCTTCAATTATTAGTATTTTCTGTGCATGTTATGCTAGTCATTCTTTTTATATAATTCCTTTTCCTTCTTATATGTATGATTCTGTGTGTATGCACGTTTGTGTATAACAGATTTATTGCTTTATACATTTAAGCTGTTCTTTTTGTTATTAATCACTTAACAGTTCTTTTCTATCTACAACCGATAAATCTAACTAATTTTCTTCACAGTTTCCATGAACATTTTGAAGAAGTTATCTATCCGAAAGGTGATCCTGATGCTATTTCAATTAGCAAGCGAGATGTTGCACTTCTACAGCCAGAGACATTTATCAATGATACCATCATTGACTTCTATATTAAGTAAGCTTGAAATATAAATTCCATGTCCTTCGTTTTCTTGTTCATGCTCTGGATATTAGTCTGTTTCTTAGATTTTGTATGTGCTAGTTTTAGTTCATCCGTGAGGATTGGTATATGAAATGCGCATATGAAATGTATTGGACTAGAATCATTTTCCATAGCTATTCTCAAAGTTGCATTTTTATATCTAGTGTATGTCGTTGAATCTCTTGTTGTCATTATCATTATGTGTTCTTGATACAGCATATGTAGTTCTTTCATACTTTTGGAGCAGTGTTCCTTTGTCTTTATTCAAAAGAAGTTTTACTGCTTTCTAGTTTCCAAAATTAGTGGTATGGGCTTATGCAATAGACATAAATTGAAATTATCATCTCATGGTTTTAAATTTAACTCCTTGATTGTAACCATGATAATTGACTAGGAGCCTTGTGAGAGATCGTGAGAAACCTCCCCCTTTAATCATTCACCAAAAAAAAAATTGGTTCAGTTTATGACCCGAAGCTGTTGCAATATTTCTGTCTGGCTCTTATTTTCCTGATTTACAAGGATTGACATTTGATCCTGATCCATGACAGATATTTGAAGAACAAAATTCAACCTGATGAGCAACATAGGTTCCACTTTTTTAATAGTTTTTTCTTTCGCAAGCTTGCTGATCCGGATAAAGGTTTATCTAGTGCTTGTCAAGTGAAAGCAGCATTTGAACGTGTTCGTAAATGGACTAGGAAGGTGGATATATTTGCAAAGGATTACATTTTCATTCCTGTAAATTACAGGTGATAAACTTGTCTATTTTTTTTCTCCAAGGCATGAGAACAATTCTTTATGTAGCTCTCTAATATGTTATAAACACGTCTTCATGACAGTCTCCATTGGAGTTTGATTGTCATCTGTCATCCTGGTGAAGTCGCTAATTTCAGAGGCAAGATCTTAATGTAGTGTTTCAGCTTATTGTAGTAGCTAGGACTATGTCCATCTTTACCTTTCTTTCAGTTGTCTTGCAGACAACAGAACTGAAAATTTACTTAACGTCCCTTGCATCTTGCACATGAATTCAATTAGAGGAAGCCATAGAGGCCTTAAAAATCTATTCCAAAGGTAATTATTTCATGATTATTTTCTTTAGTTAATTTTAATATTGCTTTATCTTGCAATTTAAAACAGAACCTTTGGGAACGTTCTCGTCTTTTGTGTGTTTGTGTTTTCATCAGCATTGTTACCCAAAATATCACAAAATAGTTGGTTTCAATGTGTTTTATCTCATCTTTTATGCATACTTTCCTATATTTCTTTCATTCTCAAGTAAAACAATCTTATGTGGAACATCTTGGGCTGCAATATTAGATAATTATGAACCTTGCACACCTATGTCCAGACCTTCTCAACTCTTTGGATTTCTTTGAGCTGGCATTCTGCCATTTACTCCCTTTTTTTCTCTCTTTTCAAGGAAAAAGAGTGGCACACCTGCGAGTCTGTAATTATTACAGCTTTTAAAGGTCAAAAACATAGCGTTGATTCATGAAAACCATTGACCAAAACCAGAAGTGCCCCATTAAAATTTTAATTGCATTGCAACTGTGCAAGGGATTGTGCTTGATTTGAACTTAAAATGACATGAACCATATAGTCTGGAATTCTAGCGTTCTGCAGATGAAGGGCTAATGGTGATATACTTGACTGTCTCACCTCACTCAATAAATGTTGTTTAACTATGAAAGTAATAGAATGAAGAAACGCAAAACTTGTTCGAGAAATGCTCTGGAATAAGTTATTTTAAAGAACTCTCTTAAAATTATCTCCTCTGTTTGAAATAGTCATTTCTCAGACTCCAAAAGATCTTCTCGTTGATTATTGTTTCTTCCTTTCTTTGCAACGAGTTGACAGCTACTTATCTGAAGAGTGGAAAGCGAGGCATGGAGAGGCAGCAGATGATGTTCCTGCAAATTTTTTACATTTACAATTTGTCCAACTAGAGGTATTCCTCTTCTGTATATACCTCCCATTAAGTTTCTCCACCCCATAAAAGAATCCTTATCTTTAAAAATGCTCGCTCATAAACAAAAGGATTTTCAATATACAAATTAAGTTAAGTCAGTTTTATTTTATTAGGGAATTCAAGCTGAGGAAAAGCACATAAAGAACTGTATTTTACATAGCCTTGTTTTTTCTTATTTGCAATTAGCATGTTATGTCACTTGGTTTTATCAGAAATCATACTTTCCTTTCACATTTGCTAAATTGGTTGACTGTTTTTTTTTTTTTTTTTTAAATTTTCATTCTGTATGGTTCAGGTACCACAACAGGAGAATTCATTTGACTGCGGCCTCTTCTTGCTGCATTATATGGAACTCTTCCTTCTTCAAGCATCACCTGACTTCTGCCCTTTTAAGGTAACAAGATCTTCCAACTTTATTAGTGCTTGCATTGCTTTCTACAATGCTTGAACTTGCAAAACGTTATTCTTGTTGCAAGAAGTATATCATCGTTAAGTCTCTGACGCAACATTGTTACTTGTACCTCACCTGGTTATCATATAGTACGAAAGTTGTAGGTAAGGTTTCGTTGTATTTTTCACCTCTACTAATATTATCTTTGACCTTTTCTCTCAGCTTAATATGCATTGGTTTCCACCTGCCGAGGCTTCTTTGAAACGCTCTCATATCAAGAGGTTAATCTATGAAATCTTTGAGGAGCAATCTTGTTATTCCACATCTCTCTTGCCAGTCAGAAGTGAGCAAGAAACTGGAGCGCAGATTGGCTTTTCCGCAAAAACATGTTATGGTTATTCCTCAAATTCCACTGTTAACCAGGGGCCTAACAGTTTTGCACTCCCTGCAGCATCCCCTCCGATAGTTCTACGAAGTCATAAAGAGTTGGGATTTGAAGGTTTTAAATTTTACAGGGTGGACATGCATGGAGGATCGCTTTCCCATGGAAATTATCAGCAGATTGATACACTTGGTAAAAGAAATGCCATGTCACCTATAGAGGTAACTTTCATTTCTTTGTTACCAACAAGTTTAAAGCATGAGATAAAGCAATTTGCTAGCGAAACATTGAATCACCCTTGTGCGCATGTGTACGCGTTGCGTCAATAGAAAATTTTCCATAGAAAATATGAGCTATTTCTCTAGCTGTTGTTTGTCATTGTCATGAAACCATGCGGTGTTCGACCAAATGAAACGTAATGTTTCCACGAATTATCTTTTCGACCAAATAAATGACAATATGTTGTCTTTGTGATAGAGAATCTTTTAGCTGTGTTACTGAAATGAATATTACGAATGTGTAAGGTTTCTTTTCATATTTTTGGATACATTGAGTTAGATTAAATACAACTGCTCCCTTTGCTGTATCTGACCGGTGAAGTCCTATAATTCTTGGTTTATTAAGAATTTTGGTCTGAAAATAGTTGCTTTTTTTGTTTTCCTTGAACCAGGAAATCGAAGAGACCAGAGAAGAAATCGCTGCCGATTTGCTTTCGGGTCTCGATGGTCAGAAAGTTGCTGGGCCAGTAACTCAATCTCACTTAAACATGCGATATCCTAGCAAATATTTTAGATTGAGAACATCACGGAAGCGAAAAATCCCGTTGCTTTTCGAGGATTCAGCATGTAACAAGCTAATTGATTCTCTTGATTCATCAAAAACAGGACTAGAAGATTACAAAGTCCTTTCGGAGTTTGAGGTATTTGCGCAACCCGAACATTCCCCGACCTCAAATGAAGGTTCCTCTGGTTTCATTGTTGAAGATTCTCAATAGTCGAATGGCATTCATGATGACATTGAGTTTCAAAGTACTTGTTCACCTACATCCTTTCACAGGGACATTTCTGCTCAATCCCACCAGCAAGCAGATATAACTGCGAAAGTAGATCTTAAAGAGAATGTCATGCCAACAAGTGATGGAGATCATGTGTCCGAAGGCGATGAACATCGAGCCACGGAAACTTCTTAAGTGTGCACTTGTCGGCGGAGCGATGAAACACAGCTGTAAAAATACCGAAGGCATGTAAGGTTTTGACAATGGCTGGACTTGCGATGGCATTGTGAATGTTGTTTATTAATACACCATAGTTTTAAGCTGTAGATTGAAGTAAAAGGAAGAAGAATTATAAAGCTAAAAAAGAAGAGGAAATTACTAACTACAACATATATGTTCCTTTGGGTATAGAAAATTATTTTATCTCTATTATAATTGCACGTGGATTTCGTGCTTGAGATTAAGTTTGATTTGAGAAAATTTTTAGTAGTATTCGAAAATAAATAAGGTCTATTTTGATTAAGAGCTACTCGAGTTAAGACTGTTAAGTCTTAAAATATTAGATTTAATTTGATATTTTGAATTTTAATTCGAGCTTGATTTGATAATATCAAAACTAATTTTAAATTTTTAATTAAAATAAATCATTATTTTATGATTAAATGCCAAAGAAATATAACATGTATTTTATTTTAAGTGCTTATTTAATTATAAGTTAAAGATTAGTAACAAGCATAGAATATAGAAAAAATAAAGATTATGATTATTGTTTGATAGTTATAAAATTTGTTAATTCCAAATGCAGGGTTAAAAGAGTTATCATAATGCTTCATTTATGTATTCTTATTTTTTTTAAAATATTAATAAAAGATATTTGTCAATCTCTTATGGAATTAAAATTTTTATTACAAGCATATTAAATAATTGGATCAACTCAAATAATTTTAAAAAATATTGATAAAAAGATATTTGAAAAGTTAAAATAAATGAGATTCAAAGATTTTATTTAAATTAGTAATTATATCACACACGAATGTTGAGTATTAAGTATTGAGGGGTTTAATTAAAATTTTCTTAACTTTTGGAAGGTTTAATGAGAAACGTTTTTTTTTTTTTTTAAATTGAGGTTCTAATTAAAATTTTTACAAATTTTTAAAAATTTTAAGGTGATCTAATTCTTTAAGAAAACGATTCAATCCTAGGTAAACATGTGAAAATTACATGTTTATTAAGATATGAAAATAAAATATAAAATTTTAATTTGATTGATATGAATAATATTATCAATATAAAAAAACGTGAGTTCGTAATTACTGTTTAAATTATCGCTGCCGTTGAGCCTTATTAAGAGGGGTGACAAAGTTGGTTCTTCTGAGGCTGCACTTCTTGCCAAGCTCGGAATTAGGCCCTTCTCGGACGGTCGGTTGTCTTGTCTGTTTATGAGAATGGGTCAGTCTTTAGCCCCGTGGTGCTTAACCTTACCGAGAATATCTATCTGAGAAATTCGCTACTGGTGTCTCCATGGCTACTGCATTGTGTCTAGCCATCTCGTACCCAGCACTTGCTGCTGCTCACCAATGGGTACAAGAACGTATTGGCTGTAGCTGTAGCAACGGAGTATTCCTTCCCTCAGGCTGATAAAGTGAAGGAGTACTCAGCGGATCCAAGTAAGTTTGCCGTTGCTGCTGCCCCTGCTGAGGAGGAGAAGAAACCCGAACCTGAAGAAGAGTCTGATGACGATATGGGATTCAGTTTCTTCGACTATGTTTATTGTATTAAGCATAAACATATAGGATTATGGCAGTTTTCATTATCTATTTATGAAGTTTTAATTTAGTCTTTTTGCCTGTTCAAAAATATATATATATATATATATAACATATTTTCGCATAAAAATAATCGTACATCAACTAATTCAAGATTGAATTGTGATTACATACGTCACATATTTTTTTCTTTCGACGTGATATTTTTTCAAGAACATAAAATTATGATTTTAGTTTGACTAGCCAAAAATTTCATTGTGGGTATATATAATAAATATTACATTCTCTTGAAGAGAACTATCTTCATCTCCAAAACGGACAATACATCATTACAAGTACAATTTAATAATTCTTTCTTCAAAACAGACAATACATCATTACAAGTACAATTTAATAATTCTTACATAAACACGTCTATATACTTGTATTATAAGGGTGTTGAGATCTAAGTTGTACCAAGTGGCATCATCCACTAAAAAGAAATGTAGGATTAATAATGTGTTGAATGTAAAGTGCATGTAATTTGTCCTTTGAAGCACTTTGTCATATTCATTGGAGATTTGTATAGTCTTATAACTCAATCTAACATTTTAGGTGAATGTAGCACAATAAATGGCTCTAGTAGCAAAGAAGATGTTATTCATATTAGGAGACTCAGGTTCGAATATTTGTGTGTGCAAGTTGTCAAAAAATTAAGAAAATATAAATAGATATTATCATGTAATCACACCAGTATATTAAAAAATATATTTTAGATGAATGTATTTAAGAGTTCTCTCTATTATAGAGATATGATAAAATTAATCTCTCTATTTTTAAATGGATTAATATAATTTATGTATTGTTCAAAAGAATCAAATAAAGCTAAATTAGAATAAAATTAACATTTACTGTTTAAAAAATATTATTTATTATTCAATAAAACTAATGTTTTTTAAGTTTTTATATTTCTATAAATGAAATATTTTTATTTGAAATTAAAATACAACTGGTAAAAATAATTTTCAAAATGTTTTTTATATCATAAATATTAATTTTATTATATTTTTTAATCATTTAATTCTTTTTAATAGTATAAAAATTAATTTAATCCAGTAATATGTGAAGTACTTCAACTAAAACTCGAATTAAAAGAATAATATTTGTAATTACAAATAATCCATTTTTATATCATAAATATTAATTCTATTGTAATTTGTAATTATTTAATTCTATAAATGGAATTTTGTTTCTTCTACTATTATTTAGGGTAAACTATTAAAATGATCATTTTTATTTACTTCAGGTTACATTTTAGTCATTTATGTTTGAAATGTTACGTTTTAGTCACTTACATTAACGTGTTGTAATATTTTAGTCGTTGAGCCGTTAGTTGTCGTTAACGGTGTAATAGTAAGCTAACGTGACATGTTAAGTCATTATTTCAAACAAAAAATTTAGGTTAAATTATACATTTGGTTCCCATATTTTTTTTTCGTTTTGAGCAATTTAGTTTTTTTCTTTTCTGTTATTTTAACTTTCTTTTTTTTTTATATATATATATTTTCCATTCTTTTCTACTTCTCCCTTTGTTTTCCTCCTTTCTCTATTTCTTTTAACGTAATTTTTCTATTTTTTTATTTGTTAAAACTAAAGAGGAAGAAGAAAATAAAAGTACAATGACTAGTTTTAAGAAATGAAAACCATAGAAAAACTACGTTAAAAGATATGGAGGAAGGAAGAAAACAGAAGGAATAAAAAGAAAAGAAAAGTTAAGACAACATAAAAGAAAAAAAATTAAATTACTTAAAACGAAAAAATATAAAAACTAATTGTATAGTTTAACTTAATTTTTTCGTTTGAAATGATGATTTAACATGTCATATCATATTATCGTTACACAGTTAATGGTTTAATAATTTACCTTATTATTATAAATAGAATTGAAAAGTATGAATTAAACTCGTGCATTGCACAAAAATAAAACTAATATCAATTTAATTGATGTTTAATCAATTCGTAAGATTAATTTTATAAAAAAATTATATATTTTATATAAATTCATAAATTGAAAAAATCATAAACGTGAGCAATGTATGTATAAAATAATTAAAGAAGAAAAATTTGAAAGGTGATGTAAAGGATGGTAACCCGACAAACTTCAATTTCACACTAATTTTGGGCTTGCAAATATTCATCACAACTGAAAGGAATTTCTTGAAATAATTGGCAAGCAATGACAAATTTTTCGTGCCACGATTGCCGACAGGGATGGCAACACATCTATTTCTCCATCCTAATTCATTCCATATCAATTCCCGTCGTTTCGGTGCATCGTTTTAATAATAAATTAGTGCTCATTAGCTAAAATTTTGATTCGCATTAATCGTATTATTTTATTTCGTTTAATTTTAATTGAATCGATCTGTTTTACTTAATATTAATCATATCAAACAAAATATCATTCAGTTATGAATAAATTTAAAAATATAAAATTTTTAATTTTTTACCATTATGATAATAAATGGTAAAAAAAAAAATTTTGGAACGTTGTGCATGTATCATAAATAGTTTCATAAATATATATATATTGAATATCTTTTAAAAAACAATAATAAATCTAAAACGATACATTGAAACAAATCGATACGCACCACTTTCAGTAGAAAAATAATGTATCCATCGATGCGATACTTACTAACTTGATGTTAATCTAGATTCAACTTTTATTGTTCCTATTTTGAACTCATTCTTAAATTTTATTTATTTAAAATTAGATTATAGCATATTCATATGGATGAAAATATTTGTGTGATAAATACATGATATATGTTATTATTACTAGTTTCAGATTATATATAATTGTTTTTACTTGTAATTTAAATTAATTTATTCTGTTTTAATTTCATACATATTATATTTATGTTATTATCATTAGTTTCAAATTATATGTTTTATTACCTATTAAATGTTATTTGTAAATGAACACTTATATTTTAAAGACATGATTTCTGCATGTATATACGTGTGATAAAATCACTATCATAAATTATAATTTTGCAAATTAAAATCAAATTATTTTGGTAATGTATGATACTACAATATGAATATTAATATATTTTTATATCATAAATATCCATATATGTTATATAATAAATTTATTTTATAAAAATAAATGTAGCATTATCAATTATATAATTTATAAATATTTGTTACATCGTATCCGTATTAGAACACATGAAAAACTTAGAAGACGCCTAAATAGTAAGTCTACCATCAGTTAGTCGGGAGGTCATTTGCGAGCTCATTCTTCCAGAATATTACTAGTCTACGGAGGGCCTAATCTATTGGAAATATAAAATTGTTGGTCATCAAACATCACGCGCTCAACTATTTTATCCCATCAAAGTAAGAATGAATGAAAGAATTTGTTCTATCATAGATATTTTTATCCCATCGAAAATATTTCTCCCACACGTTCCGTAATAATGACTACATGATAAGTCCAACATGTTAACATAATTTTACATGAGACCTCTGTCTATAAATACTTCTAAGAACGATGAAAAAAAGACTAACCCTTCAAGAGTACTAAGCTTACACTCTGTCAACATCCTGCCAGTTCCCAACTTCTATGTTCTCTTTTCCACCACTCTCCATTCTAATCGGGTGAATCAATTTCCAGAACAATCACTCTTTTTTTTACTTTTATCTTATTGTATCGTCATATAACAATATTATAAAAATATCAAATCAAGACTACAATATAAAAAACAAATAAAATAATTAATATTTTTAAAATGAATAAAATAATTACTTTTTAAAACATATTCCTCTCGTTTTTTTTATATTTTGAATCATATTCCCCTCGATTCATAGAAAAGGCATTGGACATTTTCAGCCCTTAAATGTTAAAAAGGAAAATTACAAAGAAATAAGAAATACTAGTCAACCATAGTGGCAAAAAGGTCATCAATTTTGAATTTCCTTTAAAAATAATAATTTCTAATTAATTAATCTGCTTTTAGTTTAATTACCCGGTTCCGAAGCAAATCCCGATAAACCATTTTCTTCGTGGAATCCAACATCTTCAAAAGAGCACTCAACCGTCAGATCCAAACATTCATTGCCGTTTCGCATCATTTGCAACTTCCGGTTTTTTTTTTTTAAAGAAAAAAACCCATCAAACTCACCGATCCCATCACCGTCGAGGAACTCTCGGCTTGTTTCCACTCAAGACGTTGATTGATCCAGTGGAAGTTCGAGAAAACTTTGTGATTTCGGGGTTGCTTAGTATACTGGGGAGACTTAAAAATAAAGTTTTTGTTTATTTTGGTATTGATGGGGTTTTTCAGTACTATTTTGGGTTTATTTGGATTTGTAGTTGGGATTTCAGCGGGTCTTGTGATCGGTTATTATCTCTTCATCTTCTTCCAGCCTAGCGATGTCAAGGTACTCTTTGATCTTTCTATGTTCTGTTTTTGGGGTTAAAATTTATTATAGAACCTATGTTAAGCTTAGCGCTCTTTATTAGATTCAAGTCTTTCATTTTTATACATATGTCCGTTGTTCTGCATCAATTTGACTTGTTGTGGTGGATATTTGATGCATAAACATTTTGTTGTTAGTTGACAGTGATGGAAATTGTTCCTTTAGTCATTTTGCATCCCTTGAATGAATGAAATATGAATGAATTGACTAGATAAATGCTTCACTATCGTAACTGGTGGAAGCCATAGCAATCAAAATGCAAGCGAAAACATATGGGACTAATCAAACATGCTCTTATATTATTTGAAATATTGATTTAGTTGTGATTCTAGTATCAGGGCCCCTAGAGCTGAGTTTAACAAAAATATGTAACAATTGGGGTGCTTCAAATCAGGCGACCTGGTCCTCCCCTTCTATGTTGCTATGACTATTTATTTTTCTTAAGTACCGGTGGCTAACCCAAGTCTGACCCATATCTAGATATAGCTAAGGGGATATGTTCCTCTTAAGACCCAACTACATGAAAATCTAGGGAAAAAACTGAAAGTACTTGTGTTAGACAGTTATCCATGTCTGACACTCAATCCCAAGTTCAATCCCACTTTTGTTGTCGTCAAGAAATTAATCATTTTTTTCATTTATTCATGTTTACTTTATTAGGATCCTGAAATCCGTCCATTGGTTGAGCAAGACTCAGAGACTTTACAAGGGATGCTTCCAGAGATACCGCTCTGGGTAAAAAATCCAGATTATGATCGCGTACGTCAATGTCACTAGTGTTTGTCACATTCTTTCATGTCCTACATATGTTTTACTCTCTTCTATTCTGATAGCTACATTTTTCTTCCCATTGCTGGGTTTGTGAAGGTTGACTGGATAAACAAGTTTTTGGAATATATGTGGCCTTATCTTGACAAGGTTTGACTTTTGGTTCCCAAAAACTTTACTTTTATTGATATCTGCTTTCTCCTTTATATGTTTGTTCTCAGATCTTTCCCATTTTCTTGCTCCTTGTAGGCCATTTGCATGACTGCCAGGAAAATTGCCAAACCCATAATAGAGGAGCAAATTCCTAAGTACAAAATTGATGCTGTCGAATTTGAAAAACTTACGTTAGGATCTTTGCCGCCAACTTTTCAAGGTGAGTCAATCAATTTCTTTCTGTCTCAAATATTATGATGCTTGACTTATTTGCTATATTCTTTGATAACATGAAAAAGCATTACTTAGAAAAGGCTTTGAGAAGAGAAGCTGGATAGATCTTTAGAACTCTGCTTGGTGATCTTGAATTTGTATTGGAGATAGCATGAATTATACTATAATAAGCATGGATAATCATTAAAAATGCTGCTTTCTAGGATTAATTGCTATGATTTTTACTAAATTGTTGATGTCAGTTTTTGACAAAAAGGTGGTTATTATCTATGTAAACAAAAATAATTTGCTGTGCATTCAAAGATAAATTTCCAGCCTCACAATAAAAGGTACCCCCCTCCCGCACACACACACAAAAAAAACCCTATAGGTCCTGGATGTTTAGAGGTGAGAACAACTTATTTCCACAAAATCCTTGGTGCTTAATTCCTTGGACTAGTGAGCGTAGATTTTAAGACCAAAAACTGTATCTGTGTAGTTTTTAGGTAA
Source organism: Kokia cookei (assembly GCA_039519145.1). NCBI lineage: Eukaryota > Viridiplantae > Streptophyta > Magnoliopsida > Malvales > Malvaceae > Kokia > Kokia cookei. Next base: position 38,373,767 of record CM076901.1, read on the forward strand.
TCGTCTTTCTTTCTTCCTCTACAGATTTTGCACTGACCTAGTTGCTCTTCTTCTCCTTGACAGGTATGAAGGTATATGTTACAGATGAAAAGGAGTTAATCATGGAACCATTAATAAAATGGGCTGGAAATCCTGATGTTACTATTGCTGTAAAAGCACTTAGGCTGAAGGCAACTGTCCAGGTTGTTATTTTTTCCCTATCATAAAAGGGAATATTCTTTTGTAGTTAACCACTTGTGTTAGCTAAGATACAGTAGGTTGTTTGTTAATTGTGTGTTGTTTGGATAATTTCAGGTTGTGGATTTGCAAGTATTTGCTCTACCACGCATTACCTTAAAGCCTTTGGTTCCGAGCTTTCCTTGTTTTGCAAATATCTTCGTGTCCTTGATGGAGAAGGTTTGAGACAATGGATGAAATTAAATTCTATTTTTATTATTTAGATATTTCATGTGTCTGATATTTTCATTTGGCAAACAATTTTTTACTGCAAATTCTGTGGTTATCCATATAAAGTAGATGTAGATTTGCCCTTTATTAGACATGTAATTTGTCAGTATAAGTAAATTAGTGTGATGAAGTATTTTTAATTTTTTGATGAATAGTGATTGGTTCTCTTCTCTCTCAACCATTTTCTTCTAATCTGCAGCCCCATGTTGACTTTGGTTTGAAGCTTATTGGGGCTGATCTGATGTCCATACCTGGTCTTTACAGGTTTGTCCAGGTAAAATGTCTTATAATGTTTTCTCTTATTTTCATTTTCTAGTTTCACCAGAGTACTTGATTAATGAGGCTTTATTAAATGTTTGAACGTGCATTTCTTTTACCAAAAATGCAATCTGTTCAAGGCATCTTATTCCTTTTTTCCCTTTAAATGCAAAAATTCTATCATAGAAGTTGTTTGACCTTTTGATGGTGATGGTTTTATCTATGCTAACTTCTTGAAGAATGTCATCATATTTCTCAGAGATTGGAAAAACTTCTCATTAATGCCTCCGCTGGCATTATCTTAACGATGTATGTTTTAGAGCTTTGAATTTTAATTAGGGCTGTATGTAATGCAGGAGCTCATCAAAGATCAGGTTGCAAACATGTATCTTTGGCCTAAAACCCTTCAAGTACCAGTTCTGGATCCATCAAAGTATGTTTCAAGGATGTTCTCGTACTTTTTTCCTGTTCATGTCATCATTTTTTTTCTTGCACGTCTTTGTTTCTTGGCTTATAAATCCTTTTCAACTTGCAGAGCTTTTAAAAGGCCTGTAGGAGTTCTCCATGTGAAAGTTCTAAGGGCATCGAAGCTAAAGAAAAAAGATCTTTTGGGTGCATCAGACCCTTATGTTAAACTGAAGCTAACTGAGGATAAGCTTACTTCTAAGAAAACCACTGTGAAGCATAAGAACTTGAACCCTGAATGGAATGAGGAATTTGATATGATCGTCAAAGACCCTCAGACCCAGGCCTTAGAGCTTCATGTTATTGATTGGGAGCAGGTAAGATTTAAGAATTTTGCTTTTCAACTTAATTGAAGCTCTATAAATTTTTTCCTATTGTTTCCTGAACTACTTCTCGTTCTCAGATTGGGAAGCATGACAAGATGGGAATGAATGTGGTTCCTTTGAAAGAACTTACTCCTGACGAGCCCAAAGGTTTTACCCTTGAACTTCTTAGAAATATGGACTTAAATGATGCCCGAAATGAGAAGGTGCGTGGGCAGCTTGAGGTAGAACTCACATATAAGCCCTTCAAAGAAGATGAAATGCCAAAAACTTTTGAGGAGTCAAAAACACTGCAGAAGGCTCCTGAAACTACACCTGATGGTGGAGGTGTGCTTGTAGTCATTGTCCACGAGGCACAAGATGTTGAAGGAAAGCACCATACCAATCCGTATGTGACAATTCTCTTTAGAGGCGAGAAGAGAAAGACAAAGGTATCTTTTTTTGAAGTTCAAAAAAAGCGGTATATTATGACAGTAGCATTTAAAGACTAAAGTAACCTACATTTAAGAAATTGTTTTAACCTTTGGCCTAATTTTAAATATCCGTTATTTTGTTCCTTAGTCTTCTGGTGTATGCAGTTTATGCTAGGGTGCTCACTGGTTCCTTCCTAATCAAATCTTTCTTTTATAATTATTTTTATTTGAAGAAGAATCAAAGATGGTGGGTAATAGCTCTTTATTTTTTTGAAAGATAATCAATTCAACTGGATGAAAGTAGATGACATTTGTAGAAAGGAGTCCTCTTAGATATTCATGTTTTCTTCGAAGGTTGAATGACCGCATTACTGAAAGTTTCAAAAAAAAGTCTGAGATTTTTTTCCAGTTGCTTATATTTCCTATAAATGACATGTTCTTCAAATTTTATTTGTCCAGCACGTAAAGAAAAACAGAGATCCAAGATGGGAAGAGGAGTTCACATTCATGCTGGATGAACCTCCCGTTAATGATAAATTGCATGTGGAAGTTCAAAGCAGTTCATCAAGGATTGGCCTGATCCATCCCAAGGTACTCTTGCATCATTGCTTGCATGATATAGGCATACGTAACAGATGTTGCCCGGAATCTGGTTTGGTGTCTTAGTTGTTTTCCTCATCTTGTGACGCAGAATATTATCATCTAGTGCTAGGGTGATCTGTGATGCGTGAAGAATTGAAATCTATATAGATTCTAGATTCATAAAAATTGTCATTCTTTTTGTGTTTGAACTTTGAAATGTTGTCCATACTCGATAGTGTGGGATGTCTTCTGTCGGATGGTTGAATTCTGTGATATGGTTGTTTGATGAGAGTATTTGGGTACCAAGGATTTGTTCCAACTACTTTTACATACACAAACATGCACATGCGCATATACGTGTATTTGTTCGTGTTTTCGGGCATTTTTTGGTTCGTTTTTATCGGTTCTGCGATTTCATTAATAACGGGATTATTGTTTGTATGAAAACAGGAAACACTGGGTTATATTGATGTCAATCTTTCAGATGTTGTTAACAACAAAAGAATCAATGAGAGATACCATCTGATAGACTCAAAGAATGGACGGATCCAGATTGAGTTGCAATGGAGAACTAAATGAGAGCCATTTCTTGAATTCATTCCCAAACATCATACAGAGACACAGAGAAAGCACAGAGAAAGCCATTTCTTAATATCTTAGATCTGTACTCGATATTATACTTTCATTTTTACTCGTTTGTTTTATGTACAATAAACGATTGTAAGAAAAATAAATACTACTGAAAATAGCACCAAAAATGGAAGACTGGACGACCTTTTTTATTATTATTTGAGCTTTGCATTGTCTTTTAAATGTGTTTAGAGTGTTTGTCGTTTCAGGTGTTGTCTGAATTAGAGCGTTAATTGTGTTCGTTATTCAGATTTTATTTTATTCTTCTTGTAATTCATTAAAAAAAATTTACTTACTTTTTTCAAGGTTGAACCCTCCAATTTTGGGCAAAGTGATGTTTTAAAAAAATTAATAGAGAGTATAGCATTTATGTTAATGGTTCGTATATATTTTTGGTCACTTTAGTAATTAAATTATTTAAGAAGTCACAATTATTTTTAAAATATTTTTTATCCAACAAGTATAAAATATTATCCTTTATTTGTTTTTCTTTTATAGTATCTAACAAATTAAATGATGTAAAAACTCAATAAAGAAATTACAAAAAGAAAATTTACGAAATGCAAGTCAAATGTTAATATAATAAAAGTAACTTTAACTTTTAATTTTTATATAATATATTTTTTTAGAGATGATCCATTCTCTTACAAATTATTCACTAATTTGAAATTTTATCATCATGGCATGATTTTTGTCCCTCCCAATTTCTTCTCCCTCATAGCTTTTTCCTTCCTTTTACTTTCTCGACCGTTTAAAAATTATGACTCTTTACTCAGATGGGATGAATTATTTTTGGTCACTATCATCTAGTCCTTCACATCACTTATTAATTTCAACAATTATTGTAGTGAACGAGGAATAAATATAACTCTCCGTTACCGATATCTTTACATATGCAAAAAAATATGAACCAAATCAACAACGAACCTAGATTCACTCTCCTCTCAAATACCATACATAATACCAAAAAATCAACTCCCATTGTACCAAGATACTGGTGCCCCTCAAGGTGAGCAAACTTCCCAAAATCCATACTTTGGCTCACAACAATTTACTGAAATGCAAGCAATAATGAGAATGTCGGAAGAGCAACTTTTCATGCACCAAAGATTGTATTAACAACAGCAGGGAGCACCACTAGGAGGTTATTCATCAGACTGAAAAAATCATTGAGGACCTTAGGGCAGGTCAACCACAAAATCCTACCACTGGTGTCCTACATAAAGATACAACCCAATCTTTTCCCAGTAAACGACGTAACCAGTAGTCCAGTGTGAACCCAACAGCGAACCCTTCAAATCAACCACATGACCAAGACCCGCAGCTAACCTTTTTGAAGACCAAATGTAAGTACCGAGAAGAGAGATGCAAGAGGTTCGCAGTGTAAAGCCACTAGAGTTTCTCATGAATGCTTGTGAAAACACCAAAATAAATTAATCAAAACACAAGATTCCATGAATACATTTATGATTATAACATAGAATTAAAACAATGAATATAATTGCAATACCACAATCATGTAAATTTAATTATTTTTAAAATTACAAATTGAGAGAAAAATAGATGAACACAAAAGTCACTATTCATACATTTAAATTTTCAACATTCAAATTTTATTTTTATATCAATTTATAAATTCAACTCCAATTCCATTATTTTTTTTTTTCTACTTATCTTTTTAACCTTGTCACCAATCAAACAACAAATGAAACATTAAAGTTTTAGAGATTCAATTTAATTTTTGCTCAACATTTGATAAATTGCACAAATAAATTAAATTATTCACAAATTCAATTACTTTGTTTGTAGCATCTTGAATGATTGAGGATACAAGGAAGTATAGATTCGAACTGATAACATTGAAGTTGTTGGTGCCATACAAGAGATTCCATTAGATAGACTCAATACGACTTTGATTAGAAAGATTTTTCAATTGCTTTCATGAACTCAGTATTGGAGCATTTATCACATTCCTACAAAAAAAAAATAAGAGTCACGTAAATAAATATTGCAAGTTTTTGAAATCTTCTCATTAGAGGATTTGAAGTACGAAATATAATTTATTTATTTATTTATTTTCTTATTCATCACCAAAAAAATATTAAGAATTATTGCTAATCGAATTTTAATTTAATTGATAATAACATTGTTACTCGTACGGGTACGATATACTTTCGAGTGCGCCGAAATATGTTTATAATCATCCACTTTTAGCTTCACCCTTCTCAATCTCTTAAATATAATTTACCTACTAAAACAAACTCTTTTTCTATATCATTATTAGGGTTTAATTTAATCAACCCTTTTCAACTGCTTTATTTGTCTCTCCCCCTCATTTTCCAGCTTCCAATTTTTAGAGTTAGGGTTTTCGGTTTCTTTTAGTAAGTTCTAGAAGATATAGAGGCGTTTTCTTTTAATGGTTGATGGTTTAGCAATGGATACAGTGAACCAACGGGGACTACTAGGGAGACCGTACGGATATCTGCATGATGACGGAGGATTTGAGAGGAAGGACATTAAAGGAGCTCACAAGGCGGTCATGAATGGAGTGATGAGTTCAGTTCAACCCACACGAACCAGTGAACTCACTATTGCTTTTGAGGGTGAGGTCTACGTCTTCCCCGCAGTCACTTCTGAAAAGGTTTGGTTTTCTTTTAGGTTTTCTTAATTCTTTGGTTGCATGTAGGGTTTTTATATGTTTTGTTGATGGATTAAACTGTTTATTTGGAAATGCGGGGGAGTTGAAAGGTTGTGGATAAGTAGCTTTATTTTGTTAGTCTTACTTAATTGTAAACAGAGGAGGATAGCTCTTGAGAATTTTGAATTTGTTTGATCCATTAGCTTTGCTAAAATCGCTCTGAGCTTTAGGGTTCGGAGTTCAGACAAATTGTTAGAATGATTCTGTTAGGATAGCTATTTCTGTCTGCTGTTTTAAGGGAAAAATTTCATACCATTGGTGGAGTTATGGCATCTAAATCTGCTAGTCCACTTGTGGCATAGGGTGGGTAAATGAGATTGACATCATCGATTTCTTACTGGCATGGGGATGGCCATTGTGGACAAACTGTAATAAAAGTCTTAAGGTGTTACTGAAGGTCATAACGGCATGCTTGAAAAAGTTATCCTTATTTTGAACATAAAAAATGGGATTTTCTTTTTCAAACTTTTTGTTAGACATTAGCTGACCTCTGTTACCCATTATATGTTTATTTTTCCCTGTTAGCTGGGATAGGGATTTTAGCTAGGTAGTGAAAACCAATTCCTTTTGGTCATTGATTCAACTGTAAATAAAGCACGAGGAAATATACTTAACTCTTTTGAGAAACTGAGTTTTGTATGTGTCTTTACTTGCATTGATTTCATAGGTCCAGGCAGTTTTACTACTACTGGGAGGATGTGATTCATCAATTAATGTGCCCAGCACCGAGTTCCTACTACAAGAAAAGGTCAAGGTATCTTATATGCATATGACATTGCTCTGCAAAATTTACTTGAATATATGGGTTTGGTTGCTAATATTTCCTTAAAATATGTTCAAGGATGTAGGTGACTCTTCACGAGGTTCAAAGATTTCCCGAAGAATTGCCTCCCTAGTCAGATTTCGTGAGAAGCGGAAAGAGAGATGCTTTGAAAAGAAAATACGTTATACTTGCCGAAAAGAGGTTGCTCAGAGGTAAGTTGCCTTGTTTGTTGATAAGTAATTCTTAGGCTCAAGGACTTGTAGCTCAATAGGGATTTTTACTCATAACAAGTTCAATAAGCTAATTAGCTTGTTTATGTGATAAAGCTTACTGCTTTTGCTCTTGAATCATGATATTTTATGAGGTCTATTCTTTCAAGTCTTGGTTATGCTTGCATATTTCTTTGTGGAGCATCACTATTGCCCTTATTTACTGAAGTTTGTAAGCTATTTGAAAATAGCTTCATGGTCCTTAACCAAACTGCTTTTGACATCTCAACTTTTAGGTCTCTTGGATGCTTGATATGTTCCTCTTAAGATATCATTGGTGCATAGTCTAGGCTTTGTTACCTTTTCCTTTGGTAGTTCTACTAGATAGGTGGATTCTGTAAGGATAAGCTTTCACTTTGGACCTCAAAAGTTTATCACATGCTCTAGAGATGAGCTGCTAAAGAAAATAAGAAATAAGAATTGCTTGCTAGTGATCTAAAAATGTGTCAGTTTTCCTTAAGCTGGTAAATTAGGCTCTATCTCATCCAAAAGCACTTCTATTGTTTGTTCACCAGTTTTCTAAGTGCACTCCTAATTTGCTTGTTTGCTAGGATAGTGAAAAAAACATGTTATTTTATTGAATAGCCTATCTTAAAACAATGGTACAAGCTTATGTATTTATACACAAGTACAGCCAATATAAACTAGGAAACTAGCAGGAACTCCTCTTCCTAAAGTTTGTCCTAAAATGAAGCTTAAAATCTGGCCTAAAATCAAGGTCCTAAAATCTCTACAATTATTACTTTTTGACTAATATCTACTATTATAACTTATATCTTCCACAAGGATGCATCGTAAGAATGGACAGTTTGCATCAGTCAAGGACTCCAACTCAGGTGAAGGAAGCTGTGATCAAAGTGATGACACCCCTGACTCTGTGTAAGTTTGGAGGAGCTTACTTTGTTTATTTCTTATTGATGTTAATTGTGTTGAAAGTGTTTTTTCTTGTTTTGTTCCTTTTCTTATAAGCTTGCGTAGTTGTCAACACTGCGGGATCAATGAGAAGTTAACCCCGGCAATGCGTAGGGGGCCAGCTGGTCCCAGAACACTTTGCAATGCTTGTGGCCTTATGTGGGCAAACAAGGTGGGTGTAGAATAGTCAGATGCGTACCTATGCAGCTTCTTTTCTCATTTTCTTGTAATTAATTTTGTTCTCTTATTATGCAAGGTTGAAGATTATTATGTAATTAATTTTCTTCAAACTTGAATTTAGTTTAATGATGAAGTTTATTATGTTCTACTAGATTTTGTCAGTTTATGGATTATATTCTTACTTGGGATATTTTGGGGATTGATTGCCTTCTATAATGCAGTGGCCCTTCCCCTGCTCTTTACCATTTCTTATTGAATCTCTTTGGCATGATAACTTATTTCTGTAATCAACCTGATTTTTCCCCGATGTTGAATTTACTAGTAGGCTGTAGGCACAATACGAGATTTTTTTTTGGCAACTTATTGTTTATTTTATTTTTTAATTTCAAGGGAACACTGAGAGATCTTAGAAAAGGTGGCAGGAATACTCACTCCGATTCAAAGGAGCTGGTATGTATATGGAGATCTAATGTGTTCTTGTTCACTACCATAAGGTCACGTTTCTTCATTTAATTTTAACAATTTCATGTTCAGTTTTTTAACCTGGTAGACATTTTATTTAGTTCAGTATTAAGTGCTTTTATCTCGCAGGAAACTCCAAATGATATTAAGCCTTCAACGTTGGAACCAGAAAATTCTTTTGCCAATAATGATGAGCAGGTATTGATTTCCTGGGTCACACTTAAGATGAACATAGCTGTAACATGATAATTTGCAAGTGTGAATTCTGTTGATGCATTAAGGACAATGCGTCTATTTTTTAGCTATGTTTTCTTTTTGGTTGATTGTCCTGTCTGATGCACATTTGTTTCATAATTAGAAACAAGGTTAACTACGAAACACAGGTCAGTTATGCTTCTTCAAGGTGGCATAATTCTTTGCCTTCAATTTTCTGTCATCAGGGAAGCCCACAAGAGAAGAAGCCTGTACCTGTGGATTCTGAGAATCATTTAATAACATCAAACGAGCAGGTAAGAATTCTATTAATGGTGGTAAGAGGGATTCATCTTGTGATTTTAAAATTATCTGGCAGATTCTAGTAGGACATTGTATTTTAAACTTGCGATATCGAGATGCAAGGGATTGCATTTTTGCTCATTATCAGGTTGCCAATGATCTGATTTTGTTGATTCACCAAATATTGTCCACTGAAATGCAGGAATTCGCACAAAATTCACATCCTTTTCTCATCCACGTGGAGAATTCCTCAGTCAACCTTGATAACGAGGTATTCTCTTGGTCACAAACACTGTTAAGTGGTAGAAATAACATGGAGGTCCTTGTACTGGAGTCAAATTGCATTTTTCCTCAATTTAAAAAATGCGCATATTCCCTTTACGGTAGATCAAACTGCAAATTGGTCATTCTGTTATAAAGTTCATCTATTTTTACTGTTAAAAACTGGTATTTGTACATCAAAATGAGATACACGTGGCATGTCACATGTAATTGTTTGGTTATTAAGTCAGTGTGCCAATTTTTAACTGTAGAAATAGATGACATTTTTAATAAAAATGTTCAATTTTTTTATCTAACGTACAATGATTAATTTGCCCAAATTTTTTTAGTAAAATGGGTAAAAAGCAATCTGACTCTTTAAGATAAAGATCTCTATAATACTTTTTACCTGGTAAATGAATTTCACAAGGGAAAATTCATAAGGAACTCCCTTAAGATTGTTTACATGGCATCAGGACATACAGGAAACACTAGAAGAGCTTGCTGATGCTTCGGGGTCGGATTTTGAGATTCCTTCACATTTTGATGAACAGGTAGTGGTCTTTTACCAACCTAGCTTCAACATATACCTTGAGTGAACTTTTTAACTTCATAGCCAAATTCATGAAAATAAAACTTACAGGTTGACATTGATGATACCAACATCGCGACCGCGTGGCCTGGGACTTGAAAGATGGAGGTTTGATTTGGTATTGACATGTTTTGATCAGCCAGCACTGATATTGACTAACTATAGGTTTCCGGAGATCTGTTGTTCATAGACACAGGATCGGGATCATTCCCTTGTAATTGAATTGCTAAACTCAATACAGTCCTCTCTTTTTTCCCCTCTTGATATCTTTTTATAATGTGAATAAATATAATATTTGATGCTTTCCTTTCTGCCCCCTCCATTAAATCAATGTAATTGTGTCCAATTAAGTAATAATGGGATATAGCCTTTCTCGAGTGAGCTAAAATTAGTAATAATGGGAGCTACAGATGTATTGAAATTAAGAGAGATTTTAAAATTATACATGAATTTTAATTTAATGATATAATTTTACTTGTAAAATTTTAATTGGAGTTCAAATCTATATTTCAAACTTTAATTTTAATCATACATATTTTAAAAAAAATAATATATCAATTTTTTTATATTGAATAAATATAATTATTTATATATGCAATATATATAAATTATTATATTAATAATTATATTAATAATTTACAAAAAATGAATTAAATTAAAATTTCATTTATAAAATTATACAAAATCAAAATTTATGTATACAATTACATATATAATTTTAAAATTTATCTCAAATCAATTAATAAGTGCACTGATTAACAGTTTGACAGCTATCGATGATTGCTTTTCTTGTTTGTTTTTTCCCCTAAATCATCATAGTCCAAAGTTGGGCAGTAAAATTTCACATTAGTACAAATAAAATGAAATAAAATTGGATACAAACACTAATGCTAACATTCTTGATCTGAATACATTCATACCCAAACTGTAGTGCTGTGTCAACAAATATTGGGGGTAATGAGAGACAGCAAAAAGAATAGTTATATATAACGTAAAAACTATAGTTCCTGAGAAAGAAGGAACAAAAGCGAGTTTCTCAGGTCCATTATTCTTTCGGAAGCAATAAACAAATACAGTTAGAACCCTATATTATGGTAGTAGAACAATAGGAAAACATGTTGAGCAAAAAGCAAATGCATAATTGCCCGACTTGCAGGCATCTAGCTTTGAAAAATTAACATCAATTTCCAATACACCGGCTTTTTGTTGTTAGAATTCCAAAGATATAGGGGAGAAAATGAATATAATGCATTTATATTTGATAAAAGAAACGGGATCGACATGCACAATTGCACATTCAAACAGCTTACAGATCAACCGCAGGATAGAGGCCCGGCATGTAACTGCGTCCGTTCCCATTTGAATCTGTATTAGCATACAAGTGTGACTGTAGTTCCCCAGAGTGGGATGATTTGCGAGATTTTGTGTGTTTAGGAGAAGCTGCATAGAAGTCATTTGAACCGCTACTTGTAGAATACATTGATGATGTCGGCAGCCCTTGGATCTTTGGCAGGCCTGTTGGATCAGAACCCACACTGTATCCTCTCTCAACTGTTTCAGCTTCCAATGGCAATTCGTCCAATGTCTATCCAAAAGGGTATAAAAAAACAGTAAATGTGGCTGCAACTTCCATATCAAATTCATGTTGTGGGAACCAAAATTAGTAGTAGAGCATCAGCCATGAAGTAATCAGGTAATGTGATGATAAGTTGACATGCATGTAAACAGGGGCGAAGTCAGAAAATCGTTTTGGAGGACCGGAATTAAATTGTATAATTTTATGAGAGCTAAAATGCAATTTCACAATTTTAAAAACTTATATCTTTATAATTTTTAAAAGACTAAATCAAAATTTTATCAATTTTGGAAGGAGAGGGTGTAATTTTAACTTTTACTAAATTAAAATTTTATAAAACTTAAGAAGTGGAATTTATATTTTAGGGGGGCAGGACCCCAGCCAGACCCCCCCACCCTCTGCATGTAAACAATAAAAAAGTTTTGGCATGTCCCTTAACGAGCAGATGAAAAACTCTCGTGACCATTCTAGAGACTATAATATTTTGACATGTCGATATGCAGTCAAGAAAACCCACCCTGAATGCCTGTTGGAGAACTCGGAGTGTTTCTCGAGTACGTTTTCTCTTGGAAGCGATCTCATCAGGTTCCTGTAACATTTCTTCAAACAGGTTTTCTCTGTTATGGGATCATAAGACATACAGGATACTCATCAGTCAACAAAGAGAGTGTCAATTGGATAAAAAATTAAAATCAAGTCAAATTACACAAAGCTCTATGTCACCTGTAAAGCTTTCTGATAAAGACATTGTGAAGTTCACGTTTCGAATGGTTGACCTGGATATAGATATTATCAACAGATATTAATACTCATGAAATGCTTTAACTTAACAATGCATCACAAACTATTGTTAGCAATAAACTACAACATTTTAAGGCTCCAACATAAGAAACATATAGCAACTATAACCTCTAAAAACTCGAGCAAACTTTTGAACTAACTGGCTAGATCCATTCTTTATTTGGACAAGCATACAACATGCATACAACCTCGTGTCCTAGTCTGCTATCATTAAAACACACTAACCAATATAAACAGCAAGACTGTTCAGTATGCTTGATATATACTTCTCTCCTGAATAAACTAGTGGAGGAAGGAAATCAACACATTTAGCACCAAATACTGTTTAGGTCAAGCCAAATAGTTGCTAACCTGATATAAAGGAGAAAATAGAAATTAATTTGGCCAGAATTGAAAGATATATACTCTACTAATTAGAACACCATAAAGCTTTTTGGAATTTTAGTTATCAGGAATTTAAATGTGAAGGATAAAATAAGAAATAAAAAAAGACACAAGGAAATGTGATTGGCAAACCTACTCAGTCTAAAACTTACCAAAAAGTGAATAATTGCTTTAGGCACAGAGTCCTCTATATTCTTCCTGACAATATCATAGTATGATCTTAAGAGCAATTTGGTGATAGCAATTTCTATAGATTCAGTTTCTGAACATTCTGAAGGCCTCAAGATAGATGGGGGCTGAAAAGAATAAAAAGAAACTTGTCAAGATCAAATCAACACATTTTTTAAATTTAACACAAGATCCTTAATGGATTGATCTGTATTCACCTCTTTCAAATGGATCATGGAGAAGGCATGTTCCATGTTTTGAGCAGGTTCAGTATACGGTTTGTTTGTCAAGCTCTCTTTCACAGATGAGCGGTTATCACTACTACCAAATATTGATGAGATACCCCAAGTTAACCCACTTGTGCTTCCTGATAAAACCAACATATAGAATATCATTTTACTCTTATACTGCTTGATAATTATATGAAAGTAGGGTCAGAACTATAAACACAAAAATTCACAAAATACAATCCCCCAGACCCCTTATTTAAGCGAGAGCGAGGGAGAAAATCCTTAATATATGCCATCATATCACACAACTATCACAGAAAAAACATTAGACATTAGCACAGCATATTTAACTAATTCATAATGACAGCCTAAAAGTATTACCTGTGGATGGAACTTTCTCAACATCTGCAGAAGGACGGACTACCTGCACACAGTAAAAAGTTGCAGGTACTTAATAGATGACTAATGATGAGGGAGAAAAGATTGGAAAAGTGAAATGGAAAAGGCAGGAAGGAGAGCATATATTGGGCAGCAGAAACCAAAGATTCATGCCTGCTCAGCCGCAATTCCATTAACTTGTCTTGCAATAATAGTCCGAGATTTAGTGCTTTTTTCAGAAGGAGGTGCCTTATCAGGCTCCAAACCATCCTAATTAAGTCAACAAAAAAATATGGAAAGAATGAAAATCGAGAGGAAATAGGAATAAATAAAAGCAATTATACCAGAGAAATGACCACTAGAGGACTACCTTTGCTTTAGATACAGGCAAATGAACCCTGGAATTCCTTATCTGCTGATTGGCAAGCTCTACAGCCTTGCTCCCACCAATAAAATTTGGGTGGGAAGTATTTATGTAATCCATCTGTAAAATAGAAGGGTGTGTATCACACAACAAGTGACTAAGGTTCTGTGAAAAGACCATACAAGAATAACAAGTACCGTACATCAACTTTACAGAGTTCATGATTTATACACACAATTATGAACAGAAACATAAAATAATAAAAAACTAAATGGGAAAATATTTGGAACACTGCCAGTGGAGTTTTTAGATTCCACAAGTAGGGTCAAGGGATTGAAAAATGTCCTATAGGGATATAGTAAAATATTAAAAAAACACATGGCAATTTTTTTAAGGCTGCTTATGGAATAAAAAAAGTACACTGCCAGTATAACAAATACTAACCCAAACTAAATTAGCAAAACTGTACCTCCATTTCAATAATATGTCCTATCATTGTCTCAGATGGTTCAAGACCTTCTTGGAGAAAATTTCCAACAACTTGGTCCATATGCTTTCTCAGAACAGGAAATCGCTGCAGTTCATTCATCATACAGCGATGGCTAATCTGGGAACAAAATAATTCCATTAGAAAACTTAAGAGTGTGTTTGGTTTTAGAAAATAGAGGTCATTTTCATTTTCATTCTCTTGGAAAATGGAAAACACTAAAGAAGACGTGTTTGATTGAAAAATTAAAAATTGATCTTTGGAAAATGAAAGAAATATATACATGTGAGAAATTTAGAGGTAAAAGGGAGAGAGTTGTTTGCACTAAAGTTCTGCAAAATTGGAAAAGTTGAAACAAGAGTTTTTGAACTTTAAATTTAATTAATGAATTGATCCTAATTCAAATCCATATAAACACAAAATAATTTTTCTTTCTTATAAAGATCAGATCCCTTGCCCTAGTTCAAGTCTATATAAATGTAGGAATTTTTTAATTTTTTTCTCATGTTTCTAATTTAAGAAAATAGATACCATCAAATTTTCATTTTTGGAAATGGATTTTAATTTTCATTTAACAAACGTGTTTTTCAAAATTCAAAAATTAGAAAATGAAAATTATTTTTTTAAAATGAACATATATATAAAAGAAGAAAATATTTTCTCAAACCAAATGGAGCCTTAGAGTGCCAAGTGGTAGAGCTGTGAGAGGTAATTGATAATCTGGAACATAAATCACCTTTATTAACTCATCATATATGAACCTGGCACATTGAAGACTTGGATCTAGCAAACGTGCTATTTGCCTTCTAACAAGCACTTCAAACGGGACCTATACATCAAAGTTGAAGTACAATAATATGCACCAAGTTAACATAAAAGAATTCCAGACAACGGTTTGGAAAACAGCAATTCAGATTCCTATAAGAGAAAAAGAATATTCTTAGATAGAACAATTTAAAGTAGAGCCAGTAGAACATACTTCAGGTACAAATAGTGCAGATCTAGGACCAGTTGCATTCTGAATAGCAGTTCGAATGTCATCATCAGTCAAGCCTTCACATGGATCAACCTCCTGTACAAAAATCAGTTAATTGCAAACTCAAAACCAGCATCAGGCAAAAGTATTTACATAAAGGCTCTTGTTCAGAGGCATGTCTGAGCAACTCTAGAGTCATAATGTAAAACTAATGTCTGTGTTTTACATGAAACAGTGCCATGGCAAAAGTTAGAAAGTTCCATTTTATTGCCAGAAAAAAGGGAAGGTGAGAAATTAACATCATGAAACCAGATAACCACTTATATTGATCAGGTTTTGCCATATTTATTTTAAGCATCCTGTCCTTGCAGACAACTTGTGCACAATCACATTGGCGAGTAAAATGCACTCATCACTAGAAACAACAGAAATATTAATGATAAAAGATAGTAACTAATGACCAACAGTTTGTACAATGATGTCAATATTAATAATTAACTGATGACCAACTTTGTACAATGATGTGATGAACCACCCTGAAGACTAAAGAGATGTATTATAAATGGACCTCTAACACAGAATGGAAAAGAAATGCAGCTTAGCAAAAGATCCTCAGAGTGAAAGGGCATTCAAATATCAAGGCATAAATATCAGACTACACACCTCTAAGCTCTTAACAAAGATTGATTGGAAAATGTAATGAATCCTTGCTCCACCAGACAGCTCAGACGTAGACATTTCTTCATTTTTCCCCTCAAGCATTGATGAGAACGCTGTTTCCAACATAGCATTGATTCATGGTATCATACAGTGGAATGTAATAATAGGTGTTTCAGAATATTAATAAGAAATTTATAGAAAGCCAAACAAAACATTTACCCTCACAGTACTTCGAAAGAATATTCAGTAGAAGAGCCCCCTGGCCAGCCTATAGGTACAAAACCATAGTCTTGTCTTAAGAAAATTATTTCAGATGATTTTTGCGCAACCAAGTTCATGCTAAATGAACAAATATACATGCCTTTGATTCAGTGATTTCTCCATAGCTTGCATGCTCCTTCGCCACAGAAACCAATGCAGAACTAATGCGTGATTTCAGCCCAGGAAGTATTGCCTTGATATGTTGTACTAAAATCTACACAAGAAATAGCACAAAAGGACTCAGCAAAGCGATAAAAGAAATAAAGAAATTCCCCTAATGTCATGCATGCATGTCTATTTTTCATGCTCAACAAAGAGGATGCAAATAATTCCTCAACTAGCATAAACCCTTCAACAAATCTTATGAGCAAGGAGGCGACTTGATTCAGGTAAAAGATACATTGAAAGCAGGAATGCTTGAGATAATATAAATAACCTGCATAGTATTGATCTAGATAGGCTGTAACAATCCAAAGTTCATAATAGGTTCATGTTCTAATCTGGTTGGAAGTTAATCGAGCTTTTTTTCCGCACCAAATGCATAGCATAAACAAGGGGAACAAATACACAGACAGGATATGTAAATATTTATATGAAGTGAGGGCACAATAACCAAAGGTTCACAGGCAGCTGAATATTTATAGCTAGAACAAAGCACTGACATGTGAAATTGAGTTATATTCCATAAAGTTTATGAAAACTTCATCTTGCAAATATGTTACCTGGTTCAGCTTCTTCGCCAACTGAGGTACACCACAACGATCAGCTAAACCATTATATACCTACGTACAAATCAAAAGAAATAAGCAAATTGAGTGGAAACTGTATCAAACCATGACCAATAGTTAAAGGTTGGTTTAGCCATACTGGACGACTACGGAAGAACTTTTCCTCTGCCACAAGGGCATCCTTGATACTCCGGTTGAGTAAAATATCCTGTTTAGAGAATAAATTAAGAGTGCAATCAAATTACTGGCACACTAGTAAAATAATATACCTGAGAAGCAGTATATGAATATAAGATCAAGGTAGAGATAATCAACAAGCAAAATTATGATAATTTTGTGGAGGGAAAGATATAAAAGGGTTTTCTGAGACAGAGAGTTGCCCATAAAAAAGCTAGTGTGTACGTTTTTTCAATCGATTCGTGATTTATTGACCAGCCATTTTCAAAACTTTAAATGTCTTTAGTCTTTGTTGATGTGTTATTCTCTAAATCAGCCATATACTTGGCTTTTGCCACTTAAAAACATTCTAATGGTACTGCTTTTAATTTGATGCCTTTGACTAGTCATCTAGGTTTACCAAATTCAAGCTTTGCCTCGATCTATGCTAAACCTACTGTAGGTTTCCTAGAACATAAGTCGAGGATATCACACACCATTTGAAACAAATAGAGAAGTATGGCCTATGACTACAAAAGAAAATGACAGAACATGTAAATAATCAGGAAGATCCTACCATGTAAAATGGCAGGAAAAACTAATATATGTTCTAATTCAAGGAAACAACATGATGAAAGACCAAAAAGCCTTTAGAGCATCTTGAAGTAAAGAATATGGCATAAACTTTAGAAAACTCTAAGAATGATAAATCATACACATTAACAATGTACTCAGAATAATTTATTTAAAACGAGTAACAGCATCTTCAATTATGTAAGGTTATATAGTTACCTCTTGACTACGATTCACAACACCTATGTAACCAAGTCGAAGGGGAATCACTTTCCCAAGCAGCAGATTACGAGCATCAGTACCTCTGTCCATTATATCCAACTGATTCATAGACCAAAAGTAATCAGAAACCTAGAACAGCTAATATAAGTCACGTCATTAATTTTTAAAGAGATTTCATATTCAAATATGCACCTTTGTGATTACACCAATGGTTCTATAACCTGCCCAAGAGAAAATTTGCAAAAGGATTCAATTAAAAAATATATTAAACAGCAACTCAAATGCAGAAGTTGGGATTTTGATCATAAAATTTACCATCAGGATCGGCATTTCCAGCAATTTGAAGCGCATCAGAATTTGCTAAGTCGGAATTTGCAGGAGTAACAGCTATAATCAGACAGCTAGGCTGTTTAATGTATGACATTATCATTGTTCTTATTCGAGCTTCAATGTCAGAGGGCTGGTCACCCACGGGGACCTTTGTGATTCCAGGCAAATCCACGAGAGTGATATCAAGAACATTTGGTGAGAAAATCTTAAGTCGAATCTGCTTGTCAGAAACACCTTTGTTTCCTCCAGCCTCCCTATCCGTCTCAGCCTGCAATTAATTGAGACTTCAGACATTTTTCATTTTTTAATATTTAAACACACACACGCGCGCACATACATACACACATAAATGCCTTCTTTCTTGATCTCTTAAACTTAAAACCTAATAAAACTTACAAGTAAAAAAGGGATACTGCATAGAACCAAGGGGAGAAAAACCAAGAACAAGTAAATTAAGAGGTTGTATTTTCCACTCACTGTGACTATCCACCTAAAGCCTATTGAAATTGAGTATCTTTCTTCTATAACCCAAAGGATTTTATGTGAAAGCAAAAAATAGCAGAAGCACCTCTAGAAACTAGAAATTTCAAATGTCATCCAATTAAAATGTTTCTCGCTTCAATGTTTATCTTACAATTCTAATAAACCCTACGAGCAGTTTGAAAAGGGGAAAATGATAATAAAATTACTAACTTCTGCTCTTCTCAATCATAACAAGCAATACAGAACCTGAATCTCCCTGCGAATCTCAGAGAAGTCATAGAAGCGCTTGCCAGGCAAGTGAAGAAACTCGCCATACTCTTCCTCAGAACCATCAGGTTTACGCTTGGTCTGGAGAAGCTGAAGGACAAGAGGGCGACGAGTGCATATATCGGAACCACGAGGCAAGAAATCACGGCCAACTAGCGACTCTAGCACACTGGACTTGCCACTGCTCTGGCTTCCAACCACCGCCACCTGCGGCAACTCTATAGTGGAATGGCTACCAAGTTTAGCGAAGATGTCTTGTAGCTTGTTCACCATCGGTATAACGGAAGATCCCAACGGCGCCGCAGATGATTGAGGCGGCGTCGATGCTACTGCTGCTTCTTCAGCCATTGATTTAAATGATTAACGAATTGAAGGAAAAGATCAGAGATTTAAAGATAAATTTTTTATGAATCTTAGGGTTTTGGATTTTTTTTTTTAGATAGAGATGTTGATTGAAACAAATGAGAGAGAGGGATTGAATATCTGATCAAGGCACAGTTTTTCTTTCTTTTTCCTTTTTCTCCTTTTTAAATTACAATATAATTTGCATTCTATTTTAAAGAGTTATATAAATATAATATTACCTTCTTAATAATTACAGTCTGATTGACAAAAAAATATAATTATGCTCAAAAAGTGTAATATACTTACTGTAGTATGTTTTTTCAGGTGTAATAGAACATTTAAAGCATCTTACTTATGATTTAAGGGCCTTTGGATTCACGTTATTTTTTTAGTATTTAATTTTTTTTCAGGAATATTTAATTTTATGATTATCGTTATTTTTTATTATAAATTTATCTGTAATTAATATAAAAATAACAGTAATAATGAAAATAAATATTATAACGTGAGATAAAAATAAATTAAAGGCACCACACTATATTTTCATTGTTCATTTAAACTCATCTTAATCAAAAGTAACCCATTCAAAGGAGACCTAAATTACATTTTGTCTCATTTACTTAAAATTATTTAATTAAATTTTTTATTTTTTATTTTTGAATATACAGATATGATTAC
Organism: Kokia cookei; assembly: GCA_039519145.1. Taxonomy (NCBI): domain Eukaryota; kingdom Viridiplantae; phylum Streptophyta; class Magnoliopsida; order Malvales; family Malvaceae; genus Kokia; species Kokia cookei. The sequence continues at coordinate 38,393,584 of CM076901.1, forward strand.
ATGGTAGTATCTGTTCATATTTTCTTAATCTTTTGACAACGCACACACTAATTAAATTTTTTATGTAACATCAAAAAGTAAATTGATCATTTTTATTAAAGATTTTATCTATTTTTAGTGTTAAAAATCGGCCTAATTGATAGAATAATAATTTCATGTGACATGTACATCATTTAACGTATTAAAACAAATTTTTAACTAAATAAATGGATAAAATTTTTAATAAAATGACTAATTTAATTTTTTTTATCTCAAGACTAATTTAAAAGTAAATTATAATCTAGATTATTATAGTTTTTAATTTGTTTAAAGTGCTAATCTGTTTGAATTATAACAATTTGTTTTTACACTTTTAAATTGCTTGAATATATATATATATGTACTTTAATTATTGTTATAAATTAGGAAAAAAATTATCCAATACCAGCATAATTTTTTAAAATGATCTTTTTTTCAAAAATACATGTCCCACCAAAAGAAAAAAGTCAACGTGACATTAATGATGAAAGTCAACTATTATTAAGAAAAAAAATTTACAATGGTTTATATCATCCGCCCTATTAGATTTTTTTTTTTTATAAATTACAACAAGAAAATAAATTCCAACAATAATATGATTAATATGATTCGAATTCAAGATATATTTGAGGCAATAAATACTTTAAATTATTATTGTTATATTGATCAGGTCTTTTCTTTATTAAAATCGATACATCAAATTTTATGTAATTAAATTTAAAATGAAAATTTAATAAAATAGATATATCTTTTAAAAGTGAAAACTAAAAATAAAATAAAATTGAAAAAGAAAAATTATGAAATAATAAAGCTTCAATAAAAACTTGAAAAATCTAAAATCTAATATTTTTAAAACATTTATCTTTACAATATTTATTTAAAATTTTCATTTTGAATCATGTCACATAAGGTCTGATATGTCATTTAGTAATTAAATTAAAATTTTAGTAACAAAATGACCTAATTGATATAACCTCAATAGTTTGAATATTTAATTACAATAAATTGAAGTTTCGTGACCAATTTAAAATAAAGGTAAAAATTTAGGGATGATCAGTGGAATTAACTCTTGCAAAATAATAGCAGTTCCGGGGCCTACGAAGGAATAAACAGTTATCGTGTTATTAGTTAAGCCCAAACGGCTAAACCCTCGTTGTAGATAAAACTTGAGGTCGTCGCCGCCTCCTCCATTTGACCACATCCAACATGCCTCGCCGAAGCTCTGGTTAGCTTCTCATATATTCTTCTTCAGATCTATACTCAATCAGAACATTTTATTTGCATACTTTATCTCTAATTTATTTGTATTTAGTTACCCGCATCCTCTTCCACCTGATTTCTAGGGTTATTCTTCATTCATTGATTTAGGCTTATTTAGTTATTTTGGATTTTTTTAGCTTGATATAGAGTAGTTTCTTATCATTCTCTGCTATTATCTCATGTTTGAGCTTGTTATTGGAACGTTTTCATTGTTATACGTGTGAAGTATCTTGAACTTGGAGGTGATGGCAGAGTATTGATTTGTATGTTAATGTTATATATGTTATAAGTATACCTGTGTCATTTCTTTTTATTGTTCTTTGTGGAATTTCTTTTCTTTTCCCTTGACTTTTTCTTTTTCCTTCCATTTTATTGGTACTGTTTTGCAGGAAGATCTGCTTCTCGCCCAGCCCCTCGTCCTGCTCCGGCACGCAGCCCACCGCCTCAACCAGGTAACTAACGTCTTCAGTGTGATTTACGTAGCAAACATGATAAGGGTTTCATTGATTTGGTTAATTTTAGCATCTGTCATTCAGCAACATGATTAATTCTACTTAATTATCTGCTCTACAGCTCAACATGCTCCTCCTCCAGCTCCTGCTCAGAGTGGAAGTGGGGGATCCCTTCTTGGAGGCATAGGCTCAACAATAGCTCAGGGTATGTGAATAGATTTTTTCAGATGGTGGACAAATTGCTCCATCTGAATCCTGATTGCTTTGTCATGATTCATTGTTCTGATTTTAGTAATTCTTTTACATTGTAGGCATGGCTTTTGGAACTGGAAGTGCTGTAGCCCACAGGGCTGTTGATGCTGTTATGGGTCCTCGTACTATTCAACATGAAACCGTCGTTTCCGAGGCTGCATCTGCCCCTGCACCAGCAGCATCTGCTAATAGTTTTACTGGCTCTGATGCATGCAGCATACACTCTAAGGCATTCCAAGACGTAAGTGGAAACTTCTATCTCTGTTACTTGGTTACTCGATGGTTTAGTTGTTTGTTAAAATGTTGGTAAGTTTCACATGCCATGGCTGACCAGAACTTTGAATTGGGAACATGATTATTAAATTCTAGAATTTTTGTTGTGCTCTCTTTAAAGTTAGCCTACTATCTTTACTTGTTAAATCAGGGTTTTGGTACCTATTCACTTTGTTAGTATGTATGATACAAAATTCTCTTGGTATGCCTAGCGACACTAGTGCACTGATATTTTATTGTTTGCGTTTCTTGTAGTGCCTGAATAGCTATGGGAATGAAATCAGCAAGTGTCAGTTCTACATGGATATGTTGTCCGAGTGCAGGAAGAACTCAGGATCAATGTTGGGTGCCTAAATTTATGCCTCATTTGTCGCTTCTACAATGTGATGGCAGCTAGCTTTGGCCTTCACTTCTGTTTCTCTTTTATTGATGATGATGAACTCCCTTCAATATTTACCTTTCCTGGCTGAACCTTGATATTGTTAAACTTTACAGTTGAAAATGTGAATGGAATTGTTAAAAACCTGCAAAATTTATTAAACCTGGAGATGACAAGTTCCAAACTACGCACAGCTATTTCATTGTTTTGTTTTCTTAGCATATAATAAATCTGTGCTATCACAACCTCCCTAAACTTCCATCTAAACTCTTAAAATACTTTCTCCTCAAAAATGGGTTCCTATCTACGATCCATTTTTTTTTTGATAATTTTGGTAAGTTCAATCATAATCTACCCTTGAGGAAACTGGTGCACAGTTTCTTCCATGCATCCTTATCAGGCTCTATTTTCCCCAGCTTTGCTTTCAGCTCATCAGCATATGAATCCTGCATTTCATTATTATGTCAATGTGTTAAAACTAAATCATCAAGGGACTTGAAACAGATCAAATGGTAGATATAGTACTTCGATAAAGCTCTGCTGCATCAGACGGTCAATCAGGTGAAGAAGAATGTCTTTGGTGTATTCAGGATGGCCTTGTATGCCCATCATATGATCCCCATACCTGAACATCTCGACACCAGTTTTTTCGGACCATGCTATCACCTCTGCCTTCGGTGGAAGTTCTCGAACCTTTAAGCATGTCAAAGAAAGATTGTTTAGCAACACGAAATGTTAAAATGGTTTGATCATTTACCGAGTTAACCAATCAAAACCTCATCTTGGTGGCACTCAATCACTGAAAGAGTGGTCGGAATATTCAGACACGAGAAGAGTGTTGATGTAGACGATGACAAATGAATAGCTGTCACTCCAATATCCCACCCTGAAATGGCTCGCCCTGTTTTTCCTCCCAGTGCTCGACTGAGAATCTGATTAAAAAAAATTACTTTTTTATGGTATAAGCACCCATGCTCAAATATCTCCCAATTTGGACAAACAAAATCAATACAATTATAACAAATGCTAAACTAACAACCACTTTTTGTTGATCTTATCAATGAATTTAGAATGGAGCAAAAGGATACCAAATTCCATGACCCGACAGAAAGAAATAACACAATGAAGTGGCAAGCACGTTTTATGCATAAACTAGAACTTGTCTTGTCGACAATTTTCTTGAGCTGTGCATATTTTAATAGGGATGTATTTATCCCAAGAGTAAGTACATTCTAGAAATTATACAGAAATCTATGATTAAGCTAGTATGCATCTAGTGGCAAGCATATCCAATTCCCAATAAAAAAAATCCCACACGTCATCTCAGCCAAACACCAATATTCTTATTTCAGTTTTAATTTATCAAATGTTTAGATAATATAGAAAATAAAGTAAACTATAAAAATAATCACTTTTATTTGCCTCGGGTTACATTTTAGTCACTTATGTTTGAAATGTTACGTTTTAATCATTGTGCTGTTAAGTTTAGTTATCTCCCTCACGGTAATCTTACGAAGTAGTCCAACTAGATTTTAAGTGTCAATTTGGATTTCCAAATGGAATGAAAATAAATCTTTAATTAAATAAATTTAATTAATTAAAATTTTTAAACCTTAAACTCATTTTCACACATCTCTCTTCTTCATCTTCATCTTCTTCCCTTCTTATTCCAATATCTTTAGTTACAAATCTGCCTCAAAACTTGAATCTTTGAGACTTATTAACCCAAAAAAACTTAACGGGAAAAAGATATTGAAATCAAATATATTGAATCTTTAGGTTAATGGGCTTTAAAGATTCAAGCTTTAAGATAGATTTGTAACTAAAGATATTGGAATCAAAAGAAAAGAAGATGAAGAAGAAGAAAGATGTGTGGAAATGGATTTAGAGTTTTTTCAGTTAAGGTTTAGGATTTAAAAAATTTAATTAATTAAATTTATTTAATTAAAAATTTATTCTCATTCTATTTGAAAATCCAAATTGGCATTAAAATCTAATTAGACTGTCACGTAGGGTTACCATTAAGGAGATAACGGAATTTAACGGCACAGTGATCACTTCGTAACAAAATACTAACATATGTGACTAAAACGTAACATTTCAAACATAAATAACTAAAATGTAACCTGAAGCAAACAAAAATAACTATTTTTATAATTTACCCTAAAAAATAAGAATTATTTAAAAAAACAGTTTCCTTCCCCCTTAAGTTATAGATTTTCTAAAGATAAATTGAAATCTATTTTATTTATAAAGTAAAAGATAAATTAAAAAAAAAAAGGAAGGTTGTCAGTCATCCTCCCCTCCCTAAAGTGACAAATTAGTATCAATTAATATATGACAATAAAACACAAACTCATTGACTTGAATAGTAATAATTTCTATGTAATATATTAAATAGTAAATTACACGCTAACCAATAGGAAAAAGAAACACGCAAGTGCATGCTCAAGCCACTTCCACCCCACCTAAACTTGGCCCCTTTGTGAAAATTAGAATCTAACCATATTGACAATAACATTTTTACACGTGATATGATTCTAATAATTTTTGCACATCTATCCCATGCACACCTAACCATTTCCGTTTCAAAATCATTTAAAAATATTGATTTTTAACTTAATTGATATATCAATATAAGAAGGTATGAACTCGAGTTTGTTAAAGTATATTATCTTATTATTTATAAATTAAAAAAAAATTATAAATAATTCTAGATATTATGTAAAAAAAAAGATATGATCAGAATTAAAGATTTATTATTTCACATTTTTTCAAAATTTAGAAATCTAATTATATATAGATAATAAACTAGATTATAACATGCTTGATAAAAATTTATAAGATAGACAAAGGCCTAAGGAGAATTCAGAATGGAGAGATTATAATTGTGTATTTTTATAAAAATTAAAATATAATTTTATTATTTTAATAGTTTATAATATTTTCAAAGGTTAAATAAAAATTTTATTATTTTGAAATGAAAATACAATTTTAACATATACTAAATTTTAAAGTATCAAAACTAAAAATTTTGATTTTAGGAAGACTTAGCCCGTACCACCCTATTGGCACCACCACCACCTCAAATGTCGACGCTTACATGAATATGAATAGAAGCGAGTATTTTTAAAATAATTTTTTTAAAAATTTATTGTGGAATACAAAATTCAAACAAATTGTAAATAAAAATTATATATTTTTATTATATTACTTTTAAATTTTGATTTAATCGTTTCAAGTAAATAATTTATCTACTCATTTAAATTTTAAAGTTATTTTTTTACAAAAATGGTAAATCTAATTAAAATACTTAGTCTATTATCTATTTAGATTATTTTCAATATTATACAAACAATTGAATATATTGTAAAAAAACATTATTAGTTTGTTAAAGGGTTCGTAACTTATTATCCAAATTTGTTATCTAATATTTAAAATTTTCAAAGTATGCATTTGAATAATTATATTTTAAATAAAAAATTTGTAACTATTTTTTCATTTTATTTTTTTAAACTAAGATTGTTTTCTAATTATGACAACTTTATAGGGTTTTAAATTTTATTAAGTTGGATTTTAAGATAATATATTTTATTTTCATTTAAAAATTATTTTAGTGAAACATATTTAAATTTTTTATAATTAAAATTTAAAATTATGAAATTATTATGAAATTATATCTTAACATTTTAGTAATTTATTAAAATTAAATTTTAAATAGATTAATTTAAAGTTGTAGTGTTTCTTAAAGCAGAGCAATCTGCAACTGTTTTGTGACTCAGTTCAGAGAGCGACGGTTGATGAACCACCCTGCTTTGACAAGTCGACTCGAAGCCCGAGGGATCACAGTCCTAAAAACTGAGTTGAAACACGTTTTATCAAACACTTGGATAGCTCAGGGCTTTCCATGTATATTAATTTCAGTAATCGGAACTGACAAAAGAAAAAGGAAAATAGTTTGGTTTTTATTTTTTACCCCTAATATTAATGAGGATTTGAATTCATTTTCCGGGTAAGATATTCTCAGAAAAATCCCAAAAGCAAAGGTTCCAGTTTGAAATGTTCAAAAGAAAATTTTAACAAACAATCGAATGCTGTAAAACAAAATTCACGAATTCAAAGGAGATGAAAAAAAATACCTGATGACCGAAGCAAATCCCAAGAACTTTTTTGTTCAAGGAATCCAATTTATTCAAAAGAGCAATCAATTTACAGATCCAAACATCGTTCCCATGCGCATCATTGCAACTCCCGGTTATAACGAAGCCGTCAAAGCTCGCGATCTCATCATCGTCAGGGAACTCGCCATTGGCCACCTTGAAAACATCCCACGCCTCGCCTTCCTCCGCCAGCATTTCGACGAACACCCCGTAATACCCTCCGTACCTCTTCTTAACATAATCGGAATCCTCCGCACACAGAAGAACAGCAAATCTCTTCCCATCCCCCATAATAATAACAATTTCAAATCCTTAAAACAAAAACTATCTCCCCCTCTCTTTCTCTTTATAAATATATATATGTGTTGAAGGCTAAAGCTTAAATGTTTAGAGAGAGAAAGAGAGTGAAAGAGATAAAAGAAAGTTCTCTCTCTATGATTTGCAGAGTGAGAGAGATTGGGAACGAGAAGACGTTTTGCAGCTCCTCTTGGTGTGTTGTTTTAGGAATATTAAAGATTTTTGAGCGTTTATTATGGTAAGGGTTAGGTTAACCCCAATTAAAACTATGGCCTTAGCAAATGTGCTTTGCCTAGTTTGCCGTTCTTCTTATCGGCTGGCTTACCGAATTAGATGGTTTTATTGTCCTTTTGACATTTGTTGAAATTATATTTATATAATTTTGATATATTAAAATTCATATTTTATATAGATTTATTGTATATAGCTTTGAAAAAAAAATTAATGGGTTATTTGTATTATTTTTTAGTCCAATATGATATTTATATTTGACAAATATATAGGTTATAACTAAAAATTTGACATATACATCAATTAAAAATCCTAAGATAAAAATTTGAATCTACAATTCGATTTTTTTTGGATATTTAAGAAAGAGGAATATGATTGTTTAGAATCGAATACAAGTTATAATTTTTGTAACATAATACTCTTATCACAATATGAAGAGGTTATATGCACTATTCGAATATTTGTATGAAGTTATCTTTTGTGTTATAATTATTTTGAAGAGATTAGTGCTTTTTAACAAAAGAAATTAGTGTTTTTACTGCTACATTTTAAAATTATTAATTATTTTTTTTTAAATTATTCTAAAATATAATAAATTATATGTTTAATTTTTTATTTTAATTTCATGCATATTTTATATAATATTATAATTAATTAATTTTAAATTATACATTTTATTATTTATTCTACGAAGTAATTGATTTTAATTACAGAACTTTTGATATTAAACATTTGTTTCAGTTGAATATAATTATGTTACATTTTAAAGGATCGCGCTCTTAGTAACCTTTTTTTGCTTTAAATGATTTATTTATTTATTTATTGTACCTTTAGCCTAATGTATTGATTTTGGTATTTATTTATCGAATTAAAGAGGTTGAAAGTGCTATCAATCTTTTGTGGTGCTTTACTAAAAATTTAAAATTTAATCTTAAAAAGTTAAAATAATAATAATTTTACTTTTTTAATTTAAATACGCTAATTCAATTATTAATATTTTTATTAAAAATAAATAAATAATTTTATTTATTTATTTTTATCAATTATATGTTATATTGTATGAAAATAATCTATTTTTTTTAATTTGTTAAGTATAGATGGAAGCACATTAATAGCATATTTTAACTAATTAAAAAATTGTGATTCATTACCCATATGCTTTATATTTATTATTATCACTTTAGTCCTTATCAATAAAGTTATTTTGTACATTGTGAAGTTTTTTAGTTTCACAAATAATTGAGTAATTTGTGTCAATTTTGATTAACTTTTTATTTTTTTTAATATTATACGATGAGACAAGGCAACATTGTCAAAAACTCCATATATAGAATAATAATATTTTAAATTAATATATTATATTTAGGAGGTTATTTGATAATTGTCTCTTTTGTTTAATATTTATTTTACCTAAACAATTGTCAACCCCTTGACTCTACCATTGTCAATAGAAATGTTCAAATTTTGGTTAAAACTGAATTAATTGATCAATCGATCTAATTCGATTAATCGATCAGTTAACTGATCTAATTCAATCGGAAGTCGATTAATGATTTTGTGAAAATCGGTTATCGATTAATTCAATTCAAAACCACGTAATTAACCGAATAAAAATTAGGTAATTAGACGAATAACCAAACTTAAGAATTAATAATGCAAATCATATGTAGTTTTAATTTGGTTAATTCGATTAATCCAGTCAAATGAACATTATCAAATTAATTTTTTATATGTTTTATACTTGTTTTAACAAAAAAAAAAACATATAAATTTCAGTTAATTTAGTTAATCGACTGAATTAATCGAAATATTGCGATTCGGTTAACAGTTAAAAGATTATAAAGTTTGATTAATTCGATCAATAATAATTTGATTTGATTAATCGAACGATTAACTATTTGAACACCCTTAATTGATAGTTGACCAAATATCTTTACTTTCATATTTTAATTGATTTTTTAATATGTTAATTTGCATTTTAAATTAATTTATAATTTATATATGTTTGGTTCATTAACCTCGACTCTTGAGTTTTGAAGAATAATTTTTTTATTAAAAATTGAGATTGACTTATATATTTTTTAAATAAAAAAATATAAATATACTCTTTGTTTTTTTTTTCTAATATTATACACTATACTCTAGTATTTGAAGGAATCTTGTTAATACTAAAAGAAATAATTGGATTTTTTTTTTTTGGTTTGACTTTAATTACATGCATGCATGCAGGTAAGCGTCATGAATGCTCAGCCAATACGAAGACTTTTTGTTTTGACTTATAAAACAAACAAACAAGCTAATAACTTAAAACAAAACATCAATTATAATAATAATCGATTGAGTTGTTTGATTTTGAGTGGTGAAATTACTAGAAACGTGTATAATCTTAAATTTTCCAGCTGCAAGTCAATGGAATTTATGATTTTTTTATCATTGATCTATCGATATTGAGAATTTAATGAAATAATTAAGTTATTAATTGAATTAGTTGATTATATGGGTGAATTTTAATTTCGTTATTCAAATCGTTTGTAGGGTGTTAGGGCCTTAGGGTTGAGAAGAGAGGCCATTTTGGTTAAGTAATGATCTTTCAAAGACTCTAAGACCATTGCTTAATTATCATTTTTCTTCACTCTATTATTTTTTCCATTGCAGTACTCTCGTGATTCATTATTAGTGATGTTCAAACAATTAATTTAATCGAATTAGTATTAATCAAATTAATTGAATTTTTTTATTTTTTTAAATTGAATTAATCGAAATTTATATGTTTTTTTTGTTAAAACAAGTATAAAACAAATCAAAAAATAAATAAATTTATAATGTTCATTTGACCGAATTATTCGAATTAGTAATAGCTTAATACATATAATTATAACATTATTTATTAAGTTCGATTAATTATTCGATTTCGAATCAAATTAATTGTTAATAAAAAATTATAAAAAATCTTTAACCGACTTTCAACCAAATTAAATATGTTAATCGATGGATTAACCGAATTAGATTAATTTAATCAATTAATTTAATTTTAATCAAAATTTGAAGGCTCCTGCCCACGACTAATCCACTTATAAGTAAAGATAATTTTTGTGGGCGGACAGGAGCTCGATATCCTGAAATTTTGTGAAATTTCCTTTAAGAAAAAAAAAATTGATATTATAATTATTATTTAAAAAAAGGAAGATTTGTGTTTGGCACCCCAAAATTTTTAGAAGGTCTTTTTGTTAATTTGATTTTTCATAGAATTTATAAGTTTTATGATAAATTTAATAATATTTGTAGTTTAATTTGGTAAATTGATACAAAATAATATTTAAATATTTATTTGTAAAAATAAAATTTAATAATTACAATATCTAAATATATACGGTATTTAAATATTAATTAAGTAAAAATAAATTTAAATAATTATAATAACTGATTAAATTGAGTGTTTAATTATGTAACCAATCATTTCAATTATTTGTTCCATTCACATGGTTTGGCTGCCTCCTTCCTCTTTACTTACATTCTTTTAAACCAAACAAGCAAACTTCTAAAAAGAGGTTAAACCTTACAAATATAATTATTCTTTTTTTCTGAAATTGAATAAGATTTTTTTCTTTTTCAGGAGTGATTGTATGGCATGTGTTCTGATTTTATTTTAATTTTTTTTATTTGTCAATATACTAGTGGTTTTGTTGATAAATAAAATATATTAGACATAATATTAAATTTAGTCTTCAATATTTACATATTTTATTAAATTGGTCTTTATTATTTTTACTAATTTTGATCATCAATTTTTTCAAAAAGAGTAAAATCACTCTTTTTAACAGAAATGTTGACTAAAATATCATTTTTCAATGATGTTAACGTGGTAACCCGTGTAGTAGTCCATGTGTGCTTCATATTGACATTACACATTTTATCTTATATGCCACATCAACATATGATTTAAAAAAATTAAAAAACATGACGTACATGTGGATTGTTATACGAGCTATCATATTTATAATTTAATATTTTAGTCAATATTATAATTAGAAAACTACAATTCAACTATTTTTGAAAGGTTAATTGTTAAATTAGATTTTTTTTTTTAAATTAAGGGTCAAATTAACAAAAAAATTCAAACTTTGAAAACTAAATTTAGCATTATGCTGAAATATTATTCAATAATGTATTATTTTATTCAACATATATTTAGACATGAAAAAAAAAAATTGAATATACCTTCTATAATGAAAATACCTATATCAGATAAAACTTTAACCAAAATCATTCAAATCCAAATGATGTAAATTAGGTATGGAGAAAAATTAATGTACCGAATTGTCTAATTTAGTATGTGAGAGACTCCTTAGTTCACTAAGATTGCGCCTTCCCATTTGCGCCAACCGGCCGTGTTGCTCCGTGTACTTTGTAATGCCTTTGTTTTAGAGAAAGTTGAAGGTAAGTTGGTTTTTCATTTTTTGGGTATTAAGTGAAACAATAAAATATTCTATTTTAAAAAATTATAAAATAAAATAAAAAATTTGAGGGTCCCCTTATTTCTGTTTTTTTTTTTATTTGTAAAGAAACGTTGATCAAAAAAATGAAAAGTTTGAAGATTTTTTTCACGTTAAAAGCTGAATAAAATGTTTTTTGAGTCTCTTACAGCTTTGGGCCTTGAACAGTCGCACTTCCAAACTATCTCAGAGTCGGGCCTGATTGAAGACAACTACTATTTCAACCAATTTTGATGCTATCTTAATAACAATGTTATAATTAACCCAAATCCTTTTACTTTTCGGGTGAACTCTGCTCGATCCATGAATAGGTCTATATGATCCACAAAGCTTATATTAATAAGATAGTGTAACACTGGGAAAAGAAAGTAGCTTTCAACAAATTGGCCGAAACAATATCTAAGTACAAGGCTAGTGAAATGGCCCTTGCACAGTCTTGCTAGTTTTCATATATATAAAGAGATCAACTAATCCCCTCCCATTTACTATTACTCTGCATAAATATTCTCTTTACTTTTTACTGAATCCAACATGGGAGAGCATTTAAGAATGCAAACTCCAACATCTCTATAGCCCATAATTTACATCAATCTCGACAGAAGCCCAACAACTCCATCCCAATTCTCAATCAGAAACAAGACCATTTTATGAGTACGAGTGATTAGATTTGATTACTCTTTTTATTTTCGTAATTGGATAAAAGTATCATAGAGATTATTGTATTAATAATCATATTACATTTTGCTTATACTAGAAAGTGAACGAATTAGTTCATGTACATTAGATGAAAGAGTAAATTAATTTTTCTGTTAAAAAATTCATCCATTTTTATCTTTAAAAATTGGTTATTTTACGTCGAATGAGATTACTTTGTCAGCCACACAAATTTTTTATTGTAAAAATGGATGATATTTTTAATAAAAATAACTAGTTTGCTTTTTTTCTAATAACTTGTGCCAAAGCTGAAAATTTACCCAACTTTTCAGGGCACCAGTAGCTTGATTTTTGGAAATGTAATGGAAAATTCAGTAAATAGCGTATTCTATCGGGCAATCTGCCCTTTCTCAGCCAAGGAAACTTTTCAACATGCCCGATCCATCCACCAACATGTTTTTTATCCGTTCGAGGAATCTATATAACTTAACTTAGCGCGTATACCACTTTCGTACTCGCTCACCATATAAGTCTCAGTGACTCCGTCCTTATCAGCTACGACGTGTGAAGTTTACCTTCCACATTAAACAACTACGAAAGTTGTAAACCTAAATTTCAAACTACAGTATTCTATAAAATAAAGTTGTTGAATTAAGGCTTAATAATAATTTTGGCCACTAATATTTATATATTTTATCAAAATGACCCTAATTATATTTTTTTAGCCATTAATTTTTGTTTTTTTCAAACTATTTTTTCTAGCAGATTTTATAAAAATACCGTTAAAAAAGTTAATGGGAATGATACAAAATTTCATATATAAAATATTTTTAATGAGATGTAATTTATTACTTAAATAACCCTACACGTGAAAAATAATAAAATAAACGAATAATACATGAAATTAAAAAGAATAACTCTATTCACCAAAAAAAATAACTCTTAATTTAAAAAAGTAAACACAATTATCTAAAAAATACTTTACTCAATAGAAAATTTTCTCAGTAAACAAACCTATTAAAAATTAAAAACTTGAATTTATTCATTAAATCTGTTAAAAAAACAGTTTGAAAAAAAATCAAAAGTTATTGGCCAAAAAAATTAAAAAATACAATTAGGATCATTTTGATAAATTATATAAATATTGGTGGCCAAATTTATGATTAAGCCTTAAATTAAAGCAAAGTTTACCATATTGACTTTTCAGTGGAACTCTTTTGTAAGCCTTTTTTTTCTTCCCAGTCATTGCCTACTGCAAGAGGTTTTCCCCCTCCTCCCCCCCCCCCCCAACAGTTTTTACCTCGTAAATTTAGCTTAAAAAAAGTTGAATCCAACATGGGTTTTCAAGCTCTTGTCAAGCTTGCATTGAAATGCTTTGATTCTCTTGCATGGTAATTTTTTTCTCAATTTTTTAAAACTACAAGATTTTTTTTTTTGTTGAAAAAATTTTCATTTTATGTTAAGTTCATGGATTTCTTAATAAAAACTTTCTCTTGGTTTGCAGGCCTCTCTTCGCTTTAGGTTATCCTCTGTAAGTATCCTTTACATATATATATAATACTTTCAATGCTTTAAGCTTTACTCTTTTTGACATTTCATTTTGCTGGTATAATGAATAAACTGAAAGATCATTTAAAACCTGGGTTCTTTTTGTTATTATTATTATTACTTAGTTAAGCATTTGAGTAGAGGGGTAAGATGTAACCTGAATCATAGTACAGGGGCCTCCATGTCAAATTTACCGAGTATTTTATATATGAAAAATGTGGTGGTGATGGTGTGTTTGCCTATTAACAGACATGCTTCCATTCAGGCAATTGAGGCTAATTCCAACACTGACACCAAGAAATTAGTTACTTATTGGATTATCTTCTCATTGATTTCCTTGTTCGAACATGCTTTCACGGGGATCCTTCAATGGCTTCCATTTTGGCCATATGTGAAGCTAACCATCGTCTGTTGGACGATGATACCCCATTTCGATGGTGCCTTTTATCTCTATAATCACTTTGTTCATCCATGTCTGTATATGGATTTGCCAACTATCATTAACTGGTTCAAGAAGGTACAAGACTTGTTTTTGAAGGACAATTTTCTTGAAGTAGCTGATGACTGTGTGAAGACACGTGGACCAACAGAAGTTCAAGAGAAACTTATTGCTAATGAGGTAATATTTACTGCATATATAGGATTATATATGGCCATATGTATTGAGAACATATATAGAGAAAAAAGTATCATATAGGTTAGAGTCGGATTGCATTTTCTCTTTCTGCTAAAAAAATGGGCATATTAGTTATATCAAAGAGCAAACTGGTTGTTTGGTTATTCCGTCAACCACGCTAGTTTCTAGCAATCTGAGGGGGTAAAATGCAATTTGACTTCTAGTAGAGAGGCTTCTATACTACTTTTACCCTTTGTTTGAATATGTATTGAGCACGAATATCGAACCCGAATGCTTATTGGACACAATGTTGTTGTAGGGTAAAATAATTCAACTTATATAAGTCTTCTATATGATACTAATATGGTTGTTTTTGACAATGTAGCCAAACGGGAGTGAGCCTAGCATATTGCAGAAAGGCATAAAACCTGTGCAAATAACAGAGAAATGGGAAGTTGCTCCGGTAAAGTTCCATTCTTGTTTTTCCTTTCGAATATGCAATGAGAACTAAGCTTTTATGCGTTGTCTCATTTCTCATAGCTACTGATTGTTGACTTGAATCACTTTTGCAGATTCCGAAAACCGATCCCACTGTCGTTCAGACAGTGAACAATACTACGGTTACACTTCCAGAAACTGTGGGAGAGGTGGGTTCCGATTTACCCGAGATACCTTCAGATAAGCAAGTACAGAAGGAATGGACTTGTGCTATGTGTCAAGTGACAACCACGAGTGAGATAACCTTGAATAGTCATTTGCGAGGAAGAAATCACAAGAACAACTTAATGCAAGCAAAGAACCAGCCTTGTAAAGGCAAAGCTGGTCTGGCTTCAAAGGTAAAACAATGGGAAAAAGGTTCAAAGAAACATGAACCTCCCAAAGGCCAAGTATCTGCTTCGTCAGCAGCATACAGCAATGCAGTGAATCCTAAAACCGAGACGAGCAAATCTAATCTGCCGAAAGAAGAATGGGAGAAGGCGATACCAACGACTAATATGGTGGGAAATCATGTAAAATCAAGTGAAAAGGTACAAGGGAAGCAGCAACAGGTAGGGAAGGAACATGGTAAGACTAAAATTCCTCAATTTAGGTGTACTATATGTAACATAACCTGCGGTCGACCAGAGGATTTGAATTCTCATCTATGGGGAAAGAAGCACTTAGCTAATATTCAAATACATGAACCTCCCAAAGGCCAAGTATCTGCTTCGTCAGCAGCATGCAGCAAAGCAGTGAATCCTAAAACCGAGACGAGTGAATCTAATCTGCCGAAAGAAGAATGGAAGAAGGCGATACCAACGACTAATATGGTGGGAAATGATGTAAAATCAAGTGCATGGGCAGCAGCAACAGGTTGGGAAGGAACATGGTAAGACTAAAATCCCTCAATTTAGGTGTACTATATGCGACATAACCTGCGGTCGATCAGAGGATTTGAATTCTCACCTATGGGGAAAGAAGCACTTAGACAATATTCAGAAACTGAATAATCATGGAACAAGTCAGCTTGCTTGTGTTAGTGTGTCTAATCCATCTTGAAATATTTTACTGCTGTAAAGTTTAAAAACAAGATGGTCCCATTCACCAAAAAAAAAAAAAAAAAAAACAAGATGGTTCCACAGATTTTCTCTTGGTTTACAGCAGCATGTAATGCGGGAATCTATCGTATGTCAAGATCACATTGCATTTAATATATGGTTAGCTTGATAATATAATTTGCAGAGAAAATATTGTATAAAATTATGATTTCACTTTTATTTCTATTCCTTTTCAATAGGTTTTCTTTTGATTTTTTTTATTTTTCATCTTAATTTTCGGATTTTTTTAAAAAAAATTTAAATCCAATTAAAAATCTTAAAAATTAGGAGGAAAAATATGATAACAATTTTTGAATAATAACACAAATTCTTAGAAACATTAAAACTGTAAAATGATTTAGGGGATTGGGTATTTGTATTATTGAATTATTAGAATATGAAATTGTAAATTTATTTAAAAATTTAAATTCATTTATCATTTACAAATTATTCGAGAAGTATTATCAAAATTTAAATTTGAATTAAATACTATTATTCATAAATATCTGAATTTGCAAAAGTTCGAATTCAAATCTACTATAAAAAAAATAAAAATTTTAAACCTTATGTAATCATCGGATACGTATATCTAAATCGGATTAAGTAGTATAAATTTGGATAACAAGTATTCGTAGTATCTAACTGTATCTGTTCCAAACCTACATCACATAGTAAACTTAAAATTCAAAATCCTAATTGTCATCGTTTGAAAGACTCATGTTTGATAGAATACATCAATGCTTTTAGAATTGGATTGGTAATCAAACCGATCAGATCACCAGTTCATCGATTTGATTGATTCGACCCGTTTGATTGGTTAAATTAAAAAATATATATTTAAAAAACTGATCTAACTTATTTAACCGATCCGTATGAAATTTTCAATCAAATCAGTTCAATATCATTCTCCGTATTGATACCCTAATTAATTCTCAATCCAATCGGTCAGACTAACTGTCCTGGTTCAAATACCATTGAATAAGTTTCGCTCAAAATGATGCCTGTAAATGAAAGAAAGCAAAGCATAAACCGATGAGCAGTAGAGGCTTTGGGTGGAGCATCAATGGTGAACCAACTAAACAAACACAAAGTAAATCCAAAACAGAGAATCCGGGTGAGGAAGCATAAGGCCCCTGTAAAGAATTTATTCGCAGGGCGATATGCTCTTGGAGAATCTAGTCTACCACCAGTATTGAATTTTTCCAAAAGAGATGGTTTTAACAACCGATATTTACCACAATGGCCTGTAATAGCATGCATTACATCCGCCAACCACTATAAATGTGACCGCGAACAAAAATGTGTCCACAACCATAATTAAATGACATTAAGGACAATCTTATTTCCCAGTTTCCCGTCTTATAAACTAGCTGTATATGGTATCAGTTGAGAGGTGGTTAAGTGAAGATCTTGACATTGGTACGTGGCAGACCTACGACTCCTGAAAGAACAATCCGGCAGCATGGTTATAACTTCTGCGACGTTGGCATCGCTAGGGAAACTCCGCTGCCGCTAGGTAAATCCTTCCATTGTTGAGTAACTGTTTTAATCCGGGTGAAAAAGTTAACACCAGCCTTGCCTGCAATTAAGAACGTGCTTCTGAGTCACACGGTTGGTTAAAAAATGGGGGTTACCAGCAGATGGCAAGTCGAAGAACTATGTTAGTCATAATGTATATATTACCGTAAAAGTTAAGGTCGCCTGCGAAAGACGCTTTATTTCCAGTAAATGAGAAAAATGGCAAGGGAACTGGTATGGGAACATTGATGCCAACCTAAATACAAACGAAACATTTTAATGATTTGAACTTCCAAAGCAACAAAGAAATGACCTTGCAGTTAATCCTATCATGTTTCATAAGTGGTACTTAAATGGGTTATGTAATTGCAGCTCTGAGCAATTTTCAGTATACCCTACTATATTTGATCCACAGTTTTACCTGCCCAGCCTCATCCTCTATCTGGAATTTCCTCGCTACAGCACCGGATGTAGTAAATATAGAAGAACCATTACCGTATCTGAAACAGAGCGCAACTCACAAGGAAGACAAACATTGATACGTAACTTAGGAGGACCAAAAGAGAGTCTGATTCGGGATGTACTTGTTTCTGTTAACAATGTTTAAAGCGTCTTCCAAGCTGTCAGCCTGAACATGTGGCATGAAAAGAAGAGACAGCCGGCAATACTAATCAATGAAGAGTTTGATTAGCTAAGAAACAGGGAGGGAAGAAACTCACCTTCATGCAAACAAGAACTGGGCCGAAGATTTCCTCCTGCACAGGCCAAAATAGAGTAGTCAAGGTATCTTCTATGAGTGTTGAAGAGGCATTTTTACCCACTCCAGGTATTTTCATTACCATAATTTAAACAATCCATTACAAGTCATAAACAGAAATGAATACCTTATAGCATTCCATGTCAGCTGTGACACCAGTTAAAATTGTCGGACCAATAAAATTTCCTTGCTCATATCCCGGAACCTATTTTGTCACTCATAGATAGTTAGTAACAGGTTTTTGTTGAAAAGTTCGAAAATCTAGTAGCAGGGAAACAAATACCTAACAAGGACCATACCAACCCACTTCAGAAAGATATCAATAAATCAATCAAGGAAGCAGAGATGGAGGAGGTGGAGGAAAGATCTTAGCTTAGGTACACCAAATCATTTGGATTTTGTAATAATTCATTCTCTCTGGATCTTATTGTATTCTGTAAATATTCTTTCCCAAGACAAATCCACTTTTAAGAGGTTCCAAATTATTCAATGATTTTATGCGCTTTTTCAGGATTTATCAATCTCGAAGATGGAATATACTATCTATATGATGTCACCACGAGTAAAAAGTTAACTGAATAGGGAAGAAAATTTAAATACCACAATATTTCTCCCATCAAGCAGTAGTTTGGCACCACCCTCAACTCCAGGTTGAACTAATCTGCATATTCGTTCTTTACCCTGTGAAAGCAAAAGAATTCCAATGAACAAATGAAAAAATCAAGGATCCAAACAAATGAGAAGAATGAATAGAAAGCATTAAAAGCGGCATCATAAATGGTAGAATTGAGGTCATTAGTCCCCATCCCCCTAGATGGAGACAAGCTGGCTCAAGCTACAACCTTTTGCTGGAATTCCCAGCTTCAAGTCCAATGTTTTTGATTATCCGAATAATATGTTATACCCAGTCGCCTTCTGGAAATTACCTTATAAGTATAAACCCATTCACTCAAATAACCTGATCATGATGAGTGGTTGGGCTCATCCTTGCATCACCTCGTGTAGTTTATCAGATATTTCTGGATTATTCTTTTTTTTTTTTTTTTTTTAAATAAAAGAAGAGTATGGGGATGAAAGCAGAAAAAAAGGAAGAAAGATCTGCTCTACGAAATTAGACAACCCTGTGATGGACCTGACACCTTGATACAGGTTGGTCTAAGCCTAGGATAAATAATACATTTTACGTCGTCCTCCCAGAGAATTAGGGCATTTCGAATGGTCAGAAAAAAAAAAAAAAAGCTTAGGAATGATTTCTACTATATTTAGTGAGAATTAGTAGCATGTTAGCTGTTGTCCAGAAAAAGTGGAAATATCTTGAAAACGCATTACCTGTTTGCTAATCACTGGACCAAGGTCTGCATTGGGTTCAATTCCAGCATTAACTTTAAGACCTTCGGCACGTTCAACCAGTTCATTCAACCTGGAAAGTTCAGGAACCCCCTTAATCATAGCTTCACAAAATTACAACAAGACACAGGAAAAACACAATACCATGATTCAGAGTCACCAACAAAGACTATTGTGCCAAGTGCCAAGCACCTTTGTCCAGCAGCACCAAAACCAGCAGCAAGTAGAGCATTTAGTGTAGCTTCCTTGTTTGCATCAGGCATGACAATGCCGTGATTTTTGGCCCCCATATTGGACTGAGAAAAATATTTAATTGGGAAGGAAACCTAGTTCAACTTTAGAAAGTCATATAAGTTGTTAAGCATCCAAAGTATTACTAAACAGCAAGTTGGAGAGGCCAAACCTGAATATAAGGAAATAGAAAATTGTAAACTTAACTGACGTGGATATGGTGGCTTAACAGAAGTGATCATATCACTAGGCGATAAATCATGCATTGCTTATAATGTAAGTTAAATGAATTTACCTGCACACGTTTTCCTTTAGCAGAAGCTCTTCCATATATGTGCATGCCAGCCGTCAAAAAATTAAAAAGAAAACATCAATAAGAATCTAACCAAAATACTGAACTGCCTTGTGAAACATCAATGACTTTTCATGAATCACAATAAGAAGTTTAGGACAATAACAGTCATATCACAACAAGAAGTTTGGTATTTATTTATCGAATTAAAGAGGTTGAAAGTGCTATCAAACTTTTGCGGTGCTTTACTAAAAATTTAAAATTTAATCTTAAAAAGTTAAAAAAAAAATAATTTTACTTTTTTAATTTAAGTACGCTAATTCAATTATTAATATTTTTATTAAAAATAAATAATTAATTTTATTTATTTATTTTTATCAATTATATGTTATATTGTATGAAAATAATCTATTTTTTTTAATTTGTTAAGTATGGATGGAAGCACATTAATCGCATATTTTAACTAATTAAAAAATTGTGATTCATTACCCATATGCTTTATACTTATTATTATCACTTTAGTCCTTATCAATAAAGTTATTTTGTACATTGTGAAGTTTTTTAGTTTCACAAATAATTGAGTAATTTGTGTCAATTTTGATTAACTTTTTATTTTTTAATATTATACAATGAGACAAGGCAACATAGTCAAAAACTCCATATATAGAATAATAATATTTTAAATTAATATATTATATTTAGGAGGTTATTTGATAATTGTCTCTTTTGTTTAATATTTATTTTACCTGAACAATTGTCAACCCCTTGATTCTACCATTGCCAGTAGGAATGTTCAAATTTTGGTTAAAACTAAATTAATTGATTAATCAATCTAATTCGATTAATCGGTCGGTTAACCGATCTAATTCAATCGGAAGTCGGTTAATGATTTTGTGAAAATCGGTTATTGATTAATTCAGTTCAAAACCACGTAATTAACCGAATAAAAATCAGGTAATTAGCCGAATAACCAAACTTAAGAATTAATAATGCAAATCATATGTAGTTTTAATTTGGTTAATTCGATTAATCCAGTCAAATGAACATTATCAAATTAATTTTTTATATGTTTTATACTTGTTTTAACAAAAAAAAAACATATAAATTTCAGTTAATTTAGTTAATCGATTGAATTAATCGAAATATTACGATTCGGTTAACAGTTAAAAGATTATAAAGTTTGATTAATTCGATCAATAATAATTTGATTTGATTAATCGAACGATTAACTATTTGAACACCCTTAATTGATAGTTGACCAAATATCTTTACTTTCATATTTTAATTGATTTTTTAATATGTTAATTTGCATTTTAAATTAATTTATAATTTATATATGTTTGGTTCATTAACCTCGACTCTTGAGTTTTGAAGAATAATTTTTTTATTAAAAATTGAGATTGACTTATATATTTTTTAAATAAAAAAATATAAATATACTCTTTGTTTTTTTTTCTAATATTATACACTATACTCTAGTATTTGAAGGAATCTTGTTAATACTAAAAGAAATAATTGGATTTTTTTTTTTGGTTTGACTTTAATTACATGCATGCATGCAGGTAAGCGTCATGAATGCTCAGCCAATACGAAGACTTTTTGTTCTGACTTATAAAACAAACAAACAAGCTAATAACTTAAAACAAAACATCAATTATAATAATAATCGATTGAGTTGTTTGATTTTGAGTGGTGTGAAATTACTAGAAACGTGTATAATCTTAAATTTTCCAGCTGCAAGTCAATGGAATTTATGATTTTTTTATCATTGATCTATCGATATTGAGAATTTAATGAAATAATTAAGTTATTAATTGAATTAGTTGATTATATGGGTGAATTTTAATTTCGTTATTCAAATCGTTTGTAGGGTGTTAGGGCCTTAGGGTTGAGAAGAGAGGCCATTTTGGCTAAGTAATGATCTTTCAAAGACTCTAAGACCATTGCTTAATTATCATTTTTCTTCTCTCTATTATTTTTTCCGTTGCAGTACTCTCGTGATTTACTATTAGTGAGGTTCAAACAATTAATTTAACCGAATTAGTATTATTCAAATTAATTGAATTTATTTATTTTTTTAAATCGAATTAATCAAAATTTATATGTTTTTTTTTTTTGTTAAAACAAGTATAAAACAAATCAAAAAATAAATAAATTTATAATGTTCATTTGACCGAATTATTCGAATTAGTAATAGCTTAATACATATAATTATAACATTATTTATTAAGTTCGATTAATTATTCGATTTCGAATCAA
Organism: Kokia cookei; assembly: GCA_039519145.1. Lineage (NCBI taxonomy): Eukaryota > Viridiplantae > Streptophyta > Magnoliopsida > Malvales > Malvaceae > Kokia > Kokia cookei. The sequence goes on from CM076901.1 coordinate 38,416,198, forward strand.
ATTAATTGTTAATAAAAAATTCTAAAAAATCTTTAACCGACTTTCAACCAAATTAAATATGTTAATCGATGGATTAACCGAATTAGATTAATTTAATCAATTAATTTAATTTTAATCAAAATTTGAAGGCTCCTGCCCACGACTAATCCACTTATAAGTAAAGACAATTTTTGTGGGCGGACAGGAGCTCGATATCCTGAAATTTTGTGAAATTTCCTTTAAGAAAAAAAAAAATTGATATTATAATTATTATTTAAAAAAAGGAAGATTTGTGTTTGGCACCCCAAAATTTTTAGAAGGTCTTTTTGTTAATTTGATTTTTCATAGAATTTATAAGTTTTATGATAAATTTAATAATATTTGTAGTTTAATTTGGTAAATTGATACAAAATAATATTTAAATATTTATTCGGTAAAAATAAAATTTAATAATTACAATATCTAAATATATACGGTATTTAAATATTAATTAAGTAAAAATAAATTTAAATAATTATAATAACTGATTAAATTGAGTGTTTAATTCTGTAACCAATCATTTCAATTATTTGTTCCATTCACATGGTTTGGCTGCCTCCTTCCTCTTTACTTGCGTTCTTTTAAACCAAACAAGCAAACTTCTAAAAAGAGGTTAAACCTTACAAATATAATTATTCTTTTTTTCTGAAATTGAATAAGATTTTTTTCTTTTTCAGGAGTGATTGTATGGCATGTGTTCTGATTTTATTTTAATTTTTTTTATTTGTCAATATACTAGTGGTTTTGTTGATAAATAAAATATATTAGACATAATATTAAATTTAGTCTTCAATATTTACATATTTTATTAAATTGGTCTTTATTATTTTTACTAATTTTGATCATCAATTTTTTCAAAAAGAGTAAAATCACTCTTTTTAACAGAAATGTTGACTAAAATATCATTTTTCAATGATGTTAACGTGGTAACCCGTGTAGTAGTCCACGTGTGCTTCATGTTGACATTACACATTTTATCTTATATGCCACATCAACATATGATTTAAAAAAATTAAAAAACATGAAGTACATGTGGATTGTTATACGAGCTATCATATTTATAATTTAATATTTTAGTCAATATTATCATTAAAAAACTACAATTTAACTATTTTTGAAAGGTTAATTGTCAAATTAGACTTTTTTTAAAATTAAGGGTCAAATTAACAAAAAAATTCAAACTTTGAAAACTAAATTTAACATTATACCGAAATATTATCAATAATGTATTATTTTATTCAACATATATTTAGACATGAAAAAAAAAATTTGAATATACCTTCTATAATGAAAATACCTATATCAAATAAAACTTTAACCAAAATCATTCAAATCCAAATGATGTAAATTAGGTATGGAGAAAAATTAATGTACCGAATTGTCTAATTTAGTATGTGAGAGACTCCTTAGTTCACTAAGATTGCGCCTTCCCATTTGCGCCAACCGGCCGTGTTGCTCCGTGTACTTTGTAATGCCTTTGTTTTAGAGCAAGTTGAAGGTAAGTTGGTTTTTTATTTTTTGGGTATTAAGTGAAACAATAAATTATTCTATTTTAAAAATTATAAAATAAAATAAAAAAATTGAGTGTCCCCTTATTTCTGTTTTTTTTTTTTTTTGTAAAGAAGCATTAATCAAAAAAATGAAAAGTTTGAAGATTTTTTTCACGTTAAAAGCTGAATAAAATGTTTTTTGAGTTTCTTACAGCTTTGGGCCTTGGACAGTCGCACTTCCAAACTATCTCAGAGTCGAGCCTGATTGAAGACAACTACTATTTCAACCAATTTTGATGCTATCTTAATAACAATGTTATAATTAACCCAAATTCTTTTACTTTTCGGGTGAACTCTGCTCGATCCATGAATAGGTCTATATGATCCACAAAGCTTATATTAATAAGATAGTGTAACACTGGGAAAAGAAAGTAGCTTTCAACAAATTGGCCGAAACAATATCTAAGTACAAGGCTAGTGAAATGGCCCTTGCACAGTCTTGCTAGTTTTCATATATATAAAGAGATCAACTAATCCCCTCCCATTTACTATTACTCTGCATAAATATTCTCTTTACTTTTTACTGAATCCAACATGGGAGAGCATTTAAGAATGCAAACTCCAACATCTCTATAGCCCATAATTTACATCAATCTCGACAGAAGCCCAACAACTCCATCCCAATTCTCAATCAGAAACAAGACCATTTTATGAGTACGAGTGATTAGATTTGATTACTCTTTTTATTTTCGTAATTGGATAAAAGTATCATAGAGATTATTGTATTAATAATCATATTACATTTTGCTTATACTAGAAAGTGAACGAATTAGTTCATGTACATTAGATGAAAGAGTAAATTAATTTTTCTGTTAAAAAATTCATCCATTTTTATCTTTAAAAATTGGTTATTTTACGTCGAATGAGATTACTTTGTCAGCCACACAAATTTTTTATTGTAAAAATGGATGATATTTTTAATAAAAATAACTAGTTTGCTTTTTTTCTAATAACTTGTGCCAAAGCTGAAAATTTACCCAACTTTTCAGGGCACCAGTAGCTTGATTTTTGGAAATGTAATGGAAAATTCAGTAAATAGCGTATTCTATCGGGCAATCTGCCCTTTCTCAGCCAAGGAAACTTTTCAACATGCTCGATCCATCCACCAACATGTTTTTTATCCGTTCGAGGAATCTATATAACTTAACTTAGCGCTTATCCCACTTTCGTACTCGCTCACCATACAAGTCTCAATGACTCCGTCCTTGTCAGCTACGACGTGTGAAGTTTACCTTCCACATTAAACAACAACGAAAGTTGTAAACCTAAATTTCAAACTCCAGTATCCTATAAAATAAAGTTGTTGAATTAAGGCTTAATAATAATTTTGGCCACTAATATTTATATATTTTATCAAAATGACCCTAATTATATTTTTTTAGCCATTAATTTTTGTTTTTTTCAAACTATTTTTTCTAGCAGATTTTATAAAAATACCGTTAAAAAAGTTAATGTGAATGATACAAAATTTCATATATAAAATATTTTTAACGAGATGTAATTTATTACTTAAATAACCCTACACGTGAAAAATAATAAAATAAATGAATAATACATGAAATTAAAAAGAATAACTCTATTCACCAAAAAAAATAACTCTTAATTTAAAAAAGTAAACACAATTATCTAAAAAATATTTTACTCAATAGAAAATTTTCTCAGTAAACAAACCTATTAAAAATTAAAAACTTGAATTTATTCATTAAATCTGTTAAAAAAACAGTTTGAAAAAAAATCAAAAGTTTTTGGCCAAAAAAATTAAAAAATACAATTAGGATCATTTTGATAAATCATATAAATATTGGTGGCCAAATTTATGATTAAGCCTTAAATTAAAGCAAAGTTTACCATATTGACTTTTCAGTGGAACTCTTTTGTAAGCCTTTTTTTTCTTCCCAGTCATTGCCTACTGCAAGAGGTTTTCCCCCTCCTCCCCCCCCCCCCCCCCACAGTTTTTACCTCGTAAATTTAGCTTAAAAAAAGTTGAATCCAACATGGGTTTTCAAGCTCTTGTCAAGCTTGCATTGAAATGCTTTGATTCTCTTGCATGGTAATTTTTTTCTCAATTTTTTAAAACTACAAGATTTTTTTTTTTGTTGAAAAAATTTTCATTTTATGTTAAGTTCATGGATTTCTTAATAAAAACTTTCTCTTGGTTTGCAGGCCTCTCTTCGCTTTAGGTTATCCTCTGTAAGTATCCTTTACATATATATATAATACTTTCAATGCTTTAAGCTTTACTCTTTTTGACATTTCATTTTGCTGGTATAATGAATAAACTGAAAGATCATTTAAAACCTGGGTTCTTTTTGTTATTATTATTATTACTTAGTTAAGCATTTGAGTAGAGGGGTAAGATGTAACCTGAATCATAGTACAGGGGCCTCCATGTCAAATTTACCGAGTATTTTATATATGAAAAATGTGGTGGTGATGGTGTGTTTGCCTATTAACAGACATGCTTCCATTCAGGCAATTGAGGCTAATTCCAACACTGACACCAAGAAATTAGTTACTTATTGGATTATCTTCTCATTGATTTCCTTGTTCGAACATGCTTTCACGGGGATCCTTCAATGGCTTCCATTTTGGCCATATGTGAAGCTAACCATCGTCTGTTGGACGATGATACCCCATTTCGATGGTGCCTTTTATCTCTATAGTCACTTTGTTCATCCATGTCTGTATATGGATTTGCCAACTATCATTAACTGGTTCAAGAAGGCACAAGACTTGTTTTTGAAGGACAATTTTCTTGAAGTAGCTGATGACTGTGTGAAGACACGTGGACCAACAGAAGTTCAAGAGAAACTTATTGCTAATGAGGTAATATTTACTGCATATATAGGATTATATATGGCCATATGTATTGAGAACATATATAGAGAAAAAAGTATCATATAGGTTAGAGTCGGATTGCGTTTTCTCTTTCTGCTAAAAAAATGGGCATATTAGTTATATCAAAGAGCAAACTGGTTGTTTGGTTATTCCGTCAACCACGCTAGTTTCTAGCAATCTGAGGGGGTAAAATGCAATTTGACTTCTAGTAGAGAGGCTTCTATACTACTTTTACCCTTTGTTTGAATATGTATTGAGCACGAATATCGAACCTGAATGCTTATTGGACACAATGTTGTTGTAGGGTAAAATAATTCAACTTATATAAGTCTTCTATATGATACTAATATGGTTGTTTTTGACAATGTAGCCAAACGGGAGTGAGCCTAGCATATTGCAGAAAGGCATAAAACCTGTGCAAATAACAGAGAAATGGGAAGTTGCTCCGGTAAAGTTCCATTCTTGTTTTTCCTTTCGAATATGCAATGAGAACTAAGCTTTTATGCGTTGTCTCATTTCTCATAGCTACTGATTGTTGACTTGAATCACTTTTGCAGATTCCGAAAACCGATCCCACTGTCGTTCAGACAGTGAACAATACTACGGTTACACTTCCAGAAACTGTGGGAGAGGTGGGTTCCGATTTACCCGAGATACCTTCAGATAAGCAAGTACAGAAGGAATGGACTTGTGCTATGTGTCAAGTGACAACCACGAGTGAGATAACCTTGAATAGTCATTTGCGAGGAAGAAATCACAAGAACAACTTAATGCAAGCAAAGAACCAGCCTTGTAAAGGCAAAGCTGGTCTGGCTTCAAAGGTAAAACAATGGGAAAAAGGTTCAAAGAAACATGAACCTCCCAAAGGCCAAGTATCTGCTTCGTCAGCAGCATACAGCAATGCAGTGAATCCTAAAACCGAGACGAGCAAATCTAATCTGCCGAAAGAAGAATGGGAGAAGGCGATACCAACGACTAATATGGTGGGAAATCATGTAAAATCAAGTGAAAAGGTACAAGGGAAGCAGCAACAGGTAGGGAAGGAACATGGTAAGACTAAAATTCCTCAATTTAGGTGTACTATATGTAACATAACCTGCGGTCGACCAGAGGATTTGAATTCTCATCTATGGGGAAAGAAGCACTTAGCTAATATTCAAATACATGAACCTCCCAAAGGCCAAGTATCTGCTTCGTCAGCAGCATGCAGCAAAGCAGTGAATCCTAAAACCGAGACGAGTGAATCTAATCTGCCGAAAGAAGAATGGAAGAAGGCGATACCAACGACTAATATGGTGGGAAATGATGTAAAATCAAGTGCATGGGCAGCAGCAACAGGTTGGGAAGGAACATGGTAAGACTAAAATCCCTCAATTTAGGTGTACTATATGCGACATAACCTGCGGTCGATCAGAGGATTTGAATTCTCACCTATGGGGAAAGAAGCACTTAGACAATATTCAGAAACTGAATAATCATGGAACAAGTCAGCTTGCTTGTGTTAGTGTGTCTAATCCATCTTGAAATATTTTACTGCTGTAAAGTTTAAAAACAAGATGGTCCCATTCACCAAAAAAAAAAAAAAAAAAAACAAGATGGTTCCACAGATTTTCTCTTGGTTTACAGCAGCATGTAATGCGGGAATCTATCGTATGTCAAGATCACATTGCATTTAATATATGGTTAGCTTGATAATATAATTTGCAGAGAAAATATTGTATAAAATTATGATTTCACTTTTATTTCTATTCCTTTTCAATAGGTTTTCTTTTGATTTTTTTTATTTTTCATCTTAATTTTCGGATTTTTTTAAAAAAAATTTAAATCCAATTAAAAATCTTAAAAATTAGGAGGAAAAATATGATAACAATTTTTGAATAATAACACAAATTCTTAGAAACATTAAAACTGTAAAATGATTTAGGGGATTGGGTATTTGTATTATTGAATTATTAGAATATGAAATTGTAAATTTATTTAAAAATTTAAATTCATTTATCATTTACAAATTATTCGAGAAGTATTATCAAAATTTAAATTTGAATTAAATACTATTATTCATAAATATCTGAATTTGCAAAAGTTCGAATTCAAATCTACTATAAAAAAAATAAAAATTTTAAACCTTATGTAATCATCGGATACGTATATCTAAATCGGATTAAGTAGTATAAATTTGGATAACAAGTATTCGTAGTATCTAACTGTATCTGTTCCAAACCTACATCACATAGTAAACTTAAAATTCAAAATCCTAATTGTCATCGTTTGAAAGACTCATGTTTGATAGAATACATCAATGCTTTTAGAATTGGATTGGTAATCAAACCGATCAGATCACCAGTTCATCGATTTGATTGATTCGACCCGTTTGATTGGTTAAATTAAAAAATATATATTTAAAAAACTGATCTAACTTATTTAACCGATCCGTATGAAATTTTCAATCAAATCAGTTCAATATCATTCTCCGTATTGATACCCTAATTAATTCTCAATCCAATCGGTCAGACTAACTGTCCTGGTTCAAATACCATTGAATAAGTTTCGCTCAAAATGATGCCTGTAAATGAAAGAAAGCAAAGCATAAACCGATGAGCAGTAGAGGCTTTGGGTGGAGCATCAATGGTGAACCAACTAAACAAACACAAAGTAAATCCAAAACAGAGAATCCGGGTGAGGAAGCATAAGGCCCCTGTAAAGAATTTATTCGCAGGGCGATATGCTCTTGGAGAATCTAGTCTACCACCAGTATTGAATTTTTCCAAAAGAGATGGTTTTAACAACCGATATTTACCACAATGGCCTGTAATAGCATGCATTACATCCGCCAACCACTATAAATGTGACCGCGAACAAAAATGTGTCCACAACCATAATTAAATGACATTAAGGACAATCTTATTTCCCAGTTTCCCGTCTTATAAACTAGCTGTATATGGTATCAGTTGAGAGGTGGTTAAGTGAAGATCTTGACATTGGTACGTGGCAGACCTACGACTCCTGAAAGAACAATCCGGCAGCATGGTTATAACTTCTGCGACGTTGGCATCGCTAGGGAAACTCCGCTGCCGCTAGGTAAATCCTTCCATTGTTGAGTAACTGTTTTAATCCGGGTGAAAAAGTTAACACCAGCCTTGCCTGCAATTAAGAACGTGCTTCTGAGTCACACGGTTGGTTAAAAAATGGGGGTTACCAGCAGATGGCAAGTCGAAGAACTATGTTAGTCATAATGTATATATTACCGTAAAAGTTAAGGTCGCCTGCGAAAGACGCTTTATTTCCAGTAAATGAGAAAAATGGCAAGGGAACTGGTATGGGAACATTGATGCCAACCTAAATACAAACGAAACATTTTAATGATTTGAACTTCCAAAGCAACAAAGAAATGACCTTGCAGTTAATCCTATCATGTTTCATAAGTGGTACTTAAATGGGTTATGTAATTGCAGCTCTGAGCAATTTTCAGTATACCCTACTATATTTGATCCACAGTTTTACCTGCCCAGCCTCATCCTCTATCTGGAATTTCCTCGCTACAGCACCGGATGTAGTAAATATAGAAGAACCATTACCGTATCTGAAACAGAGCGCAACTCACAAGGAAGACAAACATTGATACGTAACTTAGGAGGACCAAAAGAGAGTCTGATTCGGGATGTACTTGTTTCTGTTAACAATGTTTAAAGCGTCTTCCAAGCTGTCAGCCTGAACATGTGGCATGAAAAGAAGAGACAGCCGGCAATACTAATCAATGAAGAGTTTGATTAGCTAAGAAACAGGGAGGGAAGAAACTCACCTTCATGCAAACAAGAACTGGGCCGAAGATTTCCTCCTGCACAGGCCAAAATAGAGTAGTCAAGGTATCTTCTATGAGTGTTGAAGAGGCATTTTTACCCACTCCAGGTATTTTCATTACCATAATTTAAACAATCCATTACAAGTCATAAACAGAAATGAATACCTTATAGCATTCCATGTCAGCTGTGACACCAGTTAAAATTGTCGGACCAATAAAATTTCCTTGCTCATATCCCGGAACCTATTTTGTCACTCATAGATAGTTAGTAACAGGTTTTTGTTGAAAAGTTCGAAAATCTAGTAGCAGGGAAACAAATACCTAACAAGGACCATACCAACCCACTTCAGAAAGATATCAATAAATCAATCAAGGAAGCAGAGATGGAGGAGGTGGAGGAAAGATCTTAGCTTAGGTACACCAAATCATTTGGATTTTGTAATAATTCATTCTCTCTGGATCTTATTGTATTCTGTAAATATTCTTTCCCAAGACAAATCCACTTTTAAGAGGTTCCAAATTATTCAATGATTTTATGCGCTTTTTCAGGATTTATCAATCTCGAAGATGGAATATACTATCTATATGATGTCACCACGAGTAAAAAGTTAACTGAATAGGGAAGAAAATTTAAATACCACAATATTTCTCCCATCAAGCAGTAGTTTGGCACCACCCTCAACTCCAGGTTGAACTAATCTGCATATTCGTTCTTTACCCTGTGAAAGCAAAAGAATTCCAATGAACAAATGAAAAAATCAAGGATCCAAACAAATGAGAAGAATGAATAGAAAGCATTAAAAGCGGCATCATAAATGGTAGAATTGAGGTCATTAGTCCCCATCCCCCTAGATGGAGACAAGCTGGCTCAAGCTACAACCTTTTGCTGGAATTCCCAGCTTCAAGTCCAATGTTTTTGATTATCCGAATAATATGTTATACCCAGTCGCCTTCTGGAAATTACCTTATAAGTATAAACCCATTCACTCAAATAACCTGATCATGATGAGTGGTTGGGCTCATCCTTGCATCACCTCGTGTAGTTTATCAGATATTTCTGGATTATTCTTTTTTTTTTTTTTTTTTAAATAAAAGAAGAGTATGGGGATGAAAGCAGAAAAAAAGGAAGAAAGATCTGCTCTACGAAATTAGACAACCCTGTGATGGACCTGACACCTTGATACAGGTTGGTCTAAGCCTAGGATAAATAATACATTTTACGTCGTCCTCCCAGAGAATTAGGGCATTTCGAATGGTCAGAAAAAAAAAAAAAAAGCTTAGGAATGATTTCTACTATATTTAGTGAGAATTAGTAGCATGTTAGCTGTTGTCCAGAAAAAGTGGAAATATCTTGAAAACGCATTACCTGTTTGCTAATCACTGGACCAAGGTCTGCATTGGGTTCAATTCCAGCATTAACTTTAAGACCTTCGGCACGTTCAACCAGTTCATTCAACCTGGAAAGTTCAGGAACCCCCTTAATCATAGCTTCACAAAATTACAACAAGACACAGGAAAAACACAATACCATGATTCAGAGTCACCAACAAAGACTATTGTGCCAAGTGCCAAGCACCTTTGTCCAGCAGCACCAAAACCAGCAGCAAGTAGAGCATTTAGTGTAGCTTCCTTGTTTGCATCAGGCATGACAATGCCGTGATTTTTGGCCCCCATATTGGACTGAGAAAAATATTTAATTGGGAAGGAAACCTAGTTCAACTTTAGAAAGTCATATAAGTTGTTAAGCATCCAAAGTATTACTAAACAGCAAGTTGGAGAGGCCAAACCTGAATATAAGGAAATAGAAAATTGTAAACTTAACTGACGTGGATATGGTGGCTTAACAGAAGTGATCATATCACTAGGCGATAAATCATGCATTGCTTATAATGTAAGTTAAATGAATTTACCTGCACACGTTTTCCTTTAGCAGAAGCTCTTCCATATATGTGCATGCCAGCCGTCAAAAAATTAAAAAGAAAACATCAATAAGAATCTAACCAAAATACTGAACTGCCTTGTGAAACATCAATGACTTTTCATGAATCACAATAAGAAGTTTAGGACAATAACAGTCATATCACAACAAGAAGTTTGGTATTTATTTATCGAATTAAAGAGGTTGAAAGTGCTATCAAACTTTTGCGGTGCTTTACTAAAAATTTAAAATTTAATCTTAAAAAGTTAAAAAAAAAATAATTTTACTTTTTTAATTTAAGTACGCTAATTCAATTATTAATATTTTTATTAAAAATAAATAATTAATTTTATTTATTTATTTTTATCAATTATATGTTATATTGTATGAAAATAATCTATTTTTTTTAATTTGTTAAGTATGGATGGAAGCACATTAATCGCATATTTTAACTAATTAAAAAATTGTGATTCATTACCCATATGCTTTATACTTATTATTATCACTTTAGTCCTTATCAATAAAGTTATTTTGTACATTGTGAAGTTTTTTAGTTTCACAAATAATTGAGTAATTTGTGTCAATTTTGATTAACTTTTTATTTTTTAATATTATACAATGAGACAAGGCAACATAGTCAAAAACTCCATATATAGAATAATAATATTTTAAATTAATATATTATATTTAGGAGGTTATTTGATAATTGTCTATTTTGTTTAATATTTATTTTACCTGAACAATTGTCAACCCCTTGATTCTACCATTGCCAGTAGGAATGTTCAAATTTTGGTTAAAACTAAATTAATTGATTAATCAATCTAATTCGATTAATCGGTCGGTTAACCGATCTAATTCAATCGGAAGTCGGTTAATGATTTTGTGAAAATCGGTTATTGATTAATTCAGTTCAAAACCACGTAATTAACCGAATAAAAATCAGGTAATTAGCCGAATAACCAAACTTAAGAATTAATAATGCAAATCATATGTAGTTTTAATTTGGTTAATTCGATTAATCCAGTCAAATGAACATTATCAAATTAATTTTTTATATGTTTTATACTTGTTTTAACAAAAAAAAAACATATAAATTTCAGTTAATTTAGTTAATCGATTGAATTAATCGAAATATTACGATTCGGTTAACAGTTAAAAGATTATAAAGTTTGATTAATTCGATCAATAATAATTTGATTTGATTAATCGAACGATTAACTATTTGAACACCCTTAATTGATAGTTGACCAAATATCTTTACTTTCATATTTTAATTGATTTTTTAATATGTTAATTTGCATTTTAAATTAATTTATAATTTATATATGTTTGGTTCATTAACCTCGACTCTTGAGTTTTGAAGAATAATTTTTTTATTAAAAATTGAGATTGACTTATATATTTTTTAAATAAAAAAATATAAATATACTCTTTGTTTTTTTTTCTAATATTATACACTATACTCTAGTATTTGAAGGAATCTTGTTAATACTAAAAGAAATAATTGGATTTTTTTTTTTTGGTTTGACTTTAATTACATGCATGCATGCAGGTAAGCGTCATGAATGCTCAGCCAATACGAAGACTTTTTGTTCTGACTTATAAAACAAACAAACAAGCTAATAACTTAAAACAAAACATCAATTATAATAATAATCGATTGAGTTGTTTGATTTTGAGTGGTGTGAAATTACTAGAAACGTGTATAATCTTAAATTTTCCAGCTGCAAGTCAATGGAATTTATGATTTTTTTATCATTGATCTATCGATATTGAGAATTTAATGAAATAATTAAGTTATTAATTGAATTAGTTGATTATATGGGTGAATTTTAATTTCGTTATTCAAATCGTTTGTAGGGTGTTAGGGCCTTAGGGTTGAGAAGAGAGGCCATTTTGGCTAAGTAATGATCTTTCAAAGACTCTAAGACCATTGCTTAATTATCATTTTTCTTCTCTCTATTATTTTTTCCGTTGCAGTACTCTCGTGATTTACTATTAGTGAGGTTCAAACAATTAATTTAACCGAATTAGTATTATTCAAATTAATTGAATTTATTTATTTTTTTAAATCGAATTAATCAAAATTTATATGTTTTTTTTTTTGTTAAAACAAGTATAAAACAAATCAAAAAATAAATAAATTTATAATGTTCATTTGACCGAATTATTCGAATTAGTAATAGCTTAATACATATAATTATAACATTATTTATTAAGTTCGATTAATTATTCGATTTCGAATCAAATTAATTGTTAATAAAAAATTCTAAAAAATCTTTAACCGACTTTCAACCAAATTAAATATGTTAATCGATGGATTAACCGAATTAGATTAATTTAATCAATTAATTTAATTTTAATCAAAATTTGAAGGCTCCTGCCCACGACTAATCCACTTATAAGTAAAGACAATTTTTGTGGGCGGACAGGAGCTCGATATCCTGAAATTTTGTGAAATTTCCTTTAAGAAAAAAAAAAATTGATATTATAATTATTATTTAAAAAAAGGAAGATTTGTGTTTGGCACCCCAAAATTTTTAGAAGGTCTTTTTGTTAATTTGATTTTTCATAGAATTTATAAGTTTTATGATAAATTTAATAATATTTGTAGTTTAATTTGGTAAATTGATACAAAATAATATTTAAATATTTATTCGGTAAAAATAAAATTTAATAATTACAATATCTAAATATATACGGTATTTAAATATTAATTAAGTAAAAATAAATTTAAATAATTATAATAACTGATTAAATTGAGTGTTTAATTCTGTAACCAATCATTTCAATTATTTGTTCCATTCACATGGTTTGGCTGCCTCCTTCCTCTTTACTTGCGTTCTTTTAAACCAAACAAGCAAACTTCTAAAAAGAGGTTAAACCTTACAAATATAATTATTCTTTTTTTCTGAAATTGAATAAGATTTTTTTCTTTTTCAGGAGTGATTGTATGGCATGTGTTCTGATTTTATTTTAATTTTTTTTATTTGTCAATATACTAGTGGTTTTGTTGATAAATAAAATATATTAGACATAATATTAAATTTAGTCTTCAATATTTACATATTTTATTAAATTGGTCTTTATTATTTTTACTAATTTTGATCATCAATTTTTTCAAAAAGAGTAAAATCACTCTTTTTAACAGAAATGTTGACTAAAATATCATTTTTTAATGATGTTAACGTGGTAACCCGTGTAGTAGTCCACGTGTGCTTCATGTTGACATTACACATTTTATCTTATATGCCACATCAACATATGATTTAAAAAAATTAAAAAACATGAAGTACATGTGGATTGTTATACGAGCTATCATATTTATAATTTAATATTTTAGTCAATATTATCATTAAAAAACTACAATTTAACTATTTTTAAAAGGTTAATTGTCAAATTAGACTTTTTTTAAAATTAAGGGTCAAATTAACAAAAAAATTCAAACTTTGAAAACTAAATTTAACATTATACCGAAATATTATCAATAATGTATTATTTTATTCAACATATATTTAGACATGAAAAAAAAAATTTGAATATACCTTCTATAATGAAAATACCTATATCAAATAAAACTTTAACCAAAATCATTCAAATCCAAATGATGTAAATTAGGTATGGAGAAAAATTAATGTACCGAATTGTCTAATTTAGTATGTGAGAGACTCCTTAGTTCACTAAGATTGCGCCTTCCCATTTGCGCCAACCGGCCGTGTTGCTCCGTGTACTTTGTAATGCCTTTGTTTTAGAGCAAGTTGAAGGTAAGTTGGTTTTTTATTTTTTGGGTATTAAGTGAAACAATAAATTATTCTATTTTAAAAATTATAAAATAAAATAAAAAAATTGAGTGTCCCCTTATTTCTGTTTTTTTTTTTTTTGTAAAGAAGCATTAATCAAAAAAATGAAAAGTTTGAAGATTTTTTTCACGTTAAAAGCTGAATAAAATGTTTTTTGAGTTTCTTACAGCTTTGGGCCTTGGACAGTCGCACTTCCAAACTATCTCAGATTCGAGCCTGATTGAAGACAACTACTATTTCAACCAATTTTGATGCTATCTTAATAACAATGTTATAATTAACCCAAATTCTTTTACTTTTCGGGTGAACTCTGCTCGATCCATGAATAGGTCTATATGATCCACAAAGCTTATATTAATAAGATAGTGTAACACTGGGAAAAGAAAGTAGCTTTCAACAAATTGGCCGAAACAATATCTAAGTACAAGGCTAGTGAAATGGCCCTTGCACAGTCTTGCTAGTTTTCATATATATAAAGAGATCAACTAATCCCCTCCCATTTACTATTACTCTGCATAAATATTCTCTTTACTTTTTACTGAATCCAACATGGGAGAGCATTTAAGAATGCAAACTCCAACATCTCTATAGCCCATAATTTACATCAATCTCGACAGAAGCCCAACAACTCCATCCCAATTCTCAATCAGAAACAAGACCATTTTATGAGTACGAGTGATTAGATTTGATTACTCTTTTTATTTTCGTAATTGGATAAAAGTATCATAGAGATTATTGTATTAATAATCATATTACATTTTGCTTATACTAGAAAGTGAACGAATTAGTTCATGTACATTAGATGAAAGAGTAAATTAATTTTTCTGTTAAAAAATTCATCCATTTTTATCTTTAAAAATTGGTTATTTTACGTCGAATGAGATTACTTTGTCAGCCACACAAATTTTTTATTGTAAAAATGGATGATATTTTTAATAAAAATAACTAGTTTGCTTTTTTTCTAATAACTTGTGCCAAAGCTGAAAATTTACCCAACTTTTCAGGGCACCAGTAGCTTGATTTTTGGAAATGTAATGGAAAATTCAGTAAATAGCGTATTCTATCGGGCAATCTGCCCTTTCTCAGCCAAGGAAACTTTTCAACATGCTCGATCCATCCACCAACATGTTTTTTATCCGTTCGAGGAATCTATATAACTTAACTTAGCGCTTATCCCACTTTCGTACTCGCTCACCATACAAGTCTCAGTGACTCCGTCCTTGTCAGCTACGACGTGTGAAGTTTACCTTCCACATTAAACAACTACGAAAGTTGTAAACCTAAATTTCAAACTCCAGTATCCTATAAAATAAAGTTGTTGAATTAAGGCTTAATAATAATTTTGGCCACTAATATTTATATATTTTATCAAAATGACCCTAATTATATTTTTTTAGCCATTAATTTTTGTTTTTTTCAAACTATTTTTTCTAGCAGATTTTATAAAAATACCGTTAAAAAAGTTAATGTGAATGATACAAAATTTCATATATAAAATATTTTTAACGAGATGTAATTTATTACTTAAATAACCCTACACGTGAAAAATAATAAAATAAATGAATAATACATGAAATTAAAAAGAATAACTCTATTCACCAAAAAAAATAACTCTTAATTTAAAAAAGTAAACACAATTATCTAAAAAATATTTTACTCAATAGAAAATTTTCTCAGTAAACAAACCTATTAAAAATTAAAAACTTGAATTTATTCATTAAATCTGTTAAAAAAACAGTTTGAAAAAAAATCAAAAGTTTTTGGCCAAAAAAATTAAAAAATACAATTAGGATCATTTTGATAAATCATATAAATATTGGTGGCCAAATTTATGATTAAGCCTTAAATTAAAGCAAAGTTTACCATATTGACTTTTCAGTGGAACTCTTTTGTAAGCCTTTTTTTTCTTCCCAGTCATTGCCTACTGCAAGAGGTTTTCCCCCTCCTCCCCCCCCCCCCCCACAGTTTTTACCTCGTAAATTTAGCTTAAAAAAAGTTGAATCCAACATGGGTTTTCAAGCTCTTGTCAAGCTTGCATTGAAATGCTTTGATTCTCTTGCATGGTAATTTTTTTCTCAATTTTTTAAAACTACAAGATTTTTTTTTTTGTTGAAAAAATTTTCATTTTATGTTAAGTTCATGGATTTCTTAATAAAAACTTTCTCTTGGTTTGCAGGCCTCTCTTCGCTTTAGGTTATCCTCTGTAAGTATCCTTTACATATATATATAATACTTTCAATGCTTTAAGCTTTACTCTTTTTGACATTTCATTTTGCTGGTATAATGAATAAACTGAAAGATCATTTAAAACCTGGGTTCTTTTTGTTATTATTATTATTACTTAGTTAAGCATTTGAGTAGAGGGGTAAGATGTAACCTGAATCATAGTACAGGGGCCTCCATGTCAAATTTACCGAGTATTTTATATATGAAAAATGTGGTGGTGATGGTGTGTTTGCCTATTAACAGACATGCTTCCATTCAGGCAATTGAGGCTAATTCCAACACTGACACCAAGAAATTAGTTACTTATTGGATTATCTTCTCATTGATTTCCTTGTTCGAACATGCTTTCACGGGGATCCTTCAATGGCTTCCATTTTGGCCATATGTGAAGCTAACCATCGTCTGTTGGACGATGATACCCCATTTCGATGGTGCCTTTTATCTCTATAGTCACTTTGTTCATCCATGTCTGTATATGGATTTGCCAACTATCATTAACTGGTTCAAGAAGGCACAAGACTTGTTTTTGAAGGACAATTTTCTTGAAGTAGCTGATGACTGTGTGAAGACACGTGGACCAACAGAAGTTCAAGAGAAACTTATTGCTAATGAGGTAATATTTACTGCATATATAGGATTATATATGGCCATATGTATTGAGAACATATATAGAGAAAAAAGTATCATATAGGTTAGAGTCGGATTGCGTTTTCTCTTTCTGCTAAAAAAATGGGCATATTAGTTATATCAAAGAGCAAACTGGTTGTTTGGTTATTCCGTCAACCACGCTAGTTTCTAGCAATCTGAGGGGGTAAAATGCAATTTGACTTCTAGTAGAGAGGCTTCTATACTACTTTTACCCTTTGTTTGAATATGTATTGAGCACGAATATCGAACCTGAATGCTTATTGGACACAATGTTGTTGTAGGGTAAAATAATTCAACTTATATAAGTCTTCTATATGATACTAATATGGTTGTTTTTGACAATGTAGCCAAACGGGAGTGAGCCTAGCATATTGCAGAAAGGCATAAAACCTGTGCAAATAACAGAGAAATGGGAAGTTGCTCCGGTAAAGTTCCATTCTTGTTTTTCCTTTCGAATATGCAATGAGAACTAAGCTTTTATGCGTTGTCTCATTTCTCATAGCTACTGATTGTTGACTTGAATCACTTTTGCAGATTCCGAAAACCGATCCCACTGTCGTTCAGACAGTGAACAATACTACGGTTACACTTCCAGAAACTGTGGGAGAGGTGGGTTCCGATTTACCCGAGATACCTTCAGATAAGCAAGTACAGAAGGAATGGACTTGTGCTATGTGTCAAGTGACAACCACGAGTGAGATAACCTTGAATAGTCATTTGCGAGGAAGAAATCACAAGAACAACTTAATGCAAGCAAAGAACCAGCCTTGTAAAGGCAAAGCTGGTCTGGCTTCAAAGGTAAAACAATGGGAAAAAGGTTCAAAGAAACATGAACCTCCCAAAGGCCAAGTATCTGCTTCGACAGCAGCATACAGCAATGCAGTGAATCCTAAAACCGAGACGAGCAAATCTAATCTGCCGAAAGAAGAATGGGAGAAGGCGATACCAACGACTAATATGGTGGGAAATCATGTAAAATCAAGTGAAAAGGTACAAGGGAAGCAGCAACAGGTAGGGAAGGAACATGGTAAGACTAAAATTCCTCAATTTAGGTGTACTATATGTAACATAACCTGCGGTCGACCAGAGGATTTGAATTCTCATCTATGGGGAAAGAAGCACTTAGCTAATATTCAAATACATGAACCTCCCAAAGGCCAAGTATCTGCTTCGTCAGCAGCATGCAGCAAAGCAGTGAATCCTAAAACCGAGACGAGTGAATCTAATCTGCCGAAAGAAGAATGGAAGAAGGCGATACCAACGACTAATATGGTGGGAAATGATGTAAAATCAAGTGCATGGGCAGCAGCAACAGGTTGGGAAGGAACATGGTAAGACTAAAATCCCTCAATTTAGGTGTACTATATGCGACATAACCTGCGGTCGATCAGAGGATTTGAATTCTCACCTATGGGGAAAGAAGCACTTAGACAATATTCAGAAACTGAATAATCATGGAACAAGTCAGCTTGCTTGTGTTAGTGTGTCTAATCCATCTTGAAATATTTTACTGCTGTAAAGTTTAAAAACAAGATGGTCCCATTCACCAAAAAAAAAAAAAAAAAAACAAGATGGTTCCACAGATTTTCTCTTGGTTTACAGCAGCATGTAATGCGGGAATCTATCGTATGTCAAGATCACATTGCATTTAATATATGGTTAGCTTGATAATATAATTTGCAGAGAAAATATTGTATAAAATTATGATTTCACTTTTATTTCTATTCCTTTTCAATAGGTTTTCTTTTGATTTTTTTTATTTTTCATCTTAATTTTCGGATTTTTTTAAAAAAAATTTAAATCCAATTAAAAATCTTAAAAATTAGGAGGAAAAATATGATAACAATTTTTGAATAATAACACAAATTCTTAGAAACATTAAAACTGTAAAATGATTTAGGGGATTGGGTATTTGTATTATTGAATTATTAGAATATGAAATTGTAAATTTATTTAAAAATTTAAATTCATTTATCATTTACAAATTATTCGAGAAGTATTATCAAAATTTAAATTTGAATTAAATACTATTATTCATAAATATCTGAATTTGCAAAAGTTCGAATTCAAATCTACTATAAAAAAAATAAAAATTTTAAACCTTATGTAATCATCGGATACGTATATCTAAATCGGATTAAGTAGTATAAATTTGGATAACAAGTATTCGTAGTATCTAACTGTATCTGTTCCAAACCTACATCACATAGTAAACTTAAAATTCAAAATCCTAATTGTCATCGTTTGAAAGACTCATGTTTGATAGAATACATCAATGCTTTTAGAATTGGATTGGTAATCAAACCGATCAGATCACCAGTTCATCGATTTGATTGATTCGACCCGTTTGATTGGTTAAATTAAAAAATATATATTTAAAAAACTGATCTAACTTATTTAACCGATCCGTATGAAATTTTCAATCAAATCAGTTCAATATCATTCTCCGTATTGATACCCTAATTAATTCTCAATCCAATCGGTCAGACTAACTGTCCTGGTTCAAATACCATTGAATAAGTTTCGCTCAAAATGATGCCTGTAAATGAAAGAAAGCAAAGCATAAACCGATGAGCAGTAGAGGCTTTGGGTGGAGCATCAATGGTGAACCAACTAAACAAACACAAAGTAAATCCAAAACAGAGAATCCGGGTGAGGAAGCATAAGGCCCCTGTAAAGAATTTATTCGCAGGGCGATATGCTCTTGGAGAATCTAGTCTACCACCAGTATTGAATTTTTCCAAAAGAGATGGTTTTAACAACCGATATTTACCACAATGGCCTGTAATAGCATGCATTACATCCGCCAACCACTATAAATGTGACCGCGAACAAAAATGTGTCCACAACCATAATTAAATGACATTAAGGACAATCTTATTTCCCAGTTTCCCGTCTTATAAACTAGCTGTATATGGTATCAGTTGAGAGGTGGTTAAGTGAAGATCTTGACATTGGTACGTGGCAGACCTACGACTCCTGAAAGAACAATCCGGCAGCATGGTTATAACTTCTGCGACGTTGGCATCGCTAGGGAAACTCCGCTGCCGCTAGGTAAATCCTTCCATTGTTGAGTAACTGTTTTAATCCGGGTGAAAAAGTTAACACCAGCCTTGCCTGCAATTAAGAACGTGCTTCTGAGTCACACGGTTGGTTAAAAAATGGGGGTTACCAGCAGATGGCAAGTCGAAGAACTATGTTAGTCATAATGTATATATTACCGTAAAAGTTAAGGTCGCCTGCGAAAGACGCTTTATTTCCAGTAAATGAGAAAAATGGCAAGGGAACTGGTATGGGAACATTGATGCCAACCTAAATACAAACGAAACATTTTAATGATTTGAACTTCCAAAGCAACAAAGAAATGACCTTGCAGTTAATCCTATCATGTTTCATAAGTGGTACTTAAATGGGTTATGTAATTGCAGCTCTGAGCAATTTTCAGTATACCCTACTATATTTGATCCACAGTTTTACCTGCCCAGCCTCATCCTCTATCTGGAATTTCCTCGCTACAGCACCGGATGTAGTAAATATAGAAGAACCATTACCGTATCTGAAACAGAGCGCAACTCACAAGGAAGACAAACATTGATACGTAACTTAGGAGGACCAAAAGAGAGTCTGATTCGGGATGTACTTGTTTCTGTTAACAATGTTTAAAGCGTCTTCCAAGCTGTCAGCCTGAACATGTGGCATGAAAAGAAGAGACAGCCGGCAATACTAATCAATGAAGAGTTTGATTAGCTAAGAAACAGGGAGGGAAGAAACTCACCTTCATGCAAACAAGAACTGGGCCGAAGATTTCCTCCTGCACAGGCCAAAATAGAGTAGTCAAGGTATCTTCTATGAGTGTTGAAGAGGCATTTTTACCCACTCCAGGTATTTTCATTACCATAATTTAAACAATCCATTACAAGTCATAAACAGAAATGAATACCTTATAGCATTCCATGTCAGCTGTGACACCAGTTAAAATTGTCGGACCAATAAAATTTCCTTGCTCATATCCCGGAACCTATTTTGTCACTCATAGATAGTTAGTAACAGGTTTTTGTTGAAAAGTTCGAAAATCTAGTAGCAGGGAAACAAATACCTAACAAGGACCATACCAACCCACTTCAGAAAGATATCAATAAATCAATCAAGGAAGCAGAGATGGAGGAGGTGGAGGAAAGATCTTAGCTTAGGTACACCAAATCATTTGGATTTTGTAATAATTCATTCTCTCTGGATCTTATTGTATTCTGTAAATATTCTTTCCCAAGACAAATCCACTTTTAAGAGGTTCCAAATTATTCAATGATTTTATGCGCTTTTTCAGGATTTATCAATCTCGAAGATGGAATATACTATCTATATGATGTCACCACGAGTAAAAAGTTAACTGAATAGGGAAGAAAATTTAAATACCACAATATTTCTCCCATCAAGCAGTAGTTTGGCACCACCCTCAACTCCAGGTTGAACTAATCTGCATATTCGTTCTTTACCCTGTGAAAGCAAAAGAATTCCAATGAACAAATGAAAAAATCAAGGATCCAAACAAATGAGAAGAATGAATAGAAAGCATTAAAAGCGGCATCATAAATGGTAGAATTGAGGTCATTAGTCCCCATCCCCCTAGATGGAGACAAGCTGGCTCAAGCTACAACCTTTTGCTGGAATTCCCAGCTTCAAGTCCAATGTTTTTGATTATCCGAATAATATGTTATACCCAGTCGCCTTCTGGAAATTACCTTATAAGTATAAACCCATTCACTCAAATAACCTGATCACGATGAGTGGTTGGGCTCATCCTTGCATCACCTCGTGTAGTTTATCAGATATTTCTGGATTATTCTTTTTTTTTTTTTTTTTAAATAAAAGAAGAGTATGGGGATGAAAGCAGAAAAAAAGGAAGAAAGATCTGCTCTACGAAATTAGACAACCCTGTGATGGACCTGACACCTTGATACAGGTTGGTCTAAGCCTAGGATAAATAATACATTTTACGTCGTCCTCCCAGAGAATTAGGGCATTTCGAATGGTCAGAAAAAAAAAAAAAAAAGCTTAGGAATGATTTCTACTATATTTAGTGAGAATTAGTAGCATGTTAGCTGTTGTCCAGAAAAAGTGGAAATATCTTGAAAACGCATTACCTGTTTGCTAATCACTGGACCAAGGTCTGCATTGGGTTCAATTCCAGCATTAACTTTAAGACCTTCGGCACGTTCAACCAGTTCATTCAACCTGGAAAGTTCAGGAACCCCCTTAATCATAGCTTCACAAAATTACAACAAGACACAGGAAAAACACAATACCATGATTCAGAGTCACCAACAAAGACTATTGTGCCAAGTGCCAAGCACCTTTGTCCAGCAGCACCAAAACCAGCAGCAAGTAGAGCATTTAGTGTAGCTTCCTTGTTTGCATCAGGCATGACAATGCCGTGATTTTTGGCCCCCATATTGGACTGAGAAAAATATTTAATTGGGAAGGAAACCTAGTTCAACTTTAGAAAGTCATATAAGTTGTTAAGCATCCAAAGTATTACTAAACAGCAAGTTGGAGAGGCCAAACCTGAATATAAGGAAATAGAAAATTGTAAACTTAACTGACGTGGATATGGTGGCTTAACAGAAGTGATCATATCACTAGGCGATAAATCATGCATTGCTTATAATGTAAGTTAAATGAATTTACCTGCACACGTTTTCCTTTAGCAGAAGCTCTTCCATATATGTGCATGCCAGCCGTCAAAAAATTAAAAAGAAAACATCAATAAGAATCTAACCAAAATACTGAACTGCCTTGTGAAACATCAATGACTTTTCATGAATCACAATAAGAAGTTTAGGACAATAACAGTCATATCACAACAAGAAGTTTGGTATTTATTTATCGAATTAAAGAGGTTGAAAGTGCTATCAAACTTTTGCGGTGCTTTACTAAAAATTTAAAATTTAATCTTAAAAAGTTAAAAAAAAAATAATTTTACTTTTTTAATTTAAGTACGCTAATTCAATTATTAATATTTTTATTAAAAATAAATAATTAATTTTATTTATTTATTTTTATCAATTATATGTTATATTGTATGAAAATAATCTATTTTTTTTAATTTGTTAAGTATGGATGGAAGCACATTAATCGCATATTTTAACTAATTAAAAAATTGTGATTCATTACCCATATGCTTTATACTTATTATTATCACTTTAGTCCTTATCAATAAAGTTATTTTGTACATTGTGAAGTTTTTTAGTTTCACAAATAATTGAGTAATTTGTGTCAATTTTGATTAACTTTTTATTTTTTAATATTATACAATGAGACAAGGCAACATAGTCAAAAACTCCATATATAGAATAATAATATTTTAAATTAATATATTATATTTAGGAGGTTATTTGATAATTGTCTATTTTGTTTAATATTTATTTTACCTGAACAATTGTCAACCCCTTGATTCTACCATTGCCAGTAGGAATGTTCAAATTTTGGTTAAAACTAAATTAATTGATTAATCAATCTAATTCGATTAATCGGTCGGTTAACCGATCTAATTCAATCGGAAGTCGGTTAATGATTTTGTGAAAATCGGTTATTGATTAATTCAGTTCAAAACCACGTAATTAACCGAATAAAAATCAGGTAATTAGCCGAATAACCAAACTTAAGAATTAATAATGCAAATCATATGTAGTTTTAATTTGGTTAATTCGATTAATCCAGTCAAATGAACATTATCAAATTAATTTTTTATATGTTTTATACTTGTTTTAACAAAAAAAAAACATATAAATTTCAGTTAATTTAGTTAATCGATTGAATTAATCGAAATATTACGATTCGGTTAACAGTTAAAAGATTATAAAGTTTGATTAATTCGATCAATAATAATTTGATTTGATTAATCGAACGATTAACTATTTGAACACCCTTAATTGATAGTTGACCAAATATCTTTACTTTCATATTTTAATTGATTTTTTAATATGTTAATTTGCATTTTAAATTAATTTATAATTTATATATGTTTGGTTCATTAACCTCGACTCTTGAGTTTTGAAGAATAATTTTTTTATTAAAAATTGAGATTGACTTATATATTTTTTAAATAAAAAAATATAAATATACTCTTTGTTTTTTTTTCTAATATTATACACTATACTCTAGTATTTGAAGGAATCTTGTTAATACTAAAAGAAATAATTGGATTTTTTTTTTTTGGTTTGACTTTAATTACATGCATGCATGCAGGTAAGCGTCATGAATGCTCAGCCAATACGAAGACTTTTTGTTCTGACTTATAAAACAAACAAACAAGCTAATAACTTAAAACAAAACATCAATTATAATAATAATCGATTGAGTTGTTTGATTTTGAGTGGTGTGAAATTACTAGAAACGTGTATAATCTTAAATTTTCCAGCTGCAAGTCAATGGAATTTATGATTTTTTTATCATTGATCTATCGATATTGAGAATTTAATGAAATAATTAAGTTATTAATTGAATTAGTTGATTATATGGGTGAATTTTAATTTCGTTATTCAAATCGTTTGTAGGGTGTTAGGGCCTTAGGGTTGAGAAGAGAGGCCATTTTGGCTAAGTAATGATCTTTCAAAGACTCTAAGACCATTGCTTAATTATCATTTTTCTTCTCTCTATTATTTTTTCCGTTGCAGTACTCTCGTGATTTACTATTAGTGAGGTTCAAACAATTAATTTAACCGAATTAGTATTATTCAAATTAATTGAATTTATTTATTTTTTTAAATCGAATTAATCAAAATTTATATGTTTTTTTTTTTGTTAAAACAAGTATAAAACAAATCAAAAAATAAATAAATTTATAATGTTCATTTGACCGAATTATTCGAATTAGTAATAGCTTAATACATATAATTATAACATTATTTATTAAGTTCGATTAATTATTCGATTTCGAATCAAATTAATTGTTAATAAAAAATTCTAAAAAATCTTTAACCGACTTTCAACCAAATTAAATATGTTAATCGATGGATTAACCGAATTAGATTAATTTAATCAATTAATTTAATTTTAATCAAAATTTGAAGGCTCCTGCCCACGACTAATCCACTTATAAGTAAAGACAATTTTTGTGGGCGGACAGGAGCTCGATATCCTGAAATTTTGTGAAATTTCCTTTAAGAAAAAAAAAAATTGATATTATAATTATTATTTAAAAAAAGGAAGATTTGTGTTTGGCACCCCAAAATTTTTAGAAGGTCTTTTTGTTAATTTGATTTTTCATAGAATTTATAAGTTTTATGATAAATTTAATAATATTTGTAGTTTAATTTGGTAAATTGATACAAAATAATATTTAAATATTTATTCGGTAAAAATAAAATTTAATAATTACAATATCTAAATATATACGGTATTTAAATATTAATTAAGTAAAAATAAATTTAAATAATTATAATAACTGATTAAATTGAGTGTTTAATTCTGTAACCAATCATTTCAATTATTTGTTCCATTCACATGGTTTGGCTGCCTCCTTCCTCTTTACTTGCGTTCTTTTAAACCAAACAAGCAAACTTCTAAAAAGAGGTTAAACCTTACAAATATAATTATTCTTTTTTTCTGAAATTGAATAAGATTTTTTTCTTTTTCAGGAGTGATTGTATGGCATGTGTTCTGATTTTATTTTAATTTTTTTTATTTGTCAATATACTAGTGGTTTTGTTGATAAATAAAATATATTAGACATAATATTAAATTTAGTCTTCAATATTTACATATTTTATTAAATTGGTCTTTATTATTTTTACTAATTTTGATCATCAATTTTTTCAAAAAGAGTAAAATCACTCTTTTTAACAGAAATGTTGACTAAAATATCATTTTTTAATGATGTTAACGTGGTAACCCGTGTAGTAGTCCACGTGTGCTTCATGTTGACATTACACATTTTATCTTATATGCCACATCAACATATGATTTAAAAAAATTAAAAAACATGAAGTACATGTGGATTGTTATACGAGCTATCATATTTATAATTTAATATTTTAGTCAATATTATCATTAAAAAACTACAATTTAACTATTTTTAAAAGGTTAATTGTCAAATTAGACTTTTTTTAAAATTAAGGGTCAAATTAACAAAAAAATTCAAACTTTGAAAACTAAATTTAACATTATACCGAAATATTATCAATAATGTATTATTTTATTCAACATATATTTAGACATGAAAAAAAAAATTTGAATATACCTTCTATAATGAAAATACCTATATCAAATAAAACTTTAACCAAAATCATTCAAATCCAAATGATGTAAATTAGGTATGGAGAAAAATTAATGTACCGAATTGTCTAATTTAGTATGTGAGAGACTCCTTAGTTCACTAAGATTGCGCCTTCCCATTTGCGCCAACCGGCCGTGTTGCTCCGTGTACTTTGTAATGCCTTTGTTTTAGAGAAAGTTGAAGGTAAGTTGGTTTTTCATTTTTTGGGTATTAAGTGAAACAATAAATTATTCTATTTTAAAAATTATAAAATAAAATAAAAAAATTGAGTGTCCCCTTATTTCTGTTTTTTTGTAAAGAAGCATTGGTCAAAAAAATGAAAAGTTTGAAGATTTTTTTCATGTTAAAAGCTGAATAAAATGTTTTTTGAGTCTCTTACAGCTTTGGGCCTTGGACAGTCGCACTTCCAAACTATCTCAGAGTCGGGCCTGATTGAAGACAACTACTATTTCAACCAATTTTGATGCTATCTTAATAACAATGTTATAATTAACCCAAATCCTTTTACTTTTCGGGTGAACTCTGCTCGATCCATGAATAGGTCTATATGATCCACAAAGCTTATATTAATAAGATAGTGTAACACTGGGAAAAGAAAGTAGCTTTCAACAAATTGGCGGAAACAATATCTAAGTACAAGGCTAGTGAAATGGCCCTTGCACAGTCTTGCTAGTTTTCATATATATAAAGAGATCAACTAATCCCCTCCCATTTACTATTACTCTGCATAAATATTCTCTTTACTTTTTACTGAATCCAACATGGGAGAGCATTTAAGAATGCAAACTCCAACATCTCTATAGCCCATAATTTACATCAATCTCGACAGAAGCCCAACAACTCCATCCCAATTCTCAAACAGAAACAATACCATTTTATGAGTACGAGTGATTAGATTTGATTACTCTTTTTATTTTCGTAATTGGATAAAAGTATCATAGAGATTATTGTATTAATAATCATATTACATTTTGCTTATACTAGAAAGTGAACGAATTAGTTCATGTACATTAGATGAAAGAGTAAATTAATTTTTCTGTTAAAAAATTCATCCATTTTTATCTTTAAAAATTGGTTATTTTACGTCGAATGAGATTACTTTGTCAGCCACACAAATTTTTTATTGTAAAAATGGATGATATTTTTAATAAAAATAACTAGTTTGCTTTTTTTTCTAATAACTTGTGCCAAAGCTGAAAATTTACCCAACTTTTCAGGGCACCAGTAGCTTGATTTTTGGAAATGTAATGGAAAATTCAGTAAATAGCGTATTCTATCGGGCAATCTGCCCTTTCTCAGCCAAGGAAACTTTTCAACATGCTCGATCCATCCACCAACATGTTTTTTATCCGTTCGAGGAATCTATATAACTTAACTTAGCGCGTATACCACTTTCGTACTCGCTCACCATACAAGTCTCAGTGACTCCGTCCTTGTCAGCTACGACGTGTGAAGTTTACCTTCCACATTAAACAACTACGAAAGTTGTAAACCTAAATTTCAAACTACAGTATTCTATAAAATAAAGTTGTTGAATTAAGGCTTAATAATAATTTTGGCCACTAATATTTATATATTTTATCAAAATGACCCTAATTATATTTTTTTAGCCATTAATTTTTGTTTTTTTCAAACTATTTTTTCTAGCAGATTTTATAAAAATACCGTTAAAAAAGTTAATGGGAATGATACAAAATTTCATATATAAAATATTTTTAATGAGATGTAATTTATTACTTAAATAACCCTACACGTGAAAAATAATAAAATAAACGAATAATACATGAAATTAAAAAGAATAACTCTATTCACCAAAAAAAATAACTCTTAATTTAAAAAAGTAAACACAATTATCTAAAAAATACTTTACTCAATAGAAAATTTTCTCAGTAAACAAACCTATTAAAAATTAAAAACTTGAATTTATTCATTAAATCTGTTAAAAAAACAGTTTGAAAAAAAATCAAAAGTTATTGGCCAAAAAAATTAAAAAATACAATTAGGATCATTTTGATAAATTATATAAATATTGGTGGCCAAATTTATGATTAAGCCTTAAATTAAAGCAAAGTTTACCATATTGACTTTTCAGTGGAACTCTTTTGTAAGCCTTTTTTTTCTTCCCAGTCATTGCCTACTGCAAGAGGTTTTCTCAGGTTCAGCCTCTTCATTTCCCCCTCCCCCCCCCAACAGTTTTTACCTCATAAATTTGACTTAAAAAAAGTTGAATCCAACATGGGTTTTCAAGCTCTTGTCAAGCTTGCATTGAAATGCTTTGATTCTCTTGCATGGTAATTTTTTTCTCAATTTTTTAAAACTACAAGATTTTTTTTTTTGTTGAAAAAATTTTCATTTTATGTTAAGTTCATGGATTTCTTAATAAAAACTTTCTCTTGGTTTGCAGGCCTCTCTTCGCTTTAGGTTATCCTCTGTAAGTATCCTTTACATATATATATAATACTTTCAATGCTTTAAGCTTTACTCTTTTTGACATTTCATTTTGCTGGTATAATGAATAAACTGAAAGATCATTTAAAACCTGGGTTCTTTTTGTTATTATTATTATTACTTAGTTAAGCATTTGAGTAGAGGGGTAAGATGTAACCTGAATCATAGTACAGGGGCCTCCATGTCAAATTTACCGAGTATTTTATATATGAAAAATGTGGTGGTGATGGTGTGTTTGCCTATTACAGATATGCTTCCATTCAGGCAATTGAGGCTAATTCCAACACTGACACCAAGAAATTAGTTACTTATTGGATTATCTTCTCATTGATTTCCTTGTTCGAACATGCTTTCACGGGGATCCTTCAATGGCTTCCATTTTGGCCATATGTGAAGCTAACCATCGTCTGTTGGACGATGATACCCCATTTCGATGGTGCCTTTTATCTCTATAATCACTTTGTTCATCCATGTCTGTATATGGATTTGCCAACTATCATTAACTGGTTCAAGAAGGCACAAGACTTGTTTTTGAAGGACAATTTTCTTGAAGTAGCTGATGACTGTGTGAAGACACGTGGACCAACAGAAGTTCAAGAGAAACTTATTGCTAATGAGGTAATATTTACTGCATATATAGGATTATATATGGCCATATGTATTGAGAACATATATAGAGAAAAAAGTATCATATAGGTTAGAGTCGGATTGCATTTTCTCTTTCTGCTAAAAAAATGGGCATATTAGTTATATCAAAGAGCAAACTGGTTGTTTGGTTATTCCGTCAACCACGCTAGTTTCTAGCAATCTGAGGGGGTAAAATGCAATTTGACTTCTAGTAGAGAGGCTTCTATACTACTTTTACCCTTTGTTTGAATATGTATTGAGCACGAATATCGAACCTGAATGCTTATTGGACACAATGTTGTTGTAGGGTAAAATAATTCAACTTATATAAGTCTTCTATATGATACTAATATGGTTGTTTTTGACAATGTAGCCAAACGGGAGTGAGCCTAGCATATTGCAGAAAGGCATAAAACCTGTGCAAATAACAGAGAAATGGGAAGTTGCTCCGGTAAAGTTCCATTCTTGTTTTTCCTTTCGAATATGCAATGAGAACTAAGCTTTTATGCGTTGTCTCATTTCTCATAGCTACTGATTGTTGACTTGAATCACTTTTGCAGATTCCGAAAACCGATCCCACTGTCGTTCAGACAGTGAACAATACTACGGTTACACTTCCAGAAACTGTGGGAGAGGTGGGTTCCGATTTACCCGAGATACCTTCAGATAAGCAAGTACAGAAGGAATGGACTTGTGCTATGTGTCAAGTGACAACCACGAGTGAGATAACCTTGAATAGTCATTTGCGAGGAAGAAAACACATGGACAACTTAATGCAAGCAAAGAACCAGCCTTGTAAAGGCAATGCTGGTCTGGCTTCAAAGGTAAAACAATGGGAAAAAGGTTCAAAGAAACATGAACCTCCCAAAGGCCAAGTATCTGCTTCGTCAGCAGCATACAGCAATGCAGTGAATCCTAAAACCGAGACGAGCAAATCTAATCTGCCGAAAGAAGAATGGGAGAAAGCGATACCAACGACTAATATGGTGGGAAATAATGTAAAATCAAGTGAAAAGGTACAAGGGAAGCAGCAACAGGTAGGGAAGGAACATGATAAGACTAAAATTCCACAATTTAGGTGTACTATATGTAACATAACCTGCGGTCGATCAGAGGATTTGAATTCTCATCTATGGGGAAAGAAGCACTTAGCTAATATTCAAAAACATGAACCTCCCAAAGGCCAAGTATCTGCTTCGTCAGCAGCATGCAGCAAAGCAGTGAATCCTAAAACCGAGACGAGTGAATCTAATCTGCCGAAAGAAGAATGGAAGAAGGCGATACCAACGACTAATATGGTGGGAAATCATGTAAAATCAAGTGAAAAGGTACAAGGGAAGCAGCAACAGGTAGGGAAGGAACATGATAAGACTAAAATTCCTCAATTTAGGTGTACTATATGTAACATAACCTGCGGTCGATCAGAGGATTTGAATTCTCATCTATGGGGAAAGAAGCACTTAGCTAATATTCAAAAACATGAACCTCCCAAAGGCCAAGTATCTGCTTCGTCAGCAGCATGCAGCAAAGCAGTGAATCCTAAAACCGAGACGAGTGAATCTAATCTGCCGAAAGAAGAATGGAAGAAGGCGATACCAACGACTAATATGGTGGGAAATGATGTAAAATCAAGTGCATGGGCAGCAGCAACAGGTTGGGAAGGAACATGGTAAGACTAAAATCCCTCAATTTAGGTGTACTATATGCGACATAACCTGCGGTCGATCAGAGGATTTGAATTCTCATCTATGGGGAAAGAAGCACTTAGACAATATTCAGAAACTGAATAATCATGGAACAAGTCAGCTTGCTTGTGTTAGTGTGTCTAATACATCTTGAAATATTTTACTGCTGTAAAGTTTAAAAACAAGATGGTCCCATTCACCAAAAAAAAAAAAAAAAACAAGATGGTTCCACAGATTTTCTCTTAGTTTACAGCAGCATGTAATGCGGGAATCTATCGTATGTCAAGATCACATTGCATTTAATATATGGTTAGCTTGATAATATAATTTGCAGAGAAAATATTGTATAAAATTATGATTTCACTTTTATTTCTGTTCCTTTTCAATAGGTTTTCTTTTGATTTTTTTATTGTTCCTCTTAATTTTCAGATTTAAAAAAAAAAATTTAAATCCAATTAAAAATTTTAAAAATTAGGAGGAAAAATATGATAACAATTTTTGAATAATGAACACAAATTCTTAGAAACATTAAAACTGTAAAATGATTTAGGGGATTGGGTATTTGTATTATTGAATTATTAGAATATGAAATTGTAAATTTATTTAAAAATTTAAATTTATTTATCATTTACAAATTATTCGAGAAGTATTATCCAAAATTTAAATTTGAATTAAATACTATTATCCATAAATATCTGAATTTGCTAAAGTTCGAATTCAAATCTACTATATAAAAATTAAAAATTTTAAACTTTATGTAATCATTGGATACGTATATCTAAATCGAATTAAGTAATATGAATTTGGATAACAAGTATCCGTAGTATCTAACTGCATCTGTTCCAAACCTACATCATATAGTAAACTTAAAATTCAAAATCCTAATTGTCATCATTTAAAAATATATATTTAAAAAACTAATCTAACTTATTTAACCGATCCGTATGAAATTTTCAATCAAATCAATTCAATATCATTCTCCATATTGATACCCTAATTAATTTTCAATCCAATCGATCAGACTAACTGACCCGATTCAAATATCATTGAATAAGTTTCGCTCTAAATGATGCCTGTAATTGAAAGAAAGCAAAGCATAAACCGATGAGCAGTAGAGGCTTTGGGTGGAGCATCAATGGAGAACCAACTAAACAAAGTAAATCCAAAACAGAGAATCCGGGTGAGGAAGCATATGGCCCCTGTAAAGAATTTATTCCGCAGGGCGATATGCTCTTGGAGAATATAGTCTACCACCAGTATTGAAATTTTCCAAAAGAGATGGTTTTAACAACCGATATTTACCACAATGGCCTGTAATAGCATGCATTACATCCGCAACCACTATAAATGTGACTGCAAACAAAAATGTGTCCACAACCATAATTAAATGACATTCAGGACAATCTTATTTCCCAGTTTCCCGTCTTATAAACTAGCTGTATGTGGAATCAGTTGAGAGGTGGTTAAGTGAAGATCTTGACATTGGTACATGGCAGACCTACGACTCCTGAAAGAACAATCCGGCAGCATGGTTATAACTTCTGCGACGTTGGCATCGCTAGGGAAACTCCGCTGCCGCTAGGTAAATCCTTCCATTGTTGAGTAACTGTTTTAATCTGGGTGAAAAAGTTAACACCAGCCTTGCCTGCAATTAAGAAAGTACTTCTGAGTCACACGGTTGGTTAAAAAATGGGGGTTACCAGCAGATGGCAAGTCGAAGAACTATGTTAGTTATAATGTATATATTACCGTAAAAGTTCAGGTTGCCTGCGAAAGATGCTTTATTTCCAGTAAATGAGAAAAATGGCAAGGGAACTGGTATGGGAACATTGATGCCAACCTAAATACAAACGAAACATTTTAATGATTTGAACTTCCAAAGCAACAAAGAAATGACCTTGCAGTTAATCCTATCATGTTTCATAAGTGGTACTTAAATGGTTTATGTAATTGCAGCTCTGAGCAATTTTCAGTATACCCTACTATATTTGATCCACAGTTTTACCTGCCCAGCCTCAACCTCTGTCTGGAATTTCCTCGCTACAGCACCAGATGTAGTAAATATAGAAGCACCATTACCGTATCTGAAACAGAGCGCAACTCACAAGTAAGACAAACATTGATATATAACTTAGGAGGACCAAAAGAGAGTCTGATTCGGGATGTACTTGTTTCTGTTAACAATGTTTAAAGCGTCTTCCAAGCTGTCAGCCTGAACATGTGGCATGAAAAGAAGAGACAGTCGGCAATACTAATCAATGAAGAGTTTGATTAGCTAAGAAACAGGGAGGGAAGAAACTCACCTTCATGCAAACAAGAACTGGTCCGAAAATTTCCTCCTGCACAGGCCAAAATAGAGTAGTTAAGGTATCTTCTATGAATGTTCAAAAGGCATTTTTACCCACTCCAGGTATTTTCATTACCATAATTTAAACAATCCATTACAAGTCATAAACAGAAATGAATACCTTATAGCATTCCATGTCAGCTGTGACACCAGTTAAAATTGTTGGACCAATAAAATTTCCTTGCTCATATCCCGGAACCTATTTTGTCACTCATAGATAGTTAGTAACAGGTTTTCGTTGAAAAGTTCGAAAATCTAGTAGCAGGGAAACAAATACCTAACAAGGACCATACCAACCCACTTCAGAAAGATATCAATAAATCAATCAAGGAAGCAGAGATTGAGGAGGTGGAGGAAAGATCTTAGCTTAGGTACACCAAATCATTTGGATTTTGTAATAATTCATTCTCTCTGGATCTTATTATATTCTATAAATATTCTTTCCCAAGACAAATCCACTTTTAAGAGGTTCCAAATTATTCAATGATTTTATGCGCTTTTTCAGGATTTATCAATCTTGAAGATGGAATATACTATCTATATGATGCCACCACAAGTAAAAAGTTTAACTGAATAGGGAAGAAATATTAAATACCACAATATTTCTCCCATCAAGCAGTAGTTTGGCACCACTCTCAACTCCAGATTGAACTAATCTGCATATTCGTTCTTTACCCTGTGAAAGCAAAAGAATTCCAATGAACAAATGAAAAAATCAAGGATCCGAACAAATGAGAAGAATGAATAGAAAGCATTAAAAGGGGCATCATAAATGGTAGAATTGAGGTCATTAGTCCCCATCCCCCTAGATGGAGACAAGCTGGCTCAAGCTACAACCTTTTGCTGGAATTCCCAGCTTCAAGTCCAATGTTTTTGATTATCCGAATAATATGTTATACCCAGTCGCCTTCTGGAAATTACCTTATAAGTATAAACCCATTCACTCAAATAACCTGATCACGATGAGTGGTTGGGCTCATCCTTGCATCACCTCGTGTAGTTTATCAGATATTTCTGGATTATTCTTTTTTTTTTTTAAATAAAAGAAGAGTCTGGGGATGAAAGCAGAAAAAAAGGAAGAAAGATCTGCTCTACGAAATTAGACAACCCTGTGATGGACCTGACACCTTGATACAGGTTGGTCTAAGCCTAGGATAAATAATAGATTTTACGTCGTCCTCCCAGAGAATTAGGGCATTTAGAATGGTCAGAAAAAAAAAAAAAAAAGCTTAGGAATGATTTCTACTATATTTAGTGAGAATTAGTAGCATGTTAGCTGTTGTCCAAAAAAAGTGGAAATATCTTAAAAACGCATTACCTGTTTGCTAATCACTGGACCAAGGTCTGCATTGGGTTCAATTCCAGCATTAACTTTAAGACCTTTGGCACGTTCAACCAGGTCATTCAACCTGGAAAGTTCCGGAACCCCCTTAATCATAGCTTCACAAAATTACAACAAGACAGAGGAAAAACACAATACCATGATTCAGAGTCACCAACAAAGACTATTGTGCTAAGTGCCATGCACCTTTGTCCAGCAGCACCAAAACCAGCAGCAAGTAAAGCATTTAGTGTAGCTTCCTCGTTTGCATCAGGCATGACAATGCCATGATTTTTGGCCCCCATATTGGACTGAGAAAAATATTTAATTGAGAAGGAAACTTAGTTCAACTTTAGAAAGTCATATAAGTTGTTAAGCATCCAAAGTATTACTAAACAGCAAGTTGGAGAGGCCAAACCTGAATATAAGGAAATAGAAAATTGTAAACTTAACTGATGTGGATATGGTGGCTTAACAGAAGTGATCATATCAGTAGGAGATAAATCATGTATTGCTTATAATGTAAGTTAAATGAATTTACCTGCACACGTTTTCCTTTAGCAGAAGCTCTTCCATATATGTGCATGCCAGCCTTCAAAAAATTAAAAAGAAAACATCAATAAGAATCTAACCAAAATACTGAACTGCTTTGTGAAACATCAATAACTTTTCATGAATCAGAATAAGAAGTTTAGGACAATAACAGTCATATCACAACAGATATAGCCATGTCAATTTTCCCATGAAGTACCAAAAGATCCTATATAGGCAAAGGAAGATGTCAATGGTGCCGGAGAAAATTAAACATGAAGGAGACGATGAACATGATAAAATAGTTTACATCTTGAAAAAGACTAGGGACATCAAAGTGTGGAGAAGTCAAAATTTAAGAGTTCATAGTGTTAGACATGTGAAGAGTTGACCCTAGGAGAAACAAATGGCAAGATCTACTTCATTGAAGACATTAAAAAATGTTATGAAAGAAGCGAAGAATGAATTTCTCATATTTGGTACTGCATTGGCCAAAGAATCTTTGGTACTTCACAAAGTTGTTACATCAGGTTATCACAAGCAATTTTAAGAGCAACAACCAAAACAATAAAAAAGAGAACCATTTAGAACTCAAATTTCTGAAAGGTCACATAGATAGTCATTTGTGTGCTTTGGATGCAAAAGGCATACTTACAGTATTGGAACCAACAAATGATATAGCTCTGATATCATCATCATCACAAATAGCATTAACAATGTCCTGCCACAGCAAAAGATATTAGGATATTTATTGTAGAATCAATTAAATGAATCATTATATATTTATGCCACTCATACAACATTGAAGAAAAATGTGTTTTTTGGCCTGCAGATGGTAATTCAAACTGTACATTTACAGAAAATTTATTACTTCGATATTCAAAGTGACATTTAACAAATAGCAACTATGCAAATAGATGTATTTATTAGAAATAAAGATAAACAAAACTGTGGACTTCATAAAATCATGCTACTGAGGAACCTACATTGGTGCCATGAACTATATTTAAGACACCTGGGGGCAGGCCAGCTTCCATTGCTAACTCAGCCAGCATCATAGATGCCCCTGGAAAGTAAAAAAAAAATGGCATTTTAAGAAAAGAGTTGGAGAGTAAAGTGAAGTCATGTAAGAACAAAGGAACGACAACCAAGTTGTCCTTTTCCTATGTAACTGAAAAAATTAAGGAAGTAATAATAGTAATTATAAGGAAAACTCAAATTATAATGTCCCACCCATGTATGGCACGTTAACATCCAAATAAGATCTTTAATGACCAGCCACAATAAAACAAGCAATAGCAACCTTTTGTCCTCCAAGGATGGACACATGACAACATAATGAGTGAAACAATGCCCCAGATTCTACATCATACAATTAGAAGGTTCAACTCACCAGGATCCTTTTCTGATGGCTTTAAAACAAAGGTATTACCACATGTAACTGCGACAGGGAACATCTGCAGTAAAAAAAAAAAAACATATGTTAACTTTTCTCTTGTATGGATTTAATAAAAACGACCTTTCTGGAAGTAGGCAATAATTTACTACCAAAACTCAGAAGAAGTAATAAAGTTCAAACTTTACCATCTATACAATCAATATTAGTGAAGAACCAAACTGCATGGTATGAGTTCCTAAGTTTATGAAGAAAAATAATTGCACTAAAATGTTGATTAATGAGAATCTGTTAAAGTTCATAAGCCTGAAATTGAATAGGGGGACAAACAAGTATAAATTAGAAATACATAGCCAACAATTGCTATGCTGTGAAAATTGAAACTACTATGTACAAAATGAAGACTTACCCATAAGGGAATCATTGCTGGAAAGTTGAAGGGACAAATCCCAGCACAAACACCTAGTGGTTCTCTAACACTGTATGTATCGATTCCACTAGCTACATTGGGGACATACTCTCCCATTTGCAAGGTTGCCATTCCACAACTGTGTTCCACCACCTCTATATGAAAAAAGGCCAGAAAATAAAAATAAAAAAAAGGAAAAAGAAAATATTAATCTTTAACACTGTTAAGGTTGACAATTTCTGCTACCAACTCAAACAATACATTGAAGGATATAGATACCAACCAAGCCCCCGAAAAACATCTCCATGAGCATCCTTCAATGTCTTGCCCTGTTCAGTTGTAATATTCTTGGCAAGTTTATCCTAAAAACAAAATAAAAATTGAATAGATTCATTAGCTAAAAAAGCATCTATACAACAAACTTACCACACAAAGAAAAACCTGAACCAAGCTCATGCTTTACCATATCCCTACGAATAAGCTCTTGGAGTTTGAACATAATACGCTGACGAGTTGTAATTGGGGTATTTCGCCATGACGGGAAAGCGTGCTTTGCTGCAGCCACTGCAGCTTTGAACTCTTCATTTGTAGTTAAAGGAATTTGTGAAACAACTTCTTGTGTCGCCTATTTAATTTTCCAAACTAAGATATATTACAATAAACTCCAAGAGCTTAATATTCTTATCTATAAAAAAGATTAGGATGAGACACTCACAGGGTTTATAACATCAATGGTTGATGTTGATTTCGAATCAACAAAAGCACCTCCTATAAGATTAGGAACCCTCTGTATAAAACCCAATCCGATAAATACATAAAAAAGAGTTGAATAAATACCATTTTTGCATTAAAAAAAAGGATCTCGATAGAACGAAAAATACACACATCATATGGAGAACGAAAAATAGAAGCAAAAGCGTTATACCGAAGGATTTCGGTGATTAAAAGAAGATTCAGTAGCAGTGGAGAAACGAGGACTCGCAGAAGCCAACACCTGAGGCCTTAAAGCCAGTAAATTCTTCACTGCAACAAAAATAAACAGCAAAATAATCAAAAATTAAATTCGTTCTTTTTTTTTTCTTTTAATTGATTTTGTTTACCTTTTTGAAGTGAAAATCGCATCATCATTTTCTTCTGTGAATAAGCTCGCTGTCTGTTAAGATCATCAAGAGAGTGAAAGCAATATTTTCTTGATATAGTGAACTACTGCTTGTTCCAGAATTTTTATCAGTACAAGACAATACCAAAATCAATAAATAAATAATTGTGATCTTCTTTTATGGTAAATATTATTAATTATAATTCATTATTTGGCAGTGCCAATCCAGACAGTTGCCCGCGTTGGCTTATTTGCCATTACCAAATCATGCGAGTGCGCTGACTCATACATCCACGTCTTATTCTTATCTACTATTTTAAAAAAAATTAAATTATAAGATTACTAAAGACCAAAGCTTATTAATTATTATGGTCAAGTCAGATAAAATTGATGCAAACTGGAAAATCGAAATTTTCATCTTGTTTATAAGATATACTAACATTGTATGATATTACAATTAAATTTAAATAAATATATTTTTACTTTTAGTTCAACAATATATTAAAAAATTAAGTTATATGAAAATTTAAAATCTTAATTTTCAAAGCATTACTAATACTTTATAATGTTTTGAAAAAAAAATACTTTATAATAATTAATTTTAATCATAATTATTTAAATTATATTAATAAATAAATACAATTGCGACTATAATTTAAAATTTTATATAAATATATCTTAATCCCAACTTTACATTTCATTAGTCAAATCAACTAAATTCGAACGATATTGTAATTATTACATTAACAAATTTA
Source organism: Kokia cookei (assembly GCA_039519145.1). Taxonomy (NCBI): domain Eukaryota; kingdom Viridiplantae; phylum Streptophyta; class Magnoliopsida; order Malvales; family Malvaceae; genus Kokia; species Kokia cookei. The sequence goes on from CM076901.1 coordinate 38,454,887, forward strand.
ATTAGTTTTAAACTTTGAGAGTTGCAAATAATTTAAATAGTGTCCCCGAAAAATAATGAATTTCATTGTTCAAACCTCAATTTTAATCATAATGATCAACGAAAAGGGTCTCAAAAGACCTATAAAATCGGATAAAAAATTCACCAACCATGAAAAATTATTTTATGAATTATTTTCACCGCATCATCCATAATCCTATCCAATTAAACAACACATCATATATACATTTGAACTAAACTTCTAAATCAAAAATGACGTGTCCTTATTTAATTGGACAAAACTATAGATGTTGTGTGAAAAAAAATCATAAATTAATTTCTCTACCAACCATAAACACACATGATTATCTTAAACTATATAAATTTATAAATAAAGTACTACGAGAAAATAAAATATACAAACACAAGAAGTATACAAGCATAATGAAGATTAAACCAAATGTATATATTTAGTCTTGATTTGGAAAAATTTAATTGCATACAGTCAGTTAATCTATACTGATAATTGATAGTATCCCGTTACGTTACGCAAAAAGAAATCCCAAAAAGGAGAAAAGACTACAATTTTAATATATATATACAGAAATTGCGATCTTATTTCTTCATTATTAATCGAGAAAAAGGAAAACAGGGAGGAAAAAGGTTTAAAATGAGGTATGATGGTTAGTCTTTTATATCAAAATTATGAACTCTACTACGAATCAGACATGCAAATATTGCTACTTTTATTATTGTTATTTATACATCACTCCTAGTGCCTGCTGCTACATCCTTCCATTGTTGAGAAACTGTTTTAATCTGGGTGTAGAATTGAATTCCTGCCTTGCCTGTGTGAATGAGCCAGTCCCGCATGAATGCACAATTAGTTTATTAAAAAAAAGGACAATAATCCTTCATTATCTCATCTTGATCAAGGGAGAAATGAAATATAACAAGCTTACTAAGGATGTAAAATATACCGTCGAAATTGAGATCACCGGCGAACAATGGCTTTAAGCTTGTAAAACAAGAAAAAGGGAATGGGGATGAAATTGGAATGTTGATGCCAACCTGTGTCAGATACACCTATTAGAAGAAGATCAACCATATTTTATAACATATAGCCAAAACATGGGGACAATGGCTGCTGCATTACCTGCCCAACCTCAATCTCGGTTTGAAATTTCCTTGCTGTTACACCTGATGTAGTAAATATTGAAGCTCCACTGCCATACCTGTAAGAGGAACATATACGGTAAATAAAAGGCTGCAAAAGTTTTGTAGGGTGAGGGAATCTAGGGATGTTGGAATTGGAACATTACTTATTCCTGTTAACAATGTCTATAGCCTCTTCCATGTTGTCCGCCTGTGCAACGATAAGAAAAAAAAAATACATATATCAGCATGTCTTACATGCACAACAAATTTTCCCAACTGGAGCATCATACAAACTGAAACAGCAATAAGTAGCAAACCTCCATGCACAGGAGAACCGGGCCACAAATTTCCTCCTGTATAAGCTAAGAAATTTTCATTAAGTATTTTGATTGAATATAAACTTCAAATCTCTACTTATATGAGAGAAATCGCATCTTTACAGGGAATGTTTATACCTTGTAACATTCCATGCTGACCTTGACATTGGATAAGATTGTTGGGCCAATGAAGTTACCATGCTCATACCCTGGAACCTACATTATTCATAAGGTAACAATTTGAACAAGGCCCATTTGACTTTTCTCAAATTTCCAAGTAAAACTGCATTTCTAGGCATGCATCCTAAATTTTTCTACAGTATAATACCAAAGATCACCATGACCACTACCAACTTAAGCATGTCACCATGATCCATATTTATCACTGGATTCCAAGTTACATGGAGAATCTTGGGTATTCTTTTGTAGCATAACTTCAGAATCTTGAAAGGTAAAACATTCTAAGAAATAAACTGGACAAGAAGATGACCATTTTTATGAGTTAACATTTCACCTTCTGATGTTCAGTATTTTTTTTAGTTTCATTGTAATTTCGGTGGATTATAAATTGCAAAGACTTGAGCTTCGGCATGGGGAGGTCAAGAACTAGAATTCACAACTAATTTGAGATAGAAGCATGCAAGGTCCTAAACATTTTTTCCCCAATGGCATGGCCAGAGTCTTAAGTCGTGAATGAATGTGGTGAATAATTAAATTTGCCTTCATGTAAGAAGTGGGGCAGGGAGAGGGGGTTCGTGGCAGAGGAAAATGCTGCCTCTGCTTGAGTGGGCTGAGGTACAAAAAAGAAGAAATCAAACTTCCGCAACTATATTATAACCCCAATGACATCCACCACAATAATCCCTTTATAATCCCTTGCTTGAAATTTGCGTCAATATCAGCACATAAATACAAGAAAGCACCAGAAAATCTTAAAACCTATGAGATCATAGATATTCAAGGAAAAAGTATCATTTCCCTTCTCAATAAAAGCTACTGGGGCCAAGAAAAAAAAATCAATAATACATAATTCAAGCAGATCATAGGTCAAACTGATAGAACTCAAAACAAAACCAAATACCAGAATATTTCTCCCATCAACTACTAGTTTTGCACCACTGTCAACACTTGATTGGATCAATCTGCATATGAGTTCCTTTGCCTGCCAACCACCACGACCATTTAAGAATGTGGTTTCATAATTGAGCAGGACATGCAAAAATACATGGTGTTCAACAAGCAACTCACACAAGCTCCAAACCAAAATCTTATAAATTGTTTCACCCAAGCAGCACAAAATATCTCAAAGGAATTCACTTCCAAATCACCATATCAGCTTGATATAATTAACGAAAATTTAGTCAACCATGAATTATATTGTACCTGCTTGCTAATCACTGGACCAATGTCTGTATCGGGTTCTGTTCCGGGTTGTACTCTAAGTGCTTTTGCACGCTCCACCAGTTTATCTTCCCTAGCAAAAATTCATGAAAACATATTTTATACCAACGCATCTCAAATTAATCACATAACTTCAATCTAATACCAAGTAGAAAAGCAGAAAAGGAAGAAGAGAGAACAACAAGAGAAGGGAGAAAGGTTGGTGGTTCTAAGTATGAAAAAAATAAAAATAACATCGATGGAAAATCTAGATGCCTCTATTCTTGGTAAGTCTATAATTAGTTTTTCCCATTAAAATGTTCTTGCTATAGCTTTCACCCAAGCATGCATACTCGAAGCAGACTCAAATACTTTTAGCTTTAGGAGTCTTGGCTGCAGATACCAGAAAAATAACTTTGTGATGGTGTAGGCTATTTTCCCCTTTTTTAGAAAACAGCCCAACTCAGTTTTACAATAAGTTTTATCATTGAAAATTATTTAAATTAAAATAAATATGTCCACACCATTATTCGGTGTAGGCCAAAGCTGGGACTGACTCTTTTCAGCCCAAAGCCTTAACTTTATATGAGGGAACAAGGGAAAATCCTCACATATGTGAGCATATATTTCCTCATCAATCCAAAAGAAAAATAAATGAAATAAACAGAAGATTGGAAGATTGAAAACCTCTCCTTGATATATTAACAAGTAAAATGAAAATGTAAAAAGAAAATAAGGCCACTGATAAGGTGACTTGCAGCAATAAGATAACATATAGAGAGAGATGTACTAAGAATAGTTAAGAGAGAATTATCATAAATTAATGGTTGTTAGAAAATGAAGCTTAAGACCTCAGAAAACATAGCTCACAAAAACAGACCAAAATGATACAAATATAAGCAAGAAAACAGTGATACCATGGAGTCAAGCCTCCAACAAAGACAACTGTACTTAGTGACATGTGCTTCTGCCCTGCCCCACCAAAGCCAGCTGTAACTAGAGCATTTACGGTAGTATCCATGCTTGCGTCAGGCATTACAACTGCATGATTTTTTGCTCCAATATTGCACTAAAACCAACAATCGACAACCAAAATTAACAACCTTTCAGAAAAAGATAAAACAGTAAAATTAACATCAAACTCAGATAATTTGCCAGGGCAAGACAGCTACTAGAATGTTTGTAGAAAAATAACAGATTAGTTTCCCAAAAAGTACCTGAACACGCTTTCCTTTAGCAGAAGCTCTAGAATACACATAAGAACCAGCCTAGTAAAAGTTAAAAACATGCAAAACAGTAATTAGTAAAAGTACATACTAATACATGGTCAAAAGCTCTATAAGAGATCAATAACCAGCAAAGATTTCAAAATTCAGATGACCTATGTGAGAGAACAACAAGAATACTTCCATGATTTTGGAGACAAATTGAACCACAAACCTTTGATCACCAAATATTGATACATAAGTTGCATCTATTTACAGTTTCAAGGTGTTCAACAGAGCAGGGCAAGAAAACTATATGGATTTTGATATGTTTGCCAAATCTATAAATAGATTCTAATATTATCCATTATTCTAAACAGAAGAACCTCCTCTTGCTATCATTAAGTATTCTCACATTCTCAAGAAACGTTTAGGTTGCTACTGTTCACATTTCCTAGAAGAAAAAAACTAATCAAAATACAGACCTGTCTTAAGGATAGATGTCATGACTGTACTTTTAGTAGTTGTCAACCCTTCAGAACTCTTAACACATAAATCCATAATCAATCATGTTAAAACTACCTTAAGACAGACAATTTTTATAGGGATAAAACATACACAGACAAGGCAACATGCCAGTTCCTAGCGAATGAGAATATAGGTAGCAGGACATGGCAATAGAGATTTTTTACTTTTTTTTATATAGAAGTATTCATTGTGAACATAAATATTGGTACTTTTCATTAATATATAATCAATTCGTTTGTGAACTTTAAAATTCTTAATTGGACTTGATCTAAATTATTAATATATAATTAATTATTTTACAAACTAAAAGTTGGAATTAAACCAGATTATAGGATCAAAACAAATTTAATCGTGCTATTTTGCTGAAATGGGTCAAGATTGGATTATCTTGTTTCCTTCCCCCAAAAAGTGTGTTTCATGTCTAGACAAAAATTAGAACTCCCCCTCATTCTCCCTTATTCTTCTGTCTATATCCTATTGTATTCTCTCTGCCACTGTTCTACAGATTTTGGCAACTATTCATCATTAAAGGCATCATTTTTCCCTTCATCTTCTTCTCTATCTATTCTTTCTCATTCCCTATCTAAGCTCTTATTCTTTCAAGAACACCAGCCTTCATTCTGCCTCTCTGCACCAGGTATCAGAAACTAGCTCATCATTGTCATCCATAACACTACTGTGAACCTCAGTGTTTGAGCTCTTTTTTAACTCCCAAAATTTTTATTTCCCTCATCGCAATTTCTCATCCTTTGTACACATATCTGTTGACTGTGTTGGACCATGTGCACTTCAATTCTTTTCCATGTGTGGAGTTGTTGCCAACTTGTTTTGCTGTGTTTCCGAATTTCATCACAGACACTGGTACAAGACCAGAAAGAGGGCATTTCCGGTGTCCATGCTTAACTTGCCACAATGATCATAAAAGTAAACAGGAAAAAAAAATATAATGTGAAGGTAAAAGTAAGTGATGACTGAATAACTTACAGTACTTGAACCAACAAAAGATACAGCTTTGATGTCATCATCATCACATATGGTACTAATGATTTCCTATACAAAATCAAAGGAAAGCACAATAGAACCCAGTAAAATGTAAGTGAAAATAGAGATATTGCATACAGTACAATGCCAAATAATCAAAAGGTTAAAATATACTCCAAGTTCCTGTACTCTGCATATTTGGAATTAGTCCCTCTACTTTTATTTCTAGGAATTTTAGCCCCTCTACTTTCCGGATTTAAAAATTTAGGTCCAATTGTTAACACTGTTAAAATTATTCTATTAAATTCGTTGATGTGACATTTTGAAATTAAAAAAAAAAAAACTCACTTGATAACCATAGAACCGAAAAAGTGACGTAATAAAAATGAATTTAACAGAAGAATTTTAACAATGTTAACAATTGGACTTGCATTTTTACATCAAAAGGTAGAGGGACTAAATTCCAAATGTTTGAAGAATATAGGGACTTGGAGCATATTTTAACTTAAATCAAAATACAGACTGGATCATGGAAATGATTATTGTGATGGAAAAATCAATGTCATAAACCCAACACAACAGCTTCACTCACGATATATTGTAGAAAGAAGACGTTGATAATAAAAAGAAGGTTGCATGCTTATCCTCTGAAGCATTTCAAGGGATGCTATTAATAACGTATATGAACCAATAAACAACTGTAAGTCCAAACTCAAAAACTTACATTGGAGCCATGAACAATATTTAAGACACCATTAGGCAGGCCAGCCTCCACTGCTAGCTCAGCAAGCATCACAGCAGCCCCTGAAAGAACATGAGAACATATCAGTTGTACACTTGAGAATAACTGCCTTATGTAAGCACAATGAATCACCAAATAAGAATTGCTTAAAATAGGAGCTTTATCTTCTCATTTGTAAATATTTAGCTAAAGATGTAGAATGCTTCAAATGTTTGAGTTCAGATTGAGAAACAATAATAAGTCATGCCAAAGCTCACTCAAATTTGCAACCACGCTCCATATGCATTTCAAAGCTCTTATCATTTTAACCTTCTAAGTATGAAGTGGCTTCAACACTTTTCATGTTCTTAGCAACAACTGATGTTTTTTTCCCTATATAGTAATGAGTCAAATCTCCATTAAATGCATCCAAATGTAAAAAGAAATTATCTCAATGCAATCCTACCACGTGAGACTCAAGGATTTCACCAGGGCTTAAAAGAAATGGCTCTTGCTATATACATGACGGGTCTACACATAATAGTACATGTTCAATACCTTACCTGGAAAGCAAGTTTTACATATCTGGGACAGGATTTTTAACATCATTAAGAATGAAGATAAAGTTACTACAATTTCATGTAGGCAAGTGGTACAAAATAGCTATCACCTGGATCCTTCTCTGATGGCTTTAGTATAAAAGTATTACCACAAGTAACCGCAATAGAAAACATCTGCAGGTAAAAAATCAACAGGAAAGTGAATGAGGGTCAACTAAAACAACTAAATTAAAATGTTTCTATCAGTTATCATTGATCAGAATGTGAAACCCAGGAGGCTAGTCTGTTAATGTTCTTGTAACCGATTAACAAAAGTAAACATCAAAACAAAAGAACCTCTTGCATTATGAAGTTACATCAAACTCTGAAATCAGTTTCATTCTTTTAGTAGAGGATTATAGGTTTATAACTACTAAGTAATCCTATTGCTCATAACAACTAAGTAATCCTATTACTCATCAAGCTAAGTAAACAGATTGATATTAGACAACCATGCTATGAACTTGGACTAAAAGCAAATTAAGCTTACCCATAAAGGGATCATAGCTGGAAAGTCGAAAGGACAAATACCAGCACAAACACCAAGAGGCTCTCTAATGCTATAAGAATCAACTCCATAAGATATATTGGAAACAAATTCACCAATTTGCAAATTCGCCAATCCACAAGCATGTTCAACCACCTCTACCAAGGAAAATGAAAGACTATAAAGCAAACCATTACTAGAAGGTTTATTAAAAAAAATACTAAATGAGAAAGAAAATTACAAGACCTTAAAATAGAAAAGAGATACTGACCTAACCCACACAAGACATCATCGTACGCATCCTTCAATGCCTTCCCGTGTTCATTGGTAATGTTCATAGCAAGCTTATCCTAGGGCCATAATGATATTTCCCATCAATAAAAGATAAATGCCAATGAAGAACAGAACATACGGAATTCTAAGTATTTACAATGTCTCTCCTAACGAGCTCTTGAAACTTGAACATTATTCGCTGTCGGATGGTACTAGGAGTGTTACGCCATGATGGGAAAGCCCGTTTTGCTGCAAAAACTGCTGCTCTGAACTCCTCATTTGTAGTCAGAGGAACTTGAGAAATCACTTCCTGTGTTGCCTATGAAGAATTATAAATGAAATGATTATGAAAAGGAAACCCAATAATCTATTTATAACTTGATAGTCATGTGTAACTAAAATGGAAACTTTTACAGGTACCTACAGGGTTTATAACATCAATTGAAGCAAATGACTGTGAATCAACAAATCTACCACCGATGAGATTGGGAACCCTCTGACATGCAGCACCAAGAAAGTTTAATTCCAATGAAATTTCAGAGAAAATTTCAATAAGGAGGGAGGAGATAAAGAGAGAGCGAAAACAGAAGAGAATAATTCATTTAAGCACTAAAGCTCTCCCTCATTCCAAGTAGGGGAGCTACAACTTTGTGACCTGAGTGGTGTTGAACAACAACTAAAGCTTACCGGAGGGTTATGTTGCCTCCAAGATGGCTCCATAACTGATAGATAATTGTTTCTTACAGCAGATTTCTGAGGTTTCAAAGACTTGTAGTTTCTCACTGCAGTGCGAACATGTCATCACTTAAAATAACAAAATACTCCAAAGAAACTGGAAAAAGTGAAAACAAGATAAAAGAATCAGAGAGTGCTTTTCATGATGTGAAAAAAAAAAATACCTGACATATTTCCTTGCCGAAGCTTGGCCTTGACATTATAAACATGCTTTGGTGTTGATAAAAGATCAGGGTTGCTTTGTCTCAGTCTCTTTAGAATTTGCCGAGGTTTTAATCCAGATTCTGTCATTTCTTTTATTAACAAGACTTCTTTCTCAGAAAAACGACGAGCGGATGGATGTTCTGCAATGTCCTTCAACGGTTCATGGTTGTGAGTACCATTTTTAACTGTAAGTACCCACAACCCATCATCCTTTTTACCAACAACTTCAAAGGGACAGTTTGTAAGTCGAGAACCAGTTCTCCTTCTGCGAATACATTCAGCAGCGGACTCATCAATAGGTTTCCTCCTGTTACGATAGACGCCTCCTCTGTCACAGCCAAGGACTACCACTTTGTCCCTCTTAGATTGCTTAATAGTAACTACATACCCTTGCGATACAGCAAATTCACCAACATGCTGGATAAGTTCTTCACGATCTATAAAGGTCCCAGGTGGAGGAGGAAGCATCTGAGGCTGTTCATTCAACTCTGAGCTACATTCCATATCCATCATTAATAGATGAAACGCATTACCTAGAGTAAAGCAAAAAATGCATCACACTTTAAAAATCCTTCCGACAGTCAACACCTATAGACTTGATCCTCCTCCTCTAGGACTTCACTCTCCATTGAGACAAAATGGATTAAAGATTTACATCACCTACATTCCCCCTGCAGGAAAAACGAAACTACATTAAGAGCACGAAACTTTATAAGTACATAGCAATACACTAACGTCGATGCATGAAACATAGACATGGACATTTACAAAACTATATGTTCCACCCAAAATGTTATAAATTGATGAAATTATTAATATAGCTCACAATCAATTTTTCTAGTTTCTCAGAAATTAAGCTTTCATATATGATTCATTCAAATGAACACTGAAATTGGAATGTCACTATCAAAATGCCAAGATAGCAATACGCTTGAACTAATGCAACAGAATTCTGAATTGCCTCTGTTTATAAATATAAAAGGAGAAAAACCTAACCAAATTCTCAAGATTATCCTGTCGCAAGGAATTCTCCACTAAATTAGACTCGGCCTGTCAATTCACTTCTCATTCTCTCAGGAACCAAATGGAAATTTCAATTTTGGTCGTATGATGAACAAAAGTTGGAGAAAAGTTCAGGAGACTTACCGGACAGATCGGACTCGAATCGGCGGCGCTGGGCGTCCAGTGTATTGAATAATTTTACTTTTTGAGTGGAAGGGATTTAATATGCTCTTTCTCGCACTGGAAATCTTGCGTAGAGAGGGAGAGTCGACGGTCTTTCTTGATGGGTCCGAAACAAGAAAACGAGGTACGTGTTTGGCTTTGTCTAATGGCGTTGGGTTGGTGGCGTTGTTTCAATGAGTGAAAATGATTTTCAAACAAACACGACCTTGTAGCTTGTTTGCCTTTGCCAGTCTGCTCTCGGTAAAACTGATTTTTCTTTCTTTTCCGCCTTTTACAAATTTAATTTTATTACCAAGCAAGATAAAAAGAGAGAGTAACTAATATAAACAATATTTTATGTAAAAAACCCTTAAATTTAAAAATATTATAGGTGGAGTATGAATTAGATAGTTTGGTTAAAATTGAAATATTTGATTGAATCGATTTAAGTTGGTTAATTAATTGGTGATTTAATTTAATTTAGTCGGAAATTGATTAATAATTTTTTTAAATTTTGAATATCAATTAATTCGATTCAAAATCGAATAATTAATGGAAGTAATCGAATTAATCAAATATATATTATATATAATATTTTTTATATTAGCAATGTATTTTTAAACTATTGTTTTTTATATTAATCGAAATAAATTATATATTATATGTAATATATTTTTTTGAACTATTAAAAAAATAATAATAAACATTAGCAATGTATTATTTTTATATGTTTTATATTTATGTTAGTTAAAAAAAAAAACATACAAATTTAGATTCTATTAATGTATTTAAAAAAATCGATTTGATTAATAATTAAAAACTTTTACATTTCGAATAATTTAATTCGAATCGACCGTTTGAATATTCGTAATGCAAACAACTTATGTATAAATCTTATGGAAAATTTATTTACAGGGCTGGTTTAAAAGAAAATGAAAAATTGCATGGTAAAATAAAATATTATTTTGTATACGTATAACAAAAACATTTACTCATTACATTTTAAAGTGATCAAATACATAATAATATATCAAATTAATACATTTAAATTCATATTTATACATCCTTTCTTTCATTTTGAATTGGATTTTATGAAATTTTATATAAACAAAAAAAAATTAAATAAAGTGTTTTTGAGAAATAAAATATTTATTTTAAATATGATATTATAAAATAATAAACATCTATTCAAATAATGTTCAAATTAATTAATATTATGATATTTTAATAACTTGTTAATATTTTAATGTATGAAATATAAAATTTAAATATTTTTAAGCAATTAATATTAATTATTTATAAAATTTAATAACAATATATATGTAACCATTAAATATATGTAATTAAATATTAACACATTTGTATCATTTTAAGAATTTTTTTTTTTTTAATTTTAAAATGCAATTTGAATATATAACCCATAGTAGATATTAACATAACATAAAAAAACATAAACCTAACAAATTAAAATATTACTTGCATTTGCATTAAATTTTACATTAACATTTACGATTTAAAGTGACTGAAAAATGAGAGAAAAAAAATGAGGGATGAAAAAATAATAATGCTTCCAAAGGTGCTTTTGGCTCCAGAAAAACTAAAAATTTTAGCTTTCGAGTAAAAGTATTTTTGAAAAGCCACTCATTTCAATCAAAATTTATTTGTTTAGCATAATTTTTTTTTTTTTAAAATGCTTTTCAAGCGTTGCTGAACACAATCTAAATCTTTTGATTTTTTTCTCTTCCGCAAAGCTTTTATTCAAGGCATAAATAAAAATAAAAATAAAAAAATGGTATGGAGAGAAGTAATGAAAACAATAGAGACATTGGTTAGAATGAGAAACTAAATTTAGTGTGCAAACATAAGATTTTCAGGCATTGGAGATGTGGGTCAATCATTTATGATGTTTTAAGGAAAAAATGTTTGGTTTTTAATTTTGTAAAAATAACTCAATATGCTTTATTTGGAAAATTATACCATTCATGAAAGGTTCATTTAAAGGCAATTGAAAAGGCTTATTATGGTTCATCAAAAAACCCAACGCTTTAGCCAACCAAAGTTGGCAAGGTTTACCCATATTTTGTGTTTCTCAAGGTACCATATCGCCAAGCTAATTGGATTACAAAATAAAAAATTATCCTTCAAAAAAGCTTTACGTGGTAAGAAAATAACAACGGAAATAATTAAGCTAAGGCTTGTTTTTCTTTTTTCTTTTTTTACCACAATTCCAATGTGATGGGCAAATATTGCTCAATTTGATGACTTTCGGCAGCAACATGAAGCAGAAGTTTAGAAGATTGCCCTGGCTTCTTATGAACCGAACCCAAAAAATGTTGCTAATCACTTGAACTACAAAATTAACAAGTAAATCTTATTATAGTTTTCTCCTTTATCTCTCTTTTTCTTTTTCTTTTCTTATGTATATTTAAAAATTCCACATATTAGGCATAAGTAAAGAAATTACAAATATTGAAATCTAAATCATAGGCCTGTTGTATGTAATTTTTTTCGTATTTGTATTCTATTACATTATCACCCATAATCTTTATAAGCTATGACAACCATAAATAATTAATTTAATGATCAAGTTCTCATAGCTCACATGGATGAGGGCCAAAGGTTCCAAATCAAATTCCCTTAACCATTTACTACATGATCCTAAAATTTTATTGATTTGTTGCGGGGCTCTTAATAAAAAAAGTTTCAACAAAATCATATAATTTAAAGGTGTTATTACTAATGACACAAGAAGATACTTGAGGGCAAGAAGTACACTGGTCCATGTATGGCGACTAACCCGATTGATAGGTGTTGGCGATGCAAAGAGGACTGGGTTGAGAATCGCAAAAGATTGGCGCAATGTGCACTTGGTTTTGGTCGTAAAGCTCGTGGTGAAGTTGAAGGAGAATACTATATAGTGACAGATAATTCTGATGATGATGTTTTAAATCACCCACAAGGAACTTTACATCATGTTGTGATCCAGAGTAAGCCATTATGGATCATTTTAGCTAATGATATGCACATCAAATTATCAAAGGAACTAATAGTTCAATGGAATAAGACCATTGATGGTCGTGGAGCAAGGGTTCATATAGCACATGGATGTAGAATTACACTTCAATTTGTGGAAAATATCATCATTCATAACATTCTTGAAAGTCAAGGTGGCTTAATTAGGGACTCTGAAGATCATTACGGTTATCGAACAGTCGGTGATGGAGACAGGATTTCTATCTTTGGATCATCAAATATTTGGCTGGATCATATTTCCATGTCTCAATGCCAAGATGAACTTATTGATGCAATACAAAGTTCCACCGCCATCACCATTTCAAATTGCCATTTCACACATCATGATCATGTAAGCTTTACCATAAATTGCTCAACAAGCTACACATTTTGTCATCTAATTTCAACAAAATACTCTCTAATTATATGTTTTAGGTGATCTTGTTAGGTGCAAGCGACACTTATGATAATGATCAATTCATGCAAGTCACAATTGCGTTCAATCATTTTGGCAAATAATTGATACAAAGAATGTCTAGATGTCGATGAGGATTCTTTCATGTTGTTAACAATGATTACACTCATTGGAAAATGTACGTCATTGGTGGTAGCACGCATCCCACTATTATTAGCCAAGTCAATAGATATATTGCCCCAAGATGACCCCAGGACCAAAGAGATAAATGGAAATAACTTTCTTTAATTTTCTTACCACAATAAACATGATGCAATTAAAAATGTATATGCGGTTGTACCATTAATTTATTTTTGTTCATTGCAATTCTACAGATAATCAATAGAAACTATATACCAGAATCAGAATGGAAGAATTGGAAATGGAGATCTGAAGGAGATTTGTACATGATTGGAGCTTTTTTCAGAACTTCTAGGCCACCTACACTTCTTAATTTGAATTTTAACGATAAAGATATGATCAGAGTAAAATCTGTAACATTTGTTAGAAGACTCACACGTTTTTCATGGACTCTTAAATGTAAGAAAAGTGCCAAGTGCTAGAAATAACTCTGAATTCAACCAAAATATTAAAAAAAAAAAATCTTCTTTCTTGACATATAAGAGAAAGAACATATCATATGGAAAATGTTAATATAGAACAAGCTAACATGATACATATAAAAGAAAGCAATGTATTGTTTTATTTTTTAATTTTTTAAAAATAATGATTTAAATATAGGTTTAAATAGTCATTTGACCCTTGAAGTTGACACATTTTCTCAACTTGGTATTTATGCTTTTTTTTTTTTTTTTTGTCTCAATTTGATACTTCAATTTTTTTTTCACCATTTTGATATCTTTTTTATAGCACCATTAAGTTTGGACACATATCACCCTACAATTGCAACACGTGTTATTTTCTTTCAATTTCTAAGATTAAATTGCTACAACTATTCTAAATCAATTTTGTATGATTCCATCTGGGTTTCATTCATTGATTTTTCATTTTTCTTTCAATTTCTCTAACTTTTTTTCACAATTTTTTTCCTTATTGATTTTCGAAAAATCAATTCCTAAAACAAAATTTTTAGGAAAGACATTTTAAAGAAGAATTAAAGTCTTGTTTTTGAACCTTCGGTGCTTTTAAAATCCCCTTCTCAATCCCCCCTTTGAACTAATTCTCAAACCACACGTCCAAAAATTTTCAACGCCTTAAACCTCAAAATCAGAACTTAAAATTTTTTATTGTTTTTACCTTAGAAAACCATCAAACCGTTGACCTTTGATCCACTATTTTAGTTTCTTTCTCACCTCAAAATAGATATATTTTTTTTTAAATAAAAAAATACTTATTTTTTACAATAAGCTTTTTAACTATAACTTTAAAAAAATAGGATTTAAATAATATATACTATAATTTTATGAAATACACAAATCATTTTTATAATTTTTTCATAATCATTTCATAAATTTATGCGTGTTGATACTTACAATATAATTTTCATAATTTGTATAAAAATAATTTTTAAAAATTAGATTTGAGTGTAACTATATAATTTTCATAATTTGTATAAAAATAATTTTTAAAAATTAGATTTGAGTGTAACTATCTGTATAATTAAAAAATTGAAAACTATAATTAGAGTGTTCCACTTATACTCAATTTTGTAGGACCTACTAATTATAATGATTAACCAAATATATCATCATCGTGTAATTACAAATAATTATACCCAAACATATCACAATTGTGTTATAAGAAAAACATAGAAAACATATACAGTTAGATAAGACACGTGTCAATTAAGGTAGTCTTTAAATGTCTTCTTGGATTTGGGTTTTAAGAATTAGATTTGAGTTTTGGTTAATGAACTTGGGCTTTTAAGTTAATGGGTTTGTGTTATATGAGAAATGAGAGTTGAGTTTTGATTATTAATTTTATAAATATAATTATTATTAGTACTGTCCATGGATGGGATAAGTTTAGGTGGAGTTTTAAGTAGGGAATTGATATTCTTTATATTTGCTTAAAATCGACTCAGCAGTGAAGTCACAAATTTTTTTTAAGGGATCGAAATTAAATTTTAATTTTTAATAGTCTATATTTTTATTTTTTTAAAATATTAAATCAAAATTTTATAATTTTAGAGAATCAAAATACAAATTTATATTTATTAATTTAAAATTTTAAAAAATTTCAAAACATCTAAACAACAATTTTCAATTTTAGAGAGGGCAAAGACAATTGCCAGCCTCCCTAGAAATAACTTACCGTACTTTTAAATGTTGACATCATAATATTATGGATTATTATAGATTTTTTTAATATTTTCATCATAGGTTCTGATAATGTTTGTTCTTTTTGATACAATGTCTAGAATTACTCATAATCTTTTTTCAACCCATAAATAGGAAGATAATATGCTTCAGCGCACTCGAACCCACGTCTTCCTGTATTGACAACAATGCCCATACTAATCGAGCTAATACTCAATCGACTTATTATAGATTTAATTTTATGTATTATAAATTACATAATTTATAAAAATAATACATAAAACAAAATAATATATTACAAACTTACAAAACAGGTCAAGTGAGCTGGATTCAGACCTTGAATGTTTTAAACTCGAGTTTATTTTATATTTTAAACAAGCATAATTTTTTTATTCAAACCCTTTGTTTGAATAGAATATTTTTATTCAAATCTTTCTAAATTTCGAATAAATCTTTTGAGTTTGAACGAATAATCTAACCATTGAATATGTTTAATTATTAAATATAAGAATGGATAAAATTGTTTCACACTCCAAAAATTCGGAGAGACATATATATTAACATTTACAAAAATTAATGGCAAAATTGCAACAATAAAAAAAGGGCAAATTAACAAAATTAATCGAAAATTTTAGGAATAAAAAAACAAATATTATTTCCAAATACCAATATGATCTTTATTTAATTGTGATTGGAACTAGTGTATTATATAGACTAATACGTTTAAAATTACTACAATAACTTATTTAAAAAAAAATATTCTTAAAATTTCCTGTTAACAAAATCTTTTTAGAATAACGCAAAGTTAGCATTTGCCTTTACAGCTTGCAGATCTGATTAAATTAATCAAAACCTGGAAATTTTCTAACATTAAAAAGTAATCAGTAATTAATTCAAATTAGTTCCCCGACGCTTATTATTGTAATTTTCTAACATTTTAAAAAATGTCTGAATTATTGTATTTTTTTAAATGTCAAGGAATTAATTATTGGTTTTTTTCCCTCTTTTTTTTTTATCATTATATGGGTTAATTAAAAGAAAATTAAGGATTCATTTCGTCGGTTACTCTATTTGAACAAAAAAAAAATACTTTTTGTATACTTTCTAGCATAAAAACTTTGCAAATTATGGTAGTTTTATCTATGGAAAGAGTCTTAGTTCAGTTAGTATTGATATTATTGTCGATACAGAAGAATTTGAGTTTGAGTGTATTGAAACGTATTATCTTCTTATTTATGAGTTGAGGAAAAACTATGAGTAATTGTAAACAATTGTTTTAAAAAAAAATACGATCAAAACATTTAATAAAATTGTTAAATACCTAAAACTATTCATAATTTCTCCCCAACATAACCCATAAATAGGAGGATAATACGCTTCAGTGCACTCGAACTCACATCCTCTTGCATTGACAACAATATCCATACCAATCGAACTAAAACTTAAAACCAAACTTAACATAAATCACTATTTAATTCAAACATTTTTTATTAAAAAAAATTCAACAATTGAGACATTTTTTATTAATTTAACAAAAAAATAATATAAATAATCGATGCAATTAAAAAAGCATTGTATTAAAACTGGGGAGGAAGTGATAACCTAAAATAATAGAAGCGGTACAATATTTCCACTATTGGGATGATGAGCTAATTGTAAAATATTATTCCATCACTTTCTTTTTCTCGTCTTTTTTTGGTACTTTGTCAAAACTTAATATTAATCTGGAATTTGTTGATGATTGACACTTGGCTTTTGAAGGCCTCAAGAACTTGATTAGTATTAAATTAAAGTTCCTAATTAGCTGTTAGGGTGTGATTAAAGTTTAAACATTGCACCATAAGTTTGATTTATACGAGGAAACATCGTACGTCAGTTGGATACCATCACATGCCTCTCACCAATCACAACCTTTGTTAATCAACCTGTATTTAATGATTTGGTCCACGCTACCAAAATTAATTTATGCACTAAAATAAGCACCTACTTTATTATTTATAAATTGAAAAGATATTATAAATAATTTTAAATTTTACGTAAAAAAAAAAAAAAAAAAACCCTTTTTTTTAAAGGGTTGAGCCCTTACAAAGTAAAATCATACAATCTACTTTCTACCACAACTTACACCCATCTTATCTTAAAGCTTTTAGGGATGAATTGATAGTCAAATCAATCAAATAATCAATTCATTGATTTAATTGATCCTATTTAAAAATAATTAAAATTTAAAAAATAAAAAATGATTCAATTGATTTTTTTAACTCGATTCACATGTCAAACCTCTAGTTCTAGAGCAATACTTCAATTAATTCTCGATCCAATAGGTCTGATCCAGTTTCTAAAAACCATGTCTAAACCTATCCACCCTATCCCCACAACTCTTTGAATCCAATGTTGTTTGCTCCTTCAATGTTTCCATTAATCATATGCACCGTTCAA
Source organism: Kokia cookei (assembly GCA_039519145.1). NCBI lineage: Eukaryota > Viridiplantae > Streptophyta > Magnoliopsida > Malvales > Malvaceae > Kokia > Kokia cookei. The sequence continues at coordinate 38,472,801 of CM076901.1, forward strand.
GAAGTATTGTTGCGCTCCAATGTAACTCGTTTAAAACTTTTTTCTGATGCAACTGATAATTCGTAAAAGATGGCCCAAAGTTTCGTCCAGGTAACTGAACATGTGCCCATGCTTCCATTAAAACGAAAAATACAATTCCCCATACTACCTCAAATCACACTCTTTAAAGATGCTCTCTTTATTCTCATCTTGACTGCCCATCTGTACTATTTTAACTCAAATTTGCATTTAGGGACTCACAACACTAATTTTTGTTCTTAAATAAATTTGAGTACTGATTTAAGCCTTTTCTCGCAAGGTTTTGGCTTACGCATGCCTTAGTTTTCCATTTTTGGAAATCTTATTGAAGTCCAAAAAACCAACTTTGCTAAGATTATGGACTTCCCATGCATATGTATCACCCACTTGCTCACCTGCATTAAATTTAAATGAAATAAATTATCAATAATCTGAAATAAATTTATTATTGAATTTATAACGGAATATTAGTACATACTTTAATATCATATTTTTTTTCTCAATTTGGACCGTAATATTATAATAAATTAATCGGACCACATATATTGATATGACCATCAAGGTGAGTCAAAAATATTATTGTAAAGCTCGTAACTCGTAAACTTTTGACTTGGTAATACGAGTGTTGTTTCCATACGATGGTTGTGTTCTCCATGTCGAGATATGGAAGGTGGGATTATATATTTAGTAAAAATTGAGTACTGTAGATACAAAAAAATAATGTTGAGAGAATTTTACTAATACTTAGAATTATCCATAATTCCTCCTCAATCCATAAATAAGAGGACAATACGCTTCAGTGTACTCGAACCCAAATCTTTTTGCATTGACAACAATATCCATACCAATCAAACTAATACTCAATTAACTTATTTTTGAATTTATTAAGGGATATTTGAACATATTTTAATATTATATTCTTTTTCTTAACATGAATTATAATATTATAATCAATTAACTTAATCACAGATATTGATGATGGGTCAGGATGAGTCAAAAATATATTATTGTAAAACTCGTAGCTCGAAAACTTTTGACTCAATTTTAAGAGTATTATTTCCGTTTGGCGTGCCAAAGCTGACTGAGAATGTGAAATTAAATATTTAGTAAAAGCTTTTATTATTATCAATTAACTCGAGTTTCATATCCTTTAAGTAAGGCCTTAAATTTGAGTATTGTGAATTAAAAAACAACTAATGAAAAAAATTTAGCCTTGATTAAGAGTTTGATTCAGCTCAACTCTAGCCTAATAAGGTTACCGAACATTCAAGGTCTCGCACTAAAAAAAACATGTTTTTTTTGTTGTTGATTTTGTGCTAGAATATAACTATCCATACTAATATTTAATATTCTTGTTGAGTTGGTATCACTCTTTAATTAAATTCTAACTCAATGAAGAATTGACCAAAACCTTCCTTATTTTTACAAAATAATAAATATTATTTTGAGGATAATTTTATCTTTTAATATAAAATCTAGTAAAATATTTACAGGTAATAGAATTTGAATCCATAACATTATAATTTTTAATAACTCAACTTTATCGTTTTAACTAAATTTTTTTTTATATAATGTTAAAAATAAAAGGTAGGGTCACATGGTTTGAAGTCATGCTGCTAAGTTTAGTAGAATAATTTAAAAAGGTAATTTTAAAAGAGAATTCATGTGACCTGAACACTTAAATTAATTTAAAATGTGATAGTAAAATAAAAATATATTTCAATACTTTAAATCACATCCTTTAAATACGCTCTTTTCATTGACATATTGATTGTCCCATCTGTATTAATTTTAACTTAAATTTGCATCTAGTGACTCTCATTATTAATTTTTTTTAAAGTTGATTTGAATATTAATTTAATTAACAACTTATACACTCCTTTTTCCGCATGATATACTACTCACTTCAAATGAATTAAATTAATTAAGAGTAGACTACAATTTTCAAAGAGAAAAATATAAAACTGCCCATTATGTTTGGAGTTATGAACCATCGGATTTCAGCATATAATTATATAAAAGTAATAAATATATTATTATATGTTCCTTTGAAAATGTGGATATGAGATGGAGGTTGATGAATGAAAACGAGAAAAAATTATATGAAATATGAATATTATCTCTTTTCAATAATTTAATGGTATATTTTTACTAAAAATAATAATTTAATGGTGTATTAGTAATTTCATCTTGAATATTAGAATTTTCATTTAAATTTGATTTTTTTATGAAATTCAAGATAAAAACATTAAATTATTAAAAAAAATACAAAAGACGTAACAATCTCTAAAATTAGAGAACTGCAACTTCCAAGTTCCAATTACAAACAATATGGTTGCACAAAAGAACAAGATTTGAGCCTTTTTCTTGCAAGCTTTTGGCTAACACATGCCTTAATTCTTTCCATTTCTGGAAACCTTATTGAAGTCGAAAAGAACAACTTTGCTAACATTGTGGATTTTTCCATGCATATGTGTTAGCCACTTACTGACCAACTTTCACACCTGCATTTCACCTCCATTAAAATTAAATTAAATTATTTATTACTAAATAAAATTTCCAGTCAAGTTGAATAGATTCAATTTTTTTAATTATCGTCGAAAGTTTAATTCGATTTTCCTAAATCGATAACTTGAAATAAATTTATTATTGAATTATTACAGGATATTTCAACATATTTTAATATTAAATTATTTTTTTAATGTAGATTTTAATATTATAATAAATTAACTATCATAGATACTGGTGATGGGTCAAGATGAGTGAAAAATATTATTATAAAACTCGTAACTCAAAAATTTTTGACTCAATTTTAAGAGTATTGTTTCCGTTTGTGTTACGCTAGAAAAAGGCGCGCCAAAACAAAAGATGGTGATTGGGAATGTGTAATTAAATATTTAGTAAAAGCTTTTATTATTATCGATTAACTTGAATTTCATATCCTTTAAGTAGGGTCTTAAATTTGAGTATTGTGAATTAAAAAACAACGATGAGAAATTTTCAAGCTTAGTTAAGAGTTTGATTCAACTCGACTCTAGCCTAATAGGGTTACCGAACATTCAAGGTCTCACACTAAAAAAGACACATGTTTTTTAGTGTTGATTTTGTGCTAGAATATAACTATCTATGCTAATAATTAAGATTCTTATTGAGTTGGTGTCACTCTTTACCTAGGTTCCAACTAAATGAAAAATTTACCAAAATCCTCCTTATTTTTACAAAATATCTATTATTTTGAGGGTAATTTTATCTTTTAATATAAAATCTAGTAAAATATTTTCACGTAATAGGATTTGAATCTATAACATTATAATTTTTAATAACTCAATTTTATATGTTTAATTAAAAGTTTTTTTCATACAATATTAAGAATAAAAGATAGGTAACATGATTTGAATATTTGGAATGATCATTGGCTTAAACATCTTGGTCAATTGAATTCCTATTGCATTGCTTCGGAAAATTTGGATCACACTTTTCGTGTCTGTGATTTAGTAACTTCGGCTGGTTTGTGGGATTGGGAACGTCTTCATCAATTAGTTCCACAGAATGTTCTAAATCATATTGCTGCAGTTATTCCTTCGTGGGAAGGGGTAGGTCCCGATTGCCTTGCATGGAAGTGGAGAGATAGTGGCAGCTTCTCTTCCTCGCTAACTGATAAGAATATTTTTGTTTCTTCTAGTGCAGGTACACCAGTTTGGAAGTTCATTTGGGTTGTCAAAGCTCCCTAACGAATTCGGGTTTTTCTTTGGCTTTTGTGGCAAGGGAGAATCCTTATGAACAGGGAACGGCAAAGGAGACACCTGACAACCGATAATTTCTGTCCTGTTTGTGGAGATCAGATTGAAACGACAATTCATGCTTTAAGGGACTGCAATTTTGACATAAAAATATGGAAGTCTATACTACCAAGGCATGTTTATTCCAATTTTTTCTCCTTACCTTTGCTTGATTGGCTACTTTGAAATTTAAATGACAAAGGGCAGGTTCTCTAAAGAAGAGGTGGTGTGGCAATCTCTTTTTGCAATCCTTTGTTGGTTAATTTGGAAGTCACGCAATGAATTAATTTTTTCAAATAGTCATAGAAGTTCTAGCTCAATTGTCGATACAGGATATACTTGGGCTTGTAGTTTTCACGACTTTCCCACAAAGCCGAAGTTGATGCCTCTCTGCCACAATTTATCTACATGGTCTCGTCCTATGCATGGGTGGCTTAAACTCAACTCCAATGATTCGTCTACTTTGGATAAGGCTTCCATTGGCGAGGTGATTCGTGCTGAAAAGGCAAGCTAATTATGGGGGTATTCATTGAGCTTTGGACTCGATTCAATTTTTAAAGTAGAAGCGCGAGCCTTATTGGAAGGCTTGTTCTTAGCTTGGGACAAAGGTTATAGAAGAATTGAAGCTGAACGTGATAATGTTTTACTCGTGGATTTGATCAACTCAGGAGGTGGAATTCATAGTAATTTAGTTGAAATACGGATGCTACATCAGGTACTCCGCCGTCAATGGGACGTTCGTCTTTGTAACATTTCAAGGGCTTTAAATATAGTTGCTGATCATATGACGAAGATTAAATCTGCTTTCTAATGGTCTTTTGGAAACTTTTAGTGCCCCTTCGATCTCAATTTTGCAACTTTTGGAAGAAGATAGACAAGCATCATTTTGATAATTAACTTTTATTGAATTTGTAATCGTTTATTGCTATTTTTATTCTACCAAAAAAAATATATTATTAGTTAATTCTCTCTAAGTTGTATTGGATGTTTGCTTTATATAAGTTGAAGGAAATTATTTTTTAAAATAATTTTTTAATTTTTCTTAAATTCAAAATTGAGTAAATTAATTTTTTAAAAAAATTAGAGTAATTTAATTTTTATCCATCATATCTCCTGGTTGCATATTCTATTTACATTTTCACGCCTTATCCGTGTAAAGTTGTTTGTCCCTTCAATATTTCCATTGATCGATCATACGTGTCACTGAAGCATTATCACTCAACAATATTATTTGTTAAACTCTTTTTCCACGCAATTAATAGTCCGTCAGAAATGGTCCAAATATCCGCCTGAGTAACTGTACATGCGCACGTGCTTCGATTAAATGAATAGTTCAAATCCATATAACACCACAAATCATACTCCTTAAAAACTCTCTTTTCATGGACATCTTGACAATCTCCAATAGATTTGTCCAAACCCTCCTTTCTCACATTTCTCATGCATTTGATGGCCAGTTGATAATGGCCCAAAGTTCTACTCAAGAATCCGTACATACATCCACGCTTAAATTGAAATCAACAATCCAATTCCCTATAGTACCTCGAATCACACTCCCAAACTTGCATATCAGAGTAGACAAAGTCACACGATACCCAATTAGGTGACTAATGGTAAATTAAAAATTTCAGAGAAAAAAATTTGCCCATTATGTTTAAATTTATAAACCATTGGATTTCTGCATATAATTTTATAAAAGTACTAACAAATATATATATATATATGTTCCTTGATCATTGATAGTTGCAACTCCCAAGTTCCAATTACAAGCAATATGCTTGCCGAAAAGAGCAAGTTTGAACCTTTTCTTACAAGATTTTGGCTTACACATGCCTTAAAATTTCCATTTTTGGAAACCTTATTGAAGTCGAAAAGAAACAACTTTGCTAACATTATGGAATTTCCCATTCATATGTATCAACCACTTGCTGACCAACTTGCACACCTGCATTTCACCCCCATTATTATTATTATTTTTTTTTCTATATCTAACTTTGTACTAATTACAGCAGGGAAGGCATCATTAAATTAATACTGCCCACTAGCATGGATCAACACAAAGGGACCTTTCCCTTTCCCTTTTCCTATATGTACTATTTTATAAATATTTCAATAGCAATTTTTGCATATTCCTAGTTCATTCGTACACCATGCTTTCAATTCAAGCTTTAATTAAAACGGAAAATTTTGTCTTAAACTCTAAATTCGAATGTTATGACTAAAAAATATTTTTATTTGATGGATAGCACATGCACTTGAATTGTTTCGATTTTATCGAAGTTGAATAATAAAAAATATCCTATGGGTTACGATAGATTCACAAAATTAGAGAAATTTTGATTTTTTTAATAAGCTCATTATAAGTTAAGATCATGTCTGCTTTTTTTTACTTAATGCCTAGAACTATCTATAGTTTCTCCTCAACTCATAAATAGGAGGATAATGCGCTTTAACACACTCAAAACCCATGTTCTCCTACATTGACAACAATATCATGCTAATCGAACTAAGATTCAATGGACAAGTTTTGATTAATTGTAATAAAAAACCCTAACTTTTTAACATTGTTTACTCTTTTAAATGACTAAAGTTTAAAAGTTAATATATATATATATATATTAGCATGATTGAAAGGCATAAAAGTGAAGTCTTTCTTATTAACAGCCAATTTATAGATTGAAAAAAATAATAGTTATTACTAAGGATAAGATTTTTTATTAATTATTTGTTTACTTTGGCTGTCTATACCTACCTGTTCTTTTTTTTTTTTTTTAATATGGAATACCAGCCTGTTCTTTCAATTTAATAACAATTAGCTTATACTAAAACTTGGAAAATGAAAAAAAAAAATAGTTAAACGATATCAACAATAATTTTAACTTTGTCTGCAAGTAAATTTGAATCAATCTTGAAGCTAACTTGACCAAAGTAACGGCAGATTTGGCTCTCCTTTTTTGATCCATTAGAGCTAAGGTTGGTACGAAAATTAGATTATATGAGATTGTGTTGTGGCGGAGGAATATATATATATATAGCATCAACATCAAAGATTGGATATTTCTTTGTTACAGTTATGTGATCTGAATTTCGTTTGGTCTTGTTTGAAAAGTTCGAGATATAACTCACTTGTTAAAGAAATAAAATAGAAAGACAAAGTAGGGGACCATGTTGCACAGGGTTGTTTAACCCTTAAAATGTGTATAGTCGAAAACTTCTTGTATTGTTATTTTTCAACATTAATGAATCTCTCCTCCTCCGTCTGTGGTTTTTTTCGATAAAAATTTTCCACGTAAAATCTACGTATTCTTATTTTTTCTTTCTTATTGCTTTGCGATCATTTTTACTATCATTATCGACGTACTGTATAACATCCTTTAATTTTGCTTTTAATTTAACAACTCATTCATTTTAAGGTTTGTTTTAAGGTTGTAGTTTAAGTTATTTATTTTAAAAACAATTATAAACTTATTAAAAGTTGTAAGTAATTTCGTTTTTTTTTTTTTAATTTTTTATTGTTATCTCAATTAAGTTGGTGTTCGAATAATTCGTTACACCAATTCAGTTAGGACTTTATAAGTAGTATAGATGCTAAGAAATTTTAGAAAATATTGATAAATCCAAAAAAAATAGTATAAAATTTATAAACATTTGAAATAGGGATGTAATCAAATCGAGTTGAACTCAAATATGATAAGCTCAAGCTCAAATACTATAAAATTTATATAGTTTGAGCCGCTCAAGCTTGATCTCAACTTGATAGTTACTAAATCAAATTTAAATTATTTTCAAGCTAAACTCAAATAGGTTGTGAACACCAGTATTTTATTTACACCTCTAATTCAAAACAAAAACAACAGTCCAACTGATACATTATTGACTACTGTAATTTACATATGTATGAGTCGAGTCAACCCACGATCCGATTTTAAAAAAAATTCAAATTCAAACTTGAATTTAACTCAATTTGATCTAACTTGTAGATTTTATATTAATATATACTCATAACAACATTTAAGTTTAAAATGTATTCTTATTATTTAAATGATTTTCTAAACCTAAATTCGAACTGAACCGATCTTACTCACCTAACCCATATACAGATCTATTTTAATAATTGTATATATTGTTTAAAAGAAAAAAAATCCTTTGGATGGAAACCCTCCAAGTTGAAATTAATTCATTTGTCAACAATAGAAAGAGTAGGGCAATTATTTCCCCAACCAATCAGAAAAAAGGAAAAAAAAGCCTTGACAAATAAAATAATTGTACGGACCTCATTTTGTAGCAAACGTGTCGATCATCTATACGTCAACATTACAGTGCTTTCACTTTCCACTTTTTTCACTACTTCCACACCCGTCCACCCACGAATCCTGGGGGGGCACTCTGACAGTCCGAGGATACTATCTCTCCAACTCACCTTCGAGTACATATATTACCCTACTCGCTTTCATCTCCCGAAACGTGTCCATTCAAATCTAGGCTTGCGTCTCCAACAGTTCTCCCGATTCTGTTCCGAGTGTCAACACTGGTTTGTTTGATTCACTGCGACAGACGTCACTCATATGCAGCGCGTACAAAAGTTATCCACTTAGTCGCGCGTAAGCCCTATTAAACGACATGTGAATTCCTTAATAAAACCGCTAAGCGGTTTCGGGCTCCAAGTTTTATGTCCAAAAAGAGGTTTTCATATTATGTTTGAAAACCGATTTAAGCTTTCCATTTACAGCATAAATATAATTTCCTCTTCCATCAAGTTCAAGTTTTCTTTCTACTTTTCTCAAAAACTTTTTCTTCCAAAAAGAGGAAAAGAACTTGCGTCCCTTCAGTAATTAGCTTAAAACAAGTAAGCTTTTTTCCTTTTTAACTGCTCGAAATCATATTTTCTTTCTATTTTGACTTTGTTGCCAATTAGTTTTATTGCATATTTGGCTTGGATTTTTATTTCGGGACATTGATCTGAGATTTTCTAGGGTTGAAATTGGGGGCGATCTAGGAGAATAGAAGCGATTAGAAACCCTAAGATTGAAAGGAAGGAAAAACTATTATAAAAGAGGGGATATGGGAAGAGGGAAGTTAGTGATTCGCAGAATCGACAATTCAACGAGCAGGCAAGTCACTTTCTCGAAGAGAAGAAATGGATTGCTGAAGAAAGCGAGGGAGTTATCGATCCTTTGCGATGCCGAAGTTGGATTAATCATCTTTTCTAGCACCGGCAAGCTTTACGATTACGCCAGTACTAGGTCAGTTTCTCTTTCTTTCCTTTTTCCTTTTTTTGATCTGTTTTTATTTATTTATTTATTTGATAATAATTTTGTTATCCTTTTCTTTTTCGGTTTTTACTAATAATTATTAAAAAAGAAGCCCCTTCCTTTTTAAGGCTAACATGAAGTAGAATTCGCCACCTTTTCTTTTCCCCTTCCATTGTCGTCAACATGCATGCAAACAGTAAGTTTTTTAAAAAAATGGGTATATTTGAAGAATTATATGCTACCAATGCCTAAAATATGTGTTGAGCATATGTGTTAGACATTTTTAAAAGAAATAAAAAAAAAATCTGACTAACACAGTTTTTAATTTGGGATAAATATCAAAATTATACATGAACTTTGATTCAATATTCAATTTGATATATAAACTTTTATTTGGTGCATTTATACACATGAAACTTTAATTTTAATTCAATAAGTACATTTAAAGAAAGAAACACATCAATTTATTTTTATATGGGATAAATATAAATATTTTTGTGTGCAATATACAAACATAAAATGATGCAATACTAACAATAGTGTTAATAATTTGTGAGAATTAGATTAAATAAAAAATTTATGTATAAAATTACACAAATCCAAAGTTCATGTATAATTTCGATATTTATCCCTTTTAATTTCGAAATTTACTTCCCCTTTCTCTTCTTTAACAAAGCCAAAATACATGCTAACAATTTCAATTTCACACTATGAAAAAAAAATTTAATTGAACTATATATAGTAATAATGTCTGTATACATCTTCTAATTTTACCTAATTGAGGTTCTGTTTAACATTATGAATTATAATCCTTGTTTTGATGATCTGAGTTTGCTATTTTTACAATAGGTTGTCCACTTTAATTGTTTTCATGCACTAACTGGAAATTTTGGTATGAACTATCAAGTATGAAACAAAGAATCTTAGGATATAGCTTACAGACTTGAATTTTTTTTTATAAAGAGGTCATAGTCAAAGAATAATGGAAGGAGTTACAAAGTAATGCTTGGATTCAGATCTCATACATATTAGAAGTCACCTTTTTAAGGATGATTGTTTGAATTCAACCAATTAGGTTAAATATTATTTAGTTCTCATAGGTCCCATCATGAACACACTTGCTATTACTTTCAAAGGAATATACATACGTATAGACTTAGCAAAAAAAGCTATATATGTACACATACATATATGTGTGCATGGAGATACAAATAATCATTGTTGTTTTTTAATAGAAATACAGAGTAAAACGATAAATTTTTAAACAGGACAAGTTTGCATGGCAAGCAATATGTATTTCATGCTAATTTGTATGAATTTTTTTTTTTAATTTTTTAAATATTTTTATAATTTTTAAATTATTTGTTGATATGACATATTAGATAAATATCGTCATGTTAGCATAAAATATACTGGACTGTATGTGAGTTTCCATCAATATCATTAAAAAATTAATATTTTGATCACATTTCTGCTAAAAAGTATTTTACTCTTTTTAAAAGTTAATAGTCAAATTTAATTAAAAAAAAAGAATTAAGATCTAATTGATGAAAGATGTAATGTTGAAAGCTAAATTTATAATATTTTTCTAAAATTAGATTTATGCTTATGCTTATAATTATCATATTTAAATAATGATCCACCCAAACTAATATAAAATGCACTTTCATAACTTTTTTTTTTTTATGAAACACTTCCATGACTTTAACTATTTGTATGAGTATAAGCTTTTTTTAAATGACATAATAATAATCAAGTTAAATGAATTATCCCATATATATATTGAAATGGTCCATCTATTAGTCTATTAGGACCATTGCTTTAAACATATATTTTTTTTATTCATTTTGATTTTGATAAAATGAGTCCCATGAGGACAAATCAAACTTGAACTGAATTGTGAGGTTTGAGTGACAACATCAATTTGAAATTAAACTGAAATGAACTGAATGCATCGATTCAAGTAGATTTTTCGGTTTTCACAGTTTCTTTTACTCAGTCCTATGAAAGGATTTACTAAAAATGTAATTCTCTCTAATTCTATAAACAGAGAAATGAATTTCTGAATTTGATTTCTTAGAAATTCTGACTTAGCCTTAGCTCATACATTGTATCTAGTATTTATATACATAAGCCTGCAACTGCCTTAGCTGTTATCAGCTAACTACTGTGAACCGAATACTAACAAACTAAATACCCCTTATAGCTCCACTCACTCTGATATTCTAATACCCTACAACACACAATATTAGCATTGCCACTTTCCACAATAAGTTTGTGTGATATTCCCCATCTCGAAGCCTGAAAGATGAGAATAACTTCTCTGGCGGCAAGAATTTCAGCTAGTATTGGGTTAACGACCTCGATTACCTTAGAATTCTACTGATACCAGCCACACCCAAGGGTCCCATAAAAGAGTCGTCAACACTAAACTTAAGAAAACCTAGCTCCGAAAAGTACTAGGTCCTTCACAAACTTTGAATTTGCAACTTATTTAAAGGAACAAACATTTTCAAGGGCACCACCATTTTAGTGGCAAGAACATTGGCACTTAGCCACCACCAAGCTAATCTTAGCTTAGCAAGCTCAACAAGTTACTCCCAATCCAACAATTTGCCATTAAACAACATATCATTCTTAAGCAACCAAATTGACTCGAAGGTGGCAAACCAAAAAAAAAGTCTTTCTCAAAACTTTAGCACCCTGTTGGGAGGCAAAGCGTGTCGCCAGACAATGAAAAAAAAAACATTCAGATTCTTAGGAAATACCAAATTCCAAAGTTAACAAAAAAATTGCTTGTCTCTAAGCTTTATCACATGTAGCAGAAGAAGTGGAGATAATACCTCTCTTAAGGTGTGTTTGGTTGGGTGAAAAAGTAAAAGAATGAGAGGAGAGAGCGGAAAAGTGAAAAGAAAATAAAATTTGAGTGTTTGACAGGGAAGAAATGAGAGAGGAAAGAAAATAGGATAGAGATTCTTAGGTAATACCAAATTCCAAAGTGAATAAAAAAAAATTGCTTAGTCTTCAAGCCTTATCACGTGTGAAGAATAAGTGTTGAACTAATTCTAAATCATAGTAACAAAAACATGTAGTAGAAGAAGCGGAGATAATACCTATCACATGTGAAGAATAAGTGTTGAACTGATTCTAAATCATTGTAACAAAAATATGTAGCAGAAGAAGAGGAGATAATACCTCTTTTAGGATGTGTTTGGTTGGGTGAAAAGATAAGGATGGGAGGAGAGAGCGAAAAAGTGGAAAGAAAATAAAATTTGAGTGTGTTTGGCAGGGAAAAAGAACGAAAGAGGAAAGAAAACAGGATAGAGATGATCATTTCCATCCTTATGCACAATAAAAAAAAATAAAAAAAAAACTTTCCAAAAGATGTATATGTTAATCCAAATTAAGCATTTTTTAAAAGATTAATTTTCTTTCTTTTTATTTTTTAACTCTACCAAATAATGGAAGAAAATAAAAACATTTTTTCTTTTAATTTTTTCACTAAACATATCCATCGAAAGAAAAATTATATTTTTCCACCCTTCCATTTCTCTTTATAACCAGTGGATCCAAGTTGATACCAAACTCTTGGTCTTTTGGATATTGATTTTAAGCTTATATATTTGAAAAAATTTTAATACCCTCTTCTCATTTCAGAGCTAAGTTTTATTATCTTCACAAAAGATCATAGAGTCGTCTGCACCATTCGGTGCTTTTGAACAAGGGTTTGAGTGTGTTAGTGGTTTTGATAGGTGTAGTGGTTTCTATTCATTTTTATTGCTTGGGTGTGTTTGACGACTTTGATTTTTTTATTTTTTTACAATTCACTCCTGTAAATTTTCTTTATAATAGCTTCATTTGTCTAACAAAATTTTAGATACCATAAAAAAAATGGTTTATTATACACTTATAATATTATTTGAGACACTTATAACAACATTCGATATTCAAATTATATTTGAATTTATTTAAAATGTTCAAATTAAAAAAATTATAATATATTAATAATATTATTTACCCGTAAGATTTAGATCATATCTTGAATAAAATTTACAAATATAATCTCATTTATTAAAATTTATTTTCATGTAATAAAATATGGTTAGTATATTTTTATACAAAATTTAAATATTTTATTGAAATAATATCTTAACTAAAAATTATTGTTTTTATTTCACTTAGGAAAAAAAACTAATTTCACTAAATTTTGAGAGAACATGCTGTTATAAAAAACTAATTTAATCTCTTACTATTATAGATGAAAAATTGGTATAGAGGGTAAAACTAAAAAAAAAAAATTTACAATAAACTTGATTGTTATAATTTAATGTTGTTATAGAGAGGGTTAATTAGTTTTTACTTTCTTTTTCCATTTTTACGATTTAATTTTTGTTTTTCTAATTATATTTTATTAATTTTCCGTGAGTACCGACGAGCTCACCAACATATTTCACATTAATATACTAAAATATCACTTAATTAATGAATGAAAATAACGGTTTCATAAAACTTTAGACTAAAATCCAACAATCCAAAAAGTAGAAAACTAGTTTTGAGAAAATAATGGTTTGTAGAGTTTTCACAAAATGTATAATAAGGAGACAATTTGTACAATTTGGTTTAAAAAATAAATAATTGGCTAAAATTTAATATCACATCACATACTCAACTTTTTTCTATAATAATTTCATTTATCTTTCAAATTTTGAATTTTATAAAAAAATACTAGTTGTTATACATTTATAACAATATTTTTTTAAATACCTATAAAAACATTTGACATTTAGATCATATTTACAATTTTTTAAAATTTTAAATTAAAAAACTATAATATATTCATAATATTATTAATTAGTAAGTTTTAGATTGTATCTTTAATAAAATTTTAAAATGTAATTTCATTTATTAAAATTTATTTTAATTTTTATAAAATATGATTAATATCATCTTATATAAAATTCTGACTTTTTATTAAAATAATATCTTAACTAAAAATTATTATTTATTCTGTAGGAATAGAACTAATTTTACTAAAATTTAGTATATGAGGTTATTATGGAGAACTAATTTATTGAATAGTGTACTTCTTACTTTATAATTGTTGTTATAAATGAAAGTTTGTTATAAAAAATTAAAATAAAATATAAATAATCTATTGTGTAATAAATTTGATTGTTATAATGAAATGTTGTTATAGAAAATAACCCTAAAGAGATGTCATTGTAAAAGTAAAATTCTGTAATTTGCAATCCACAAAATATTAACTTTCGGATATAAAATCCTTAAAAAAACTAGATTATGGCATACCAAGATATGAGCATAAAAATTATGAAAAAAATTTATATAAAAAAAATGACATTTTGATTAAAATGGATAAATTGAAATTTAAAAATCATGCTATCATAAATTTAAATTCTATTAAGAGTAATCTTTTTTTATAATTCTACAAAATATCTAAAAAAAAAAATACCATTATAGTAATCTATTCTATATAATACTCTTGATTGAGTTTAATGTTACTCAACATAATGATATATCCCAATTAAAAAATTACTTAAAAGATTTAAATTTTCAATTATTTTAATAATTTAACTTTTTGGAAAAATAAAACTACATTCCTTATAAACTACCATTTCCTTTGAACTTTTCCTGCTTTTTTTAATTTTAATTATATGTTTTTACAAATATGCAAGTCATTAATCATTATTGAAATAGTATTTATTATGTTATAATAAAAATAAATGGGTTTTTAGTTACTCTCAATTAATAATGTGTTTTTAACTTGTAATATCAACTTAATTAATTAATTAAATATAATGTAGAAATCTTATATTTATACAAATTTTAAGTTAGATTTTGACTTTTTAAAATGATATTATTTTTCTAGACTTAGCCTTGATGTGAAGAATGAGTAGTAATTTAGATAACAATCATAATATTTTTTTATTGTTAAAAGAGACAAATCTCAAAATTATACATGAATTTTAATTTAATGATCAATTTGATATAAGAATGTTGATTTTGTGTAATTATACACATGAAACTTTGAATGTGGTTCAAATATATAAAAAAAAAACTTCAATTTTAGTTCAATTATACACATTTAAATAAACAAATATAATATTTTATTTTTATATTGAATAAATATAGTTATTTATCTCTTATTTTGTCAACGTTTATATTTTTATCAATTTGACCCTTACCATTTTTTAGTTAATTAATGATAAATTTTTTGTGTGCAATATATAAAAATAGTTTTTCTTTAATGAAAATGTTGACTAAAATATTAATCTTGCAACGTTGTTCGTATGACAATCCGCATGATATTCCATGTCTAATTCATGCTAACATGACATTATTTTTTTTATATGTCAGCTCAACAAATAATTTAAAGATTATAAAAATAAAAAATAACTCAAAAATATATATAAAAAAGTTCATAATTTTTTTAAAAAAAATAGCTTGAAATACGCGTGAATTGCCATGAAAAATTTCATGTTTAAAAATTTAGCATTTTAGTAAGTATTTTTGTTAAAAATCATTTCAATTCTTTGTCAAAAAGTTGATGGTTAATATTGACTTTTTCAAAGATTGAGAGCCAAATTAAGCTAAAAAAATGAGGTAAAATTAACAAAAGATGTAAATATTAAAGGCTAAATTGGATATTAATATTATATTGATAACTGTGTTAATAGTTTGTAAGAGCTTAATTAAATTTTTATACCAATTCGAAAGCAAATCGCTCAAAACTTATTCAACTTATGATTGATTCGATTTTTTTCTTTTAATTTTTATGAATTATTAAAATTTTATTTAATTAAGATCGAATTGATTGATTGAACAAACGATTTAACTAATTCAACCATTAATCCAATATTAAAAACTTATATTTTCCTTAAAAAAAACTTTGCTTCCATTTGTAATTAAAAATAAGTATCCATTCCTTTATTAAAAGTATAATCCACTTTTCATCTTTAAACATAAGAAATAGATTACGTAGTTGTTCAAACACATGCCCTACCCTTCACATATTTAACTTCATATGTAGATGGGTTATTCCCATCTTTTCCACCAAATCCCTTGCAACGCTCTCTCTTATATTATGCAGTCATTCCTAAAAACAATTTTATAATGCCATCAATTTGAAATATGATATGTTGGATTTAATACCATTTCCAATTATTATTCAATGACTTTTTTAAATTTATTTTGTTTTATTTTTTAATATTATATCTTTATTAACATTGCTATAAAATACAAACTATATTAATAGTCATATAATTATATTTTTTATCACGTAACTATAAAAAAATTATAAAATAATCATTTAATTATTCAATTTTGATTTTTTTTTTGTCATCTAATTCTTTTGGATTTTTAAGTGTTTTTATTTTTACATTAACTAATTAGTTACAATTGAATATTTGTGTGATATTTTTTTTAATTGTTCATAATTAAGTGACAAAAGAAATATAACTATGTGACCATTAATTTGCAAAATCAATGCAAATTCTCCAAGCATACTAACGAAAGTAATTCCTAACTAATTTTAAGCTTTTAGATTGAATTCATTTGTTCTTTTATATTAACTTTATACGATTAGAAATATTGACACTAAAAATGTCACACATATTTCTCCTTTGTAAAATTAATGCAAATTCAAAAAGCATACTGATTTTTCTATTTTCATTTTTGTTATTAACGTTAGCAGCATTAAATCTGTTATAGAACGGTACAACAGGACCAAAGAAGAACATCATCACCAAATGTATCCTGCTTCAGAAGTCAAGGTAAATTGTCTATTTAACTGCTTCAATATTCTCCCCTAATTATCCTGTTTCACAACTCTTCACAAATTCAACATCACTATTTCCCTTTTTGATGCGTTGTTTTTTATGCATTATTTATGTAACAAAAACATATATTTAATGTTTTATTATAAATTATAAATGATGCGACTAGTTAATAGGTAAATAAATAAAGATTAAAGATCATAAATCCAGGCACATGGAATAATTTTTTCCCCGTAATACTTGGTGAACATAACAATTGACCAAATGGTAAATCACTGTCTCGATAATAAGTTCAAGAAATGTATGTATCCCAGAAAGATATTTTTATACGAATGCCTTGATATGCGGCATGGGTCGATCTTTTATATCATGACTTCCTCCTTCAACGGCATTGTTCTCAATCTAGGTGAGGTCCCAAACTTTCTTAGCAAAGAATAAGTAAAATGATAGAAAACTACAAAGATAGGGCATAATTTGGATGAACCACAAAGCAAAAAACAGAAACTGTGCTCTTATCATGTTTACAGTCTTCAACTTTGTTTTGAAACGAGGACCATTATCAAAAAGAAGGATGAGCAGAAACAGGACCTGACTTTGCTTTGTTCATCGTCAAGTGAGGCTGAAGAGAAGGAAAGGACCATACAATCAAAAGTTGTGCAAACAAACAATGGGAAAGTGCATGGTTCCACTTCTCCTATAGTACAGGATCTCTGTCGATAATCAGCTTCACAGTTTCCACAAAAGACATGGATGTAGCTGCTGCACCGTGAAGAATAAGAAATCCCTACCTCTAGAGCATAAGAATCTGCTTGCAACAAGGCAGGACCTAGGACTAATGCCATGTAAGTAGCATGCCATTCAACATACATAAACCTTACAAAATAAAATTTTCTTTTATTTGACCTAACAAGCGTATAGAGTAATGCAACTTAAGCTTCCTAATAGAGGAGAGGGTGTTGAAAAATCATTAACAGATCTATTTCTAAAAAATAGTGAAGCTAGATATACATCTATGTGCTGGATGTTGGTTGAAGCAGTGTCAACATATTAAAATAGAACAGATCCTTTAGAAGATTCACAGAGATTTTTTAAGGGTACTTAAATTATGTTAAGCTCAAGCTTACCAACTCTATAGCAAGATGTATTACATAAATGGTTCACAGGGCACCTGTCACTCCTCGTGGAGCATAAAGGGTTTCTTCCAACATCTGCACCAACAGATGAATCATGGAAAGGAACAGTGTATCCAAGCCAGTCATAATGATCAGGGATGCCACAAAAACATCTCAAACAAGCTTCTAGCACAGCTATATCATGAAAAACGAAAACCAATATGGTATGTCCCTTTCAGCACAAAACATCATAGTATTCCTTGTAAGTCAAAGGTAACTTCAGAGATTTTAGAAACCATCTGAACAAAAGCTTTACCAGGTTAAACCCTCGAAACACACTCTTAAAGTCTCTACAATAGTATCGAGCCTACTCATTGAAATGTCTTCAACGATTTTGCCAATGGTAGACAATCAGACTTAAATCTCCCAGACAGCTGTTGCACACATATAGAGTCAAAAGGTAAAAATTACATCAACCACCAACTCGATGCTTCAAGCATTTGGAAGGTTGACAGAAAATAAGCATTTTTAACAAACTACTGAAGTGACGTTACAATTCAAACATCATAAACTCTACTGTCCGGAGTCGCTTATAATTGGTTTTCCTTCCACTGCATCTGCAGGTTTGCGTTCGATAAGACTCCATCGCTATTACTTCTACCCAACAACTGTCTTTCCTAACTGTAAGATTCCACCCTCTGTTCAAACTCGAGCAATAATCCTATCATACATTCAGCAACATCCACCATTTGCTACCTCAAGTAGGTTAGTCCACACTTCCAAGAGACAGTAATTATATTTACTAGTTTAGCATTATTAGTTCAGGTATATCCTTTCCAGCCTAAAGTCGAATTTGTGAAGGCATGAACAACTTCACAGCAGGACATTCGTTTTTCAGATCAATGTCTACACACAGAATTGCATTTGCATGCACTTAGTACATCAGTGGTTGTTTTTCTGAAATAGAACAGCATCATTTTTAATGAGACATGCCCGGTACCATGATTTTCAGTGGCCTCCAAGATTTAGGTATATTGGAGGCCTATACACTTAGTACACAAATATCGATGTTCTTTAAAATTTCTAGCAGAAGGGTAGGTTCCCTCAAAGTTCATGAAAAAAATAGTATTCACCAGCATACTTTTCTTTTTGCCCATAAGCGCACACAGAGTTAATTAGGATAATTAGCCGCAACATCTAGGTTTGATTTCTGACCCATATACTCCTGTGTGGTGAATTAATGTTTCTCTCAAGCTTAAAAAGTTGCATTTCAATATTCACAGTCAAGTACAGAATCAAATAGACAACTTACAGATAAATGAGAGGGAGAGAGGCATCGATATGCAAATGTCAAAAGATGCCAATCCAGCACATAGACCTAAAATTGCATGAAAACTCTGAAAATTAGAGATAATACATTGCAATATAAACATATAGACACAGATCATATCTCTATCTACAAATATCATGAAAGGAACATATGTTCTGCCCAGAATGCACCAAGGTTGACCACACTCTTAAGCATAAAAAACTGGAAGGGGTAAGAGTGACTTCAGTAACTTATAAGGACATTTGAAGATGTCTCCAATAAGCTATCCATATCAATTTCATGCTCTTAGTCCCATTTGGTCCATTGCTCTCCCTATGATGTAAAACATCATGAAAGTAAAAACTTATATTATTATGGTATAATGACAAAATTAACCCCTAACGTTTGGATGTTTGATCATTTTGGCTCTTAAGATTTTTTTTGACTCACTTTCATGCATAAGCTTTATTTTTTTGGTCAAATTGATCATTTTTTAACGGTTTTGCTGAGGTGACCATTAGTAGACTAACGGTGATAACGTAGCAAATTTTTTTTTTCACCTAAGAGAGTCCACATATGCAACTACTGACGTGGGACTATTTTATCTTATATACCACGTCAACAAATGATTTAAAATTATTAAAATTATTTTTTTTAAATATAAAATTATTAAAATTATTTTAATATTTTAATCATCATCATCCGATTCTTCTTTATTTTTCTAGGTTTTTCTGTCTGTTTCCCTTCCCCTTATTTTCCTTCTTTGGTGGTCATTTACCGGAGTTGTTCCGGTGGGTTGCTCCCCGATGAACTTCAATCTGTTCTAGGCAAATATGATTAAAAAAAAAAAATTCTTCCATTTCCCAACAGTTTCCAAGCAACCAAAAATATAAACAGTACCAAATAATTCATAAAAATAACATTAGAAAACAAGAAAGAAGCAATGAATAAGAGATTTTCAAGTGTGAGTTTAGTTACTCTTTTCCTTGTTCTTATTCTTCTATTTCTCAGCAGTTTCCAATCAACCAAACATATAAACACTACCAAATAATCCATAAAAATAAGATGAAAAATTGATTGCTTCGTCGGTGGGGGTTTTCCTCGATGGACTTTTTCAATCCCTTTTCACCACCGGGGAACCTTACCTCCCAATATTTCAAATAGATCAAACTCGACATAAAAAGCTTTTTTAAGCTATTTGGCAGTCGAGAAGATGGTTTATGAGAATGATGGGTGATGAGGCTTTTTACATTAAACAAGACAGCAAAAGGGAGGAAGAAAATGAATATTGGAGCTTGAAGAACAAAGAAGTACCAATTTGTAACTCAAAAGAAATGTAAATAAGAGAGGGAAAGGAAAGAGCTTTTCGTCTTTCACAGATCAAAACCCAAGAACAGAGAAAAGCTTTTGTTATGGAAACGACCAAGGAAAAAACATATTCAAAAATGAAAAGAGAGACAGAGAGAAAAAAAACCGACAGGGATAGACACAAAAACCCTAAACAAAAGGGAAAGGGAAAAGGGAAGGGGGGAAGGGGAAGAGTAACAGAAAAAAACCCAAAAATTTAAAATGATGATGATTTTAATAAAAAATAATTTTAAATTAATTTTAAAAAATTTATATTTTAAAAAAATAATTTTAATAATTTTAAAATCATTTGCTAACGTGGCATATAAGAAAAAATAGTGCCACGTCAGCAATTGCATATGTGAACTTGCTTAGGTGGAAAAAAAATGTCACGTCAACACCGTTAGTCAACTAACGACCATGTCAGTAAAAAAATTAAAAAATGACCAATTTGACCAAAAAAACAAAGCTTATGTATGAAAGTGAGCCAAAAAAAACCTTAAGGGCCAAAGTTACCAAACATCCAAACATTAAAAGCTAATTTTGTCATTATGCCTATTATTTTTCAGGAGCCATTCTATAAGTTAATACATGCTAACAACCTTTTTGACCATTTTTTATTATCAACAGATAAATGGAATACAATTACCAATAATTACCCCCTCCAGCCATGCAAAAAAAGAGCCCTTACCTTTTAAGAAACAGTGCTATGAAAGACTTGAATGGAAAACCAACAATATCCCTTTGTTTAGGGGCTCATTGCATGGAACTTACCAATTGGGGCAAAGCCATTGTCTATCACAACCTCAAGTACAGACCCACCTGATGCACCTGGTGCATCTAGTCAAGCTTTTTTGTAAAACAATAAGAGTAAAAAAAGACCCCCCTGATTGAAATTCTCTTTTAATTTATTTCATTATTAACATTTTTTCATTACATTTGCATTTATAATATGTGCCAAATAGCAAAGTATGAACTTGGATCCCACATAAGAAAATATGGGATTTCATTATGAGGTTTAAATTGACGTAAGCTCTCCAAACTAAATAGCTAGCTTTTCAAGTTAGATTATCCAAAGGTTCAAATCAACTGGTATCAAAATCGACCATAAGAAGGGTGGTGATGTGGCAATGTTATCGAGGACACAAGTCGCACCCTAAGCACTAAATCCCTTATATTTTCTCAAGAGCAAACCATAAAAATCCTGCTAGCCCGAGTGTAGTGTGCAATAGGCATATATGTGAGTTTTTGCATATATAAATAAAGCTTAAGACATATACCTAACTCTAAAGTGTGGTTTCATCTATCTACAAACCATGCAATTTTTTTATTGGTCAATTTTTGGTCCGTATCAATATTTGAATACTCAAATATTGAGAAATATGAAGTTAGATACTATTCCTTCCCTGTTAGTAAAGATATAACTAATTTAAAAAGTGAGAAACAAAAGAAATTAAAAAGAACTTCAATCAAGCAGGCTTGTTATGCCTATCTTATCACCATACAAGAAAGGTGCCTAATTGCACAAGGCAATTAAGCTTCACTCAAAAAGGCTTGAGGTGCTTTTGCTATCTAGTGCTACAACGCAAGGCACAGAAACGCATAGACACATGCCATGACAACACTTGATGTCGGCATTGTAGTGCAAGCATCCAAATTGGTGAGCATGATTACTGATATGCACCCATTTGCAAGTCACTGGTCTAGGATGCCACACAAAAAAAGTATGGGATTCCCTCTTGCATTTTATATGGACTAGGTCTCCAAACTCAATAGCTAGCTTTCGAGGTATGGTAATCCAAAAGTTTGTGCGACTTTACTAGTAAGAAAGGATATAGGTAGGTACCATCAACAAAAATTGAATCATGAGGAATGCATGACATATGGCCTAACAAATGAAAAGTTTGCATGTTTTGTAGACAAACTAAACCGCTATAAAGTTATAATCATAAAAATACAACACAAAAACAAGTGTAGATATTGTGCCTTCATACAACCAAGCGCTTTTATGATACCTCAAGCAAATATAAGGATTTATTACTTTGAGTTCACCATACAACCATGAAAATATTATCTTCTAACAAGCTTAATGTTAAGGACATGACCTGTAAACCACCAACTCTATTTGAAAGCAAATTTTTAGTAATAAACCACCATGTGCTATAGATGACCTCTGATGAGGTTTTCCATGTGCAAGCCCAGTGAGCAACATGTGAAATGGAACATTAAGTGATGTTATCCCAAATCTATTAAGTATAAAGCTACTTGTGGCCTTATATCAAAGTTAGGTCCTTTCCACCTATCACTAATTGGTTTTGGGTTCAAAAAGCGTTTTCTTGAGGAGGGAAAAAAACGAAAGAAAGGTGGAATGAAAAGATTAAGGTG
The DNA here is from genome assembly GCA_039519145.1 of Kokia cookei. Taxonomy (NCBI): domain Eukaryota; kingdom Viridiplantae; phylum Streptophyta; class Magnoliopsida; order Malvales; family Malvaceae; genus Kokia; species Kokia cookei. Next base: position 38,495,796 of record CM076901.1, read on the forward strand.
GAAAATGAGAGCATTTGAGTCCTTTCATTCTCTCAAAATCCAATCCTAGCACAAGTGGAAAGAAACCACTAATTCAATTAGATAATAATATTCAATTTTTTTCCTAAAGAATCTTCTACCATAAGATAAATCCTTCCATTATCATCTCTTTTATTCCTCTTTCTCCCTTCCATAAATCTTCTTACAAAACACAATGTGAGAGAGACATTGGTTTTGTTAAGCATCCTTGCCTAAAACAAATTAGTGATAGTTGAAGGGTGCACCTTTAATAATCATCATCAGGAACCCAAGACCTAATAGATGAGCGAGGGTAACACTACATAAGAATCCCTCTCACATTTAGCTCAACAAAGCCTACACTGAGCATCATGATGAAGGTCATTAACATCACATGAGGTAGAAAAGAGTAACTCAACACAACCTGAGCTTTGATACCATGTTAAGCATTCAAATTGAAATGATCGGTTGAGGGACACAACTTCATATTAAGACAGCAAGAAAGAAGAATCTAGCTCAAACTTGGGAGAGAGCCTTTTAACACAATATATGAAATATCAAATGCTAGATTAAGCTTGTAGATAACTTCAATTTGAGCAATAAACCACTTCAATTCACTCAAATCCCAAAATATCTGAACTCAACATGGTGAGTTGAGGCAAAGTAACTAAAAGTGACTCGTAAGTAGTTGACATTGTATTGTCATTGAATAGAGACTAATCACGCAAGTTGTTTGACATGTACTTCAATTTTACATCTCTTTTGATATTAGTTTAATACAAAAGACTTCACATTCAAGAGTTTGACTCTTACTTAATAATTGCTTTTGTGCTTGATAGTTTTGGCAAAGGGAGGTAGCAAGCTTGAGGCAACAACTACAGTACTTGCAAGAATACCACAGGTACTAAAAGCCTCATTTTATCACACTAAAGCTTTTTCTTTAAGAATCTTTAGACTTGTGAATTTCATGCAAGAAATCTGCAATTTCCATCTACCAAGAGCAAAAATCATGCCTCAATTTTTGTAGTAACAAATGCATTAACTACATTGCTTCCAAAACTAAGTTTTGGAGAATAATAATTATGTTTGTCCATCTCAATGGAAAAAGTACAAGGAAAAACAAGGATGGATCCAAAATTTATGTTTAAAGGGGGCAAATTAATATATATAAGATATATAACGTTTCTACTTAAATGTAAAACACTACAAATGTTCTCTGTGGCTTTTTTAGTTTGGAAGCATGTTTAATTGTAAATGCTAACTTATGTTTTTTCTACATATATAACCACACAATCAATCACTCTAGAATCTCCCTTCAAAATGAACATTATTCCTCAAAACATTTTTCGAGTTAATTTCTACATCAAATTATTTTGTACATAAAGAAGAAAATGGTGCTCCAACCCCTCTGATTGATTGGTTCCTCCTTTGTCTTTATTACCTGTTGCTTCATCATTTACTTTTGTTGTGTTTTATATTATTCCTTTGGATAGATAACCAAGTAAGGTAGAAGACAACTTTTTGGCCCACTTTTTGTTGTTTTATAGATTTTCAAAGCTTTAAAGAGTCTAATATCAATAAACAAATAACAAAAAACTCAAAGTTCATTTAAAATTCCATCTCATAACCTACTATTTTTCAATCATGTTTTATTGTAATAGTAAAGTTTATTATTTTCAATAGTTACAATGATGTGATAAGTATTTTAATATTTCTGTCAATTTTGATGGAGCAAGGTATTAAGCTAAAATTTTTAAAGTACTTTTATAATATAAACAGAGTGATTAGGATTTTGGTGGGGAGAATTAGATTTCGGTTTACTTAAACATATTTTAAAGATATAATCATCTTTTAGCAATTGTAATTTGTTAAACAAATTGTTCCAACTTCTGATGAACTATCACAATCTCATTGTTCATACTAGAATGTTGTAATGTCAACTAGCAATTTGACCTTTAAGACTAGTAATTCCAAAAACTATTAAAATACTTACATAAACAAATATATAAAAGTCACTATTCTTTACTTATGCATATCCTTTTTCTTCATGATCGTGCCCATCACACATATGTCTGTCATCTTCTCTACCTATTTCAGCACAACTATCCTTAAACTTTAGTATGAACATGGATAATAATATTCTTCATCAATTAATATAAGAAAAACGCCAACTTAAGCAAAACCAAAACTCCCGAAACTATATCCAATTCTCATCGTCACTAGTGATCTGGGCATCCTATAATATAAATCTCATGTATAATTTTATAAACAAAACAATAAAACAAGGAAATTTCATGGACTAGATAGCATAAAACCAAAAAAATCAACAACTCTTGTGATGGGGTTTCACAAAATGCTAATATATACTGTATGATGATATGCATAACATGATAATGAAAATGGTAAAGATCACTAAAATACTCTTCATAACAATGTCCTAACAGGAAACTCTTGATGATTGATAAGAATCTTTAAAATATGATATAGTGGGATTTACATACCATGTGATAAGCAATAGCTTACATAGTTATGATGTGTTGCAGGCAATTGATGGGAGAAGAACTATCTGGTTTAAGCATCAATGATCTACAGAACCTGGAAAACAAACTTGAAATGAGTTTGAAAGGTGTCCGCATGAAAAAGGTATGACAAACATTAGAATCGGATGGAACTTTCACCAAAAACATTTCAAGATAAGATAACATTTACGCAATTGCTCCTCTACTATTCTCTGCTTACAGGACCAAATTCTAACAGACGAAGTCAAAGAGCTAAACAACAAGGTTTTATATTAAGTTCTTCTGCATTTTATTCAGGTTTTCATTGTTACATATTTTCTTGTTGAGTAACATTCAATTATTGAATTGCAGGGACACCTCATTCATCAGGAGAATCTAGAACTACAGAAGAAGTTAGACCTCATGTACCAAGAAAACACTGAACTTCAAAAGAAGGTATACAATATTGCTAAGAATATCTCACATTCAATTATGAATTATGCTTCCTCTATAACTCATTTCCTTGGTTCTCATGAAAGTAATAGAACAAAATTCTGAAAAACTAATGCCAATATACTGAAGGCCAATGAAATAATCTTAAATTCTAAGCAAATGAGGATTTTCCTCCTGATATTCCTAAACAACACAAATTTTTGGGTCTCAGGTTTATAGTACAAGGCAAGCAAATGAGGCTAGCAGAAGCTCTCCCCCAAATTATACTTTCAACAATGGATATGATCTGCATGCACCTATACATCTCCAGTTAAGCCAGCCCCTACCTCAGAAGAATGATGCACCAGAAAAACCAATGAAATTGGGGTAATTCTTCCATTCATTACAAATTTTCAAAGCTACAAGAAACAAAGCCAAGTAAGAAAGCAAATTATTTCAATATCAATCCTAAAAATAACTTCTTAAATTTCCAACAGATTACAACTGCATTAGCAAGCAGGTCAGACAACCATGGATGGACATCACATCATTACCCTATCAACAACTTGCCTACAGTTGAAAACTGAGGCATCTACCAGTGAGCCTTCATATTCCAGCTATTAGATAAAGTATTTTCAGCATAAAAATAAAAATTAAAAAATTTATATGAAATATTTAATTAAACAATCTTTAGGTTTCTGTAATTAACAGGGACACATTATCCGATGTAAATTTATAAAATAATTAGAATGAACTGTTTGTGTCTGATGTTACTCTATGGTTAGCTGCCTTGTGAACTTATTTGTTAAACAGTGTTGATTTACCAACTGCAAATTGCAATTTTACTACTTGTGTTATCCAATAAAAAAAATTTCTCAGATTGGTTTTAGTTTCTTCTGATAGCTCCATCTCACTGATAAAAAAAAACTTGAGGCTGGAAAAAGGAGATGCAGGGAGGCTCAAATGAACTACATATTAAATATAAATAATTAGTAGGGCACCACCAACATAACAAGCGACTTAATTTCATAATGAGAAATAACTTTGACAGTTCATTGCATTACACTACCTTGAATGGATAGCCACCTTTCCAGCAGAGTACTCCGTACCACTCATTACCTCTTCCTCAGTAATTGTATTGACCACAATGGAGAAAATCAACAACTTAAAATTAAATAATTATACAATAAATGTCATGATTAAAGGTGATATAATTACATAAAATGCAAAAGATACTGTAGTAAACTGCAGGCATTCATGCATACATTTATGATTAAAAAAATCATACCACTTGATATAATTAAACTGCAAGAGTATAACTATAGGGAACCAGGGAGTCGGGGATGAAAGTTTTAACCATACAGCTAGGAGTATTTTAGCACTATAATTAATACCCAGTAGCAAGGTAAAGAACAGGTCTTGTGCTCAGTGCAGAGACAGCCTTTGCTAGTTGCACAAAACACAAAAGTTAGAAGTCTCATAACCTAGGAAACTTCAATAATTTAAGGTATCAGCATTCGTCTCCAGAACACAATGCATCTTAGGAAAAACAAACATGCAGTAGTTATAAGTGCCTGAAGTGGAATGTTGGCAGGCAAGAAGTCAGGTCCTTAGAGCATCAAGTAATATAAGCAATACTCATAATCTTGAACTGCAACCTGAATCATCGTTACTAATAAAAGACATGGATATATTGCAATGATAAACATGATATTTGAGCTCACATCGTGAGGAGAAATTTAAGCAATACGCATGTCTGTTGCTGCATTAAATGCATGAGGATAAGATCTGGTGGTCTCTAAATCAGTCATAGGTGAAACAAAAATTATTCCCAATGGTATGACAGTCACTTCATCAAAACACATTAAATACAGTGGTAATTACTGCCACCAACAGATGCTCACTCATTCAACAACTTGCCATCTTCAATAACATGCAAAGTGACCCTCTTTCAACAATTTCCAGAAAGGAATTATGAAAAGGGATTTAAAGTTACCATTCTAAGTATCTTCCAATTATCAGGTACAATGGCATAATTAAGCAAATATTTTAACTGAAAATAAACATAAAAGTTTTAAAGATTAGCTAGAAACTTTAAACTAATTGGACTTTTGAAACCGAAATGGTATATGAATTCTTCATAAACAAAAGGGAAAAGAATCACCTCCATCTATTAAAACTTTAGAACCACTTAGTATGTGCTTGCCTGCAATTAGAATATTGATAGTTCATAAATGACCTTACAAATTTAGTTTTCAACTATTAAGAGTTGTGAGATATTCAACTTAACTTGATGAATAATATAATGAAAATAACTAAAAGCCTGTATCTACCATACACCCAAATTCCCAGAGCACAAAATCCTCTTAATCCAATTGGATATTTTACAAGGTTTAGCTTTGAATAACTGACCATACCTCTAAGCTAACTTTGAGCTCTCCCTATCAACTCAAAAACCTAAAAATATCTATGTTATATACAAACAACTAAAGCTACAATCAAAGATTCCAGGACCAGCAATGAAGAACGAGTAAAACTTGACCTGAGACAAACCCAAATTACTTGCCATGCAACCATCATTATAATTGCACCATTTAACCAGATAGTGACCCAAAACTACTGGGTTTATTGCTCACTTGGACAGAGGCATGCAAATATTGAATTAATAAGTACACCTTTCTATTTAAAAACCCTCATGTTCTTTAAATTCAAATAAGTAGCATGTGACTTGGACGTAGGCAAGCAAAACCCTCATATTCAAATTTTAGTAAGGAATCAAGGTTTTTGAGTACTGCATCCCAAGAAATACAACTGTGAATAACCTTTCCACCATCTTGTAAGGTAAACGTGAAAAGTCCATGCAAAATTTAAGCATGGGGTTCCTTTTGGATCTATTGACTACAATCCCTGAATTACCATAATTTAATCACTATCTAGGTAACCTTCTTGTTTTTTGTTGAAGCTGCTTCTTGAAATGATTCAAATTTCAGTCCAAATAAATAGCACAAACTAGAATTTTCAATAAAACATGTAACCAAGTATTTAGAATTTCCTAGTACATCATGTTGCAATTGTTTGCACAATTTGTTTATAGAAGCCATATTATTTAATCATATTTGAGACAAATAATCTAACCTTTTAGGATTTATATGATGCAAAAGAACTTTCTTAAAAAACATATAAAAATCAGTAGAGTTCAATCCAGTTTTCTTTAAGTGATAAGGAACAGACAAATAGGGTACAAGCTGGAGTGAGAATTGTAGGATTTCTATTTTAGCTAACAATGAAGTTATTTTTGACACAAAATTGGAACATGGTTGTAAGAAGATAAACAGGATGAAAAACAAAGCTATCTATTAATTATCATTCAATTTCAGGATGAAACAATATGCTTTTTAATTCAAAAAAACAGTAACAATATATATGTAATATTAACCCTTAACAATACAAGTAAAGTTGTAACCTAGCACACCTGTAGTGGATACCTCAAAGATTTCATGGATGTCAATGGCCCTCCAAGTATAAGTAAAATTTTAAGAAGATTGAATGTATTTGTTACAGAAACACACCTTTCCTAACATCAGAACCCAAGTACAAACAATGCAGACCTGTATAATTACTAACAGATATGCCAATAGAGAACAGGAAAATTTTATTGACAACAATGCAGACATGTATAATTTGCTACAGATGGCATAACTTAGAGTTAATCAATCAAACTATATTAATGTTTCCCTCAATTGTTAACATGCCAAAATAAAATCAACCGATACAAATTTATTACCCCCTCCACAGGGTGCAATATCACTATGATAATATAACATAACTCACTAACAATGACTACTTATCCAAAGAAAAAAACCACCAACAACAGTCATTTTCCTTTAATTGGAATCTAATGAGTAGAAATGCTAATTATAACACCGTCTTTTTGTATCTTTAAAGACGGCAATGCAATTCAAAATAACTCGGAGAAAATGCTTTAGAAAGAAATATTCATGCATTAATATAGATTAGAAATTCAGTTAACAACTACAAGAACTGATAATGCAAATAAAAACATTCCAGAAACCTAAATAAAATTAGTTTCCAATACTATATGGCTAACTAACAACAACCTAACACTATTAAAGCTACCTCATATACAAAGAGAAGAATCATAGACCAGCAATTTTGATTTATCATCCATTAAGCTAAAGCACCCGATAAAGAAAACATTGTGGTCTAACAAGATGAATCCAGATAGCAGGTCTTCAGACAGAAATTCCCTTCTTAAATGTATATTTTTCATCATTTTAAAACATAATCAATATTCTTTCTCCTTTTTTTTCACTAGTCCAAAAATATTCTCGCTAAATTCCAACTCATTTTCATCATATCAGCACTACTACCACCACCACTACTACTACCCTCGACAATTAACTATATAATCTGTTTTTCATAGAGCAAAGCCCTAATTCACCTCGACTGGACTATCTAACGGCTAAGGCCAACGGCCTCAATCCACCAAAAATAAAAAATAAAACGCATTTCTCCTCCATTAATTAAGAAATACCAGCATTAACAAAATCAAGAAAACAAAAATATTTAGTGATAATTTTTAGTTTCTTGGGTGCAATTCCAGTGGCAGTAAAAGAGAGGCATAGTACACTACAGTACTCTTTCCGAAAGAATGATTAAAATGATTAAAAGTATACAGTAGCAAACAGAGAGTCATCAGATTGCAATAATATGCAGTGTCATTAATTCAACGCGGTTAGTGACGAAAACATGTCAAGCTCAGGACACCGTAGAAGAAGAAAATAAAGCAACCTAGACGATCAAATATACGTGAACTTATATTCAGAAAGTAAAACAAATTATAACAATAACTAAAAATTACAAATAAAGAAGCGCGAAGAAACATAAAAAGCAAATAGCTAAGCACTTCCTCAAAGAATAAGCTTCAGAAGCCATTGACCTAATCGATTTCTAAAAAACATTGGAAAACTGTATATCAGCCCAGAAAAAAAAAAGGTTGAGAATCAAGAACAAGGAGTAAAGCCTTAACACAGCTATCAACATGCAGCGAGCGATATCGCCATGAAAGTTCTCAAAACAAAGCAACTCTACGGACATAAAAAAGGATTCATCATGAAAGTGAAGACGAAGGCAACGAATTAAGCAGTGGAAAGGAGGGCGTATGGAGACGGATCTGGTCTGCTCTTTTCTTTTGCCTCCTATTGGAACCAAAATTGAAAGGTGCTGTACGCCTGGATTAACAAAAGCGTCGTAATGTGGAGAGAGAAGAAAATACCTTCGCCAACTTACACGAATGACGAATCCTTGTTAATTTACCCAAGGAAACATATGAACCCATAAATAGAAAAAAACCCCACAACAGGCTTTTTATATTCTCTGCAAACATAATTACGTGAACTACGTGTACTTGGACAGCTGTCTCTCTTTTAGTTGCCCGAGTTACATCTAAAAATCTGGCTTTGACAGGAGATTCAATACTGTAGAGATGTCCATGCCCAGGCCGGGCCTAGATTTTTAAGGAAAAAAGCTTGGATTTGAGTTTGGCCCTGCTCAGTTTATAAAAAACTTATATTATTGTTTAAAAAACAACAAAATATGTAATTTTATAATTAAATATAAATAAAGATATAAAAACTTATTTTATTTAAATTTGGGTTTGCAGGTCGTAGATAACAATTTATTTTATTTAAATTCTTTTTAAAATTTACAATATTTATATTTTTATATTAAAAGTCAACAATAGAAGATATTAATAAAAGTGTAAGGTGATTCATCCCTAGAAAGTAAATAGTTGTCATGAATAAAGGTGAGTAAAATTCGATTCGATTTGAAAAATTCGAAAATTAATTCAAATTTTGAATTAAATAGTTCAAGTTATTTGAGTTAATCAAGTTATTCGGATAAACTCGAATAAAAAATTAAGTTTTTCAGTTTAATTCGAATATGAATTACACATTCGAGTTATCTGAAAATCCGAATAAGAAAAGGTTAAACTACGTCGTTTTGATAAATGTTTACTTTTTCTAAAGTTGAAAGTCAAAACCATTAAGTTAAAAGATAAAACTACGTCATTTTGATAAATATTTACTCATTAAGTTGCAAAATTATTATATTGTTTATGTAGTTAAATAATATTGTATTTTGTCTACTAGTTAAATAACCAGTTCATGTAAACGCAACATTGAGTATAAATAATAGAATTTGTTAACTCGACTCGATTTGACTCGAATTTTTTTGACCCGATTCAATTCGATTCAAAAAAAAATTCAAATTGAGTTCGGTTGCTAAAATAAGATTCGTAAACTCGACTAACTCAAATTTTTTTACTCAATTCGACTCGACTCGATCGAATACTCGTCGTTAATCATGAATAGCGAGATGGCAAAGGAAGAGAAATAGAAAGAAAGAGAAAGGTGAGAGAGATTATTAAAGGTGTAGAGAGAGAGAGAATTGTCATGTACCTTTTTTATTTGAATGAGATAACTTTTACAATAGAGATCAGAATTGTCACGTGTAAACATTTAATGGGTGAATGTTTCACTTCCTCATCTCATTGTAAGGGCAAATATGTGATACTATGGATCGATGATGTGACAACATAAGATAATTTGACAAATAATGATTGTCTTGTCATATTTGAAGAGTTCTAAATGTTGGGTGTCATTGTTCTCGCTTGTGGCAACGGTACTTGATGAGGCGATGTTCAAGGGTGATGTGCAAAGGTGGTACAAATAGACCCCATCTTGGGGGTCGTTCAGAAATGCAGTCGCCCAGAGTTCAAAATTAAAAGGGTCTAATTTTTTATTTTTTTTATAATTTTTAAGAGGTCCAAAATTTTTTAGTAAAAAAAAAATTTTCAACTTTTAAGAGCCCAATTTTTATTTTATTTTTGAGAGTCCCAAAATTTTTTTACTAACTTTTAAGATACCTAAATTTTTTTTTTTTTAACTTCTATTATTTTACTTAAGACCTCAAAAATATCAAGAACGGATCTAAGTACAAATATTAAAATTATATATTATCAATAATAAATAAATAAAAATTGATATTAAAAATCAAAACACGATAAGTTATTGGCACAAAGAGAATTTTTTTAGTACAAATAGTTTTTACATTTCTACAAGTTATTGGTTCAACTATACGCTATTTTATCCAATATTCTTGTATGAATTCTTTTTTTTCCTTTGGTCGGAAAGCAGCGGCTGCAGTTGAACTATATATTAGTTTACAAATTTCAACTGAATAGATGCTTAGGTAAAAGTGTTAATTGCATCATTTGATCTAACGGCATAATTTGGTAGTTTTTGTTCGATAAAGACATTATTATTAATAATATTATTGGTGAGATGATTTATCGAAAATCGATTCGAATCGAGCTATTTAAATTGTTTATAAATTTAAGAATTACAATTATTTAAAATTAAATTGAATTTTTTAATATATAATTTATTTTAATTTTTCATGAAATAAAAAATATTTTATATTTAAAATAATGAGAATAATTTAAATTTTTTTAAAAATTATTATTTTTTAAAAATATTTATAAAGAAAACTTTGAAATTTTGTCAAATAATATTTATAAATCATAAAATAAAATTTATTTTATCAAAATAAATCTGAAAAGTAAATATAAAATTTTAATGTAAAAAATAGAAAATTAAATCGAATTATTTTGAAAGATTCAAAAAAATTTAAAAATTCTGACCAAATCAAATCGATATCACCCTAATTTTAATATATTTTGGTTCTTTATAAATACTACAGGGGACAGGGAAGCAAATTACTAATTATAGAAATTATGTGGGACAAATAATTCTGAAAGCAAGCAATTGAAAATCTCGATTAAATTCCATTTTGTATCTATCCATTTGCACCATGTCCAACATTATCAGCCCACCACAATCATAAAATAAATAAATATATTGTATTTGAAAATACGAATTCAAAAGCTTTCATCTTGATTTCATTTAATTATACAAAGTCTAAAATGCATAAAAGTATATATTTCAAATTTAAATAATGTTTAAATGAAAAATCATAAAATTTTAAAAATAACCACCACAATTATATATGCTTTATTATATAATTCTATATTATTTGAAAAATCCAAATTGTCAAACGATGTTTTGTTGGAATTCACAAAAGTTGGCTTCTATACTGTTAATTTTTACACAAGGCAAGTTGAACATTTAGTATTCCTAGTAGACGTAGTAGTCAGCTCTCTAAGTGTCTTTTGAGATAATGAAATATAATGTGGAAAAAAGAACATGTCGGCAAAGTATTGAATTTTTAATTTTAATTTTTAACGACTTTACATTTAAACTGTTAATATTGTGCCTACTTTTGTCTTAACTAGTATGATTGTTCATCCATATGTCTTATTGGGTTTGTTGATGAGAATATCAGTAAGGAAAGAGATATGGAAGAAGATATGGTGATGTTAAGAAAGGTTAATTCACTCTAATTAGGTGAAGAGTTGGAGGAAGTAGGTAGGGAGGCTGAGAACGCAAAGGAGAAGGGCTAAAGACAATACAGTGGCTAGAATGCTTAAAGGTCGATCCTTTCTTCATCGAGCCGGGGTTTATATAGTGAAAGTTTCGTGTTCGGAGATGTCATCATTGCAGAGCTCATAGGAAAGACGTATGTGATGAGACCCATTCTGTCATTCCTTTTGGTTGGCAGTATGCGGTTGTTGCACTTAGGTAGCATTTGGTGGCCTAAAGGAGTAAAGGTCATGTTCTCAACTGAAGAGTGGGTGGCTTGTTCACAGAGGGAGGTAAAACATGACCATTCCGAAAGTAAACAAGTAGATCATCTCCACTCTCAGTATCCTTGTTTGCCTGGACATGCATTTTCATTTCTATTGTTCACTACCTGACATACAACACTCATTTGAAAGTTCTTCAAACTTCTTTTGTTTAATCACACAGCTAACTTTCTTTTGTATTTCATGAACAATTCCCAAATTGAAACATCATCTGGTGCCGACTATGATTTTTTCTTTGGACATAAAGTTTGTATTCGGCTAAGGAATAAATCCTAAGAATGAACCTTAAGGACAGTTTATTTTGGAACAACAATCGTACATGTAACACTGGAAATTGTGTCGACACCTTACAGTTTTAACTATACTAATTCTATGGTGTGCAACTCTTGAATGATTTTATCAGAGGAGTGCATTCATTACTTAACTGGACAGCCATCAACCATAATTCCCTTGGCTGTTGGACATGTTGCTAACTCACAATGTTCACCTTCCGTGCCCCACCACATCACACTTCTATTTTCCATTCCCACTGAAAAGTACAATAGTATTGCCATGAAAGCTACCCCAGCATCCAGAGCTGCCGAGAGAATGTAATTGTACCTTTGCCACCACTTCTTCCGGTAACGGAATACGAAGAAGTTGAAAATGGTTCCTACTAAAATCCAGGCATTGTAGTTTAATGGTGTTGCTGGTGGCATCATTCCTGTTGCTCCTAGAAGAACAGGAAGGTTAATTAGGGGAATCCAAGATTGTTTGGGAAATGTCTTGTGCAAGAGCCAAACAATGACAGGTCCTACTGCTCCTCCTAAAAAGAACCAATTCATCGCTGGATAGTTTCCTAGGGATCCAAAGATCCGCTTCGGGCCAACCAAACCCCATATAACTGATGCATCAAAGAAGACTCGATCACCAGGACATGTCCAGGGACTATCGGCGGGGAGGAGATCGTCCTGGCATATGTTCTCGATAGAGTTCAACATCCACCACGCCACTGTTATGTTGATGGTTCCAGCAAGAATTGTTCCTATGAACTAGATAAGCAGATGGAAATGCAACAAAAATAAACTGTATCAGCTGTTGTGCACTTAGAGAGATGACAGGGAAACCATGAAATCCTTAGATAAGTTAATATTAATTTCAAATGAAAACCATATTATCTATCTGATTAGGAAGTTTTCATTCTGTCATCATTTGTTTTCCTGCTTTGAATCCTGTTTCCTTCTTGGAAGTCTTTTGAATGCTTCTTAGTGATAGTTCTTCTCTATAAATGTTGATGCATCATAGTCCATAGGTAGAAGAAAAGTACCTGAACTAAGAACATGGATCTTGGAGGTATCTTCATATAGTGTCCTAGCTTGAAATCATTGAGAAAGGAGACTGCTTGGGCCATGCTCATATAACCATAGGTTTTGAAGCAGACATTCGCTATAGGCCTTCCAGGATATATGAGACCCATGACATACTCTGTGATAATGTTCAAACCAGGTGTCTGTACATTATGAGTGAAACCAGTATTAGGAAAATAACAGGTTTCCCAAGAGTGGTAATATTATTAATTTTTCGTCCTGGGGTATTTTCTACATGAATTGATTTACCTGGTTTGTTGTAGCAGTTATGATACTAATAGGAAGGGTGAAGATAAAGGCCATTGCACCAGCAAAGAGGAGTCCCCACCATGGCATCTGCACCTGGTTATTCAAGAAGATGCAGAGCACCAGTGATACTACAAATGTTGCAGCAAGCAAAGCGTAAAACCACCAGGAAGGTATGTCCTTGTATTTTCTCATCAACCTTGTATGAATATCCTCCTTTCCCGTGTAAGAAGCACGATACCGGTCATATATCTCTCTGTTCATAATAATTTGATAATAGTGATTCTTCTGAAAATCTAAATTTCTTAATTTAAGAACATGAATGACGAGTATAAATTTACCTTCCATAGAAGAGGGCCACATGAGTCATTGTCGATGCAATGGTGGCAAAACCGAACCCATAAGTGAGAGCGAAGAACATGCTTAGATTAATTCGACCCTGCTCTTCATACTTATCTAAATCAATCTCAAACTTGTCATTAACGATGGCTGTTATGTTGTACTTTTGTCCTTGGGCTGTAAACAAGTGAGAAGAGAATATGGGAAATCTACTAGCATTGTACAAATCTAGGCCCCAATAAGCTACAGGGATTGCTATGTAAATGATCAATACATAGCCCACAAAAACATTAACAATGGCAAAGAAAGGACTGATGAGTGGACTGAACAGGAAAGATGCCACAGCAGACCAATCAAGCGTGAAGGCTCCTAGTCCAAGTCCCCTCAGACCTGAACCGATTTGCTGTGCGGTAACTGACTTGGAGAAAATCCAGCAGATCCATGAGATGCTGGTAAGTGTTGTGAAGAGGTAACCCGGGACCAGGTACCATACGAAGCTGCAAGTTAGTACAATGAGGAAGAACTTTGCCCTTGTCATTCGTTGATCATTTTTATCATCTTTCTCATGCAAAGCCCTGCAAATCCAGATCAAAGAATTCACAATTCAAGGTACTACTATTTTGCTTTACCCGAATCCCGAATGCCTGCATATTAGCATATTCAAGTTTAACATGACAGGGTTTAAACATCATGAAGTGGAATGACTGTAGGATTTCCATGATCCAACAGACATGCATGACAGTATGAAACAGTTTCATGTCATTTATTAGTGATTTTTAGTAAATACTCATCACAGGTGCTAAGTTTCTTTCACAAACCGGCCCTCCCACCAAAGCTTGATTAAACATTTACCAACCGTGGTTTGGGAGTTGCCTTTTTTTTTTTTTTTTCCCTCTCAACCAACACATTAATTTCATCAACAGTTATTATCGGTCTAGGGTGGACCTCTGAAAATGATATTAAGCTACAAGTCAAATGTGCTAATTTTCATTTTTAAGACCCACTTGTAAACATATGTATATGTATGTAAACATGCTTTTTCAGTTTCTCCTTTCGGCTTCCTCCCATGCAGTTTTGTCAAACAAAACGGACTGGTTTTGCCGGCCCATTTGTAGTTTTGTTCGTTGACTCCAGCTGGTAGGCTTGTTTGAGTATACCAGAGTCGCCAAGACTTGTTAAATTATTCAATTTACTCGAATTTAAGGGCTGAAAATTTAAGTTAAAAAATCTGTAAACTATACTACTAGTAAGTATAGAAAATAATTAGGATCTTTAATTAATATGTTTTTTAAAACATTTAAAGGTAAAGTATTTAAAAGATAATGAAATAAGGAAATAATTTACATTAAGATATCCTAACAACTAAGGTTTTTTTACATCAATAAAATTTTGTCACGGTTTCAAATTTTATGACATGAAATTATTAGTTTACACACATCTATAGAGAAATTATTATATGACATTTCAACAATTATTTACATGTTATTTACACATAATTTTCTTAATTTTTTTTTATCAGAAACTCCAAACCCTAAACTCTAGATTTAAAATTTCAAAGCCTAAACTTAGAACCCCAAACTTATAACCTCAAACCCGAACCTTAAACCATGAACTCGTAACTTACAGCCTCAAACCTTCAAACCTTAAGCCCAAACTCTTGAACCTTGGACCCCAAATTCAAAACCCAACCTCAAACATTAAACTTTAAATTTCAAACTCAAACCTTAAATCTCAATATTCAAGGTTTAAGGTTCAACGTTCGGGATTTAAGGTAAAATAATTATCAAAATTATGTGTCAATGACTTGAAAAAAATTGAACAAAAATTATCATTATTTTTAAATTGATTGCAAAAAATAAAAATATTAACTTATGTAAAAAAAATAAAATGATTAAAATTTGTAAAAGAATAAAAAACATTTATTTATAATTTAAAAAAATTAATTATTTTGCCAACAACCTCTTGACTCAATAAAAAAAACATTATGTTGTAAGTACGAGAGCTTGGGTTCAATCACAAACAATCCCATTCTCCTATCTCAATTATAAAACATAATTATTATTATTTTAAGTAATTTAATTAAAATCAAATTAAATTAAAAAAATATTTAATTAAAATTAAATTTAATAATGTTACACTATTTTATTAAATAATTCTAATCTAATTTATTCTGATGAAATAAAATACAAATAATTGAAAACTTTTACTTCAAGCGATAAGTAACACTTTGTTTATTTATCATTTAAATTGATTTAATTTTTTTCAAGCATGACCTTGGATAAGATATTTTTAAGATTACGATTTGCTAAATAAAAATTATCTAAATTGAAAAATAATATTTTTAACAAACGAATACTAAAGTTTTGTTTCGGCTTTGAGCAAATAGGGATGAAAATCATGGTCCAGCTCACGCGAGGGAGGCGCCGCAAGAGAGGAGCATGGACGGCATGTGATACGATCCAATGCCCATCTCCAGCGGTGATTGACTTACAACAATTATTGAATTTTTTTTATAGAATATTCAAACTTTAGTTGAAATTTAATTAATCGATTGGTTAATAAATTTAATTTTTACGAAATTTAGTTAATTCGGTTAAATAGAAATTATTAATTTATTTATTTTTATATGTTTTATATTTGTTTTAATAAAAAAAATAAAACATATAAATTTCTGTTAATTCGATTAATCAATCGAATTAATTAAAATGTTTTGTTTTAATATTTTTTTTTTTAAAATGACTCAATTGATGATTAAAAAATTAAAATGTTCAATTAATTTAATTAATATTAATTTGTATTGATAGTGATACGTGCGGAAACAAAAACTGGTCCTACATTCCTCATTTTCTGAGTTTTCTTTCTTCCTTGGTGACTAATCATTATAAAGTTGATTTTGCACGGCATATGAGCCAAAAAAACGAATAGATACAATCTAAAAGACAAAGGGCGCGCAAGTGCGAAAGCTGGGTGATGATTTTATATTAAAAAATGCCTTGAATATTGAACCCGCTAGTCTCTATCCCTGGAAACCTGTTGATGCCAGCCCATTACATAATGTCTTCTTTGTTGCTTCTTACATTTTCTAATTCATTATCGAAGCTTTAAAATTATGTTATGCAACTTTTTCATCATATCATTTATGATTTTATTAATTATTTTTTATGTTATTGATATATAATTTTAATAAATTTTTTTATCTTAAATTTGAAATTTCATGTTCGAATTTGGATTTACGGAATTTAATGTTTAGGTTTAAGATTTTGAGTTTAAAGTTTTTGGTTCAAAATAAAGTAAAAAATTATCAAAATTATATATTAATGATATGAAAAAAATTATTAAAATATTATCAAATTATTGAAAGAGATCATAAATGATGTGGTGAAAAAAATCTATAAAATAATTTCTTCAAATTTAGAGTAAATTTCACTGGGTGAAAAATAATATATATTTTAAAAAAGGATAAATGAATTAAAACTTTAGAGAAATAACTTTTTGAATTGGATATTTGTTTCGGTGTCGTACACTTGGTTGGCACTTGAAAAATGAGGGTCACTTCGTTGGTACTTGAAAGACAAGGGTTAAAACCTTATTGATACCGGCTCTTCTCTTAAAAAATTAATTATTTTGCTTTTGTAAATTTAATGTGTCAGAAAAATTACATAAAAATAAATTTTTTAAAATAAAATAATAAATATTAATATAATGAATTTTCATCTTATATTAAATTTATATCAAATGTTTAAACAAAACAATTAAAATTAAAATATTTAAATATTAAACTCGAGTCTAAACAAATTTATTTATAAATATTTTACAAGTATTCATATATTTTAATATAATTTTTTCTTTTATCTACATAGTGAGCGTGATAAAATTTAATAATATGCTCCGACGCCTAAACATTGAGTATAGCGTATAGATAGGTTACACCAATTTATGGTACTTGCAAATGTTATTCTTAAAGGCTTAAACCAATGCCGGAAATTAGGAACTAACCGGAAAAGAGAGACTTGCACCAAGGTGCTAGGCCACCACATGTGAGCTGGCTCCACCACATACTTCCTCAGCAGCCCAGCCCAGCCATATCCTAGTACCTGCACCAGCCACCACAACCCCACCACCATGACAACCCATAGATTAGCAATAGCACTTTCTGTGGACTATCTTTAGTTTTTATTAGTGACATAAATGATAATCCAGCTAACTAATAATTACCAAAGCAAACCCACGACTAATTGACTATAACAATCCAACTGTCAACTAATAAAAACTTATTAATTACCAATTGAAAAAACTTTTTCCCCCAACGACCTCGGAATTTGCTTTTCTTGCATTTGAAACCAGTAAAATTAAAGAAGAATCAAATTTAATAGCTATTTTTTTTTACAAACAAGCAAAGGTTAGCTTAGTTATGTTTAGGGGTGTTCAATTGACTCATCAAACCAAATTAGTATTAATCGAATTAATCTAATTTTTTAAACCTTTAACCCTTAATCAAATTGAATCGAATTTTTTTAAAAAAAATTAATCGAACCAGAATTTATATATTTTTGTTTTTTGTTAAAACATATATAAAACATACCAAAATTAACAGAATTGTTAATATATAATATTAGTTTTTTAAAAGTTCGATTAATTCGGTTAATTACTCAATTTCGAATCAAATTAATCGATAACCAAACTTTTAAAATACCATTAACCGACCTCCAAATGAATTAAATCAATTAATCAATCGATTAACCAAATTAATTTCATTAATTCGATTTTAACCGAAATTTGAACATTTCTAAGTGATTTTAGTACCTGAGTGGTGATTTTAGTACCTGAGTGGTGATAATGAGAAGCCAACCGGCTAAGAACGATATGTTCCGACCATAAAACGCTTTGATAATGTTAACTATACCAACCGCATAAGCCGACCCGTTACCGAAAGCACTGCCGGCATTGGCAAAGATGCAAATGAGAACATGCTCTTTCATGTTGAATGGACCAGGGTTCAAAGAAAATCTTTTCGACCCGAAACCCGGGATACCGAACTGGGTTTTGGGTAAGACAGAAGCCATGAAATGGCCAATGGGTAGTGTGGAAACTTGGACTGTGATTTGGGTTATAATGAGAGGCTCTGTTCTGTAAGAGAAGAATTGGTTGAGAAAAGAGAGAAGGGCGCATGAGAACAAGCCTAAGAACCACATTCGGAAGGTCCATACGGGCAACGTCGGGTCGTCGGTGTTGGTTACGGTTAGCCGGACTTCTTCGATAGGGGAGATCTCGTCGTCTTCAATGTCGTGGTTTCCACCGCTGGTGGCATCATGTTTCTCAGGGTCTGAAGATTTGGTGATGGGATGAGAAGTTTGTGTTTCCATTCGACGCAGGGTTAGAGCTTGGAAATGAAAGTCGAAAGAGATTGGGTAAAGCTTAAATTAGACGGTTGTATTTATTAATTCAACACGGGAATTTGTAAGAATAAATTATTGGTATTTGAAAAATTAGATAAAATTTTAAATTTTAAATTAAATAGTTTGAGTTATTCAAATCAACTCAAATAAAAAAATTAAATTTTTTGGTTTAATTTGAATATGAATCACACAATTAGAATTATCCGAAAATTCGAATAAAAAAAAACTATATTATTTTGTTAAATATTTATTCGTTAAGTTAAACGTTGAATCATTATATTATTTATGTAGTTAAATAATATTATACTTCGTCTACTAGTTAAATAATCGATCCATGTAAACATAACATTGAGTATAAATAATAGGTTTCGTCAACTTGACTCGATTCGATTTGATTCAAAAAAAATTTAAATTAAATTCGATTGTTAAAATAGAATTCATCAACTCGATTAATTCAAAAAAATTTTGAATCGATTCGACTCGACTCGATCCAATACTCACTCCTAATCATATGTGTGTGTTTTGTTCTGTTTTATTCGGTTTAATCAAGTTTAATAGATAAAATCATTAAACATATTTTATATTTACGATATATTATAAAGGAGGAAAGATTGTATGAAACTGTGATTTCATATCGTCTTTATCCTTTTTCGATAGGGGAATGATAAATCAGATTTTTCCTTCTGATTTTTAGCTTTTTCCTCTTAAAAAAAATTAAAATCTTACTAAAAAGATTAAAAGTCAAGAAGAAAAACCTATTGAAAAGATATAGAAATCATATTAAATCACAATTTCACGCAATCACTTCCCATTATAAAGACCACGGCAAAGAGATGTGTGGACCTTAAAGTTGGGGAAGACTAGAGATCATTATCTGGTTGTCTATCAAGACTATGCTAAATTAAAGGCCAATTCATATGATAATGTCTGCTGGCATCGGAGTTTAAGTTGTGCTGTTACTAGTGGAACATGCAATGATTTTTTTCATTATTTCTTTTAATGAGATGAGGAAGACGTCATTATTTTTTTTTTATTTTTCATGTCCGTTTTATGGTCTACGTTCGGGGTTTGTGACTCATCCTCTCAACAATGTCATCTCCAATATTCAAATCTGAATCCTTTTATTAAAAGTGCAATTTATTTTACCATTATATCCAATCATTTATTGATAGTATTATTTAATTAAATTAAAACTTTCGAATAACTATTAGGATGAAGTGACTGATTTTAATTGATGGACCAAAATGATATGACGTGGAAGTTATTAAAACATATGTTATTGAAATTTACTTAGTATATAGATGTTTAGTCATAAAATGTGGAATATAAGCGGAGCAAGTGGCCTCAAAGTCATTAATTCATTCATACGGATTCTATCTAATTCATTAATACATTCATACTTGTAATCTAAGTTTTTTTTTTTTTTTGACTATTGACTTCATAAAAATATATAATTTTTAAATATAATCATATATATTTTTTATCTGTTTTATAATTTAAAATTAATTTTATTAAAATCAGATAACATTCAAATAAAATTATTCTAATATTGAAGAGGTATATTTTGGTTCACATTGCACTTGTTTAATTACATATGGATAACCAATTGCATGTCATTGACTATTAATTATGAATTATGTGTTACGCTTTTTGATTCGACTTTGATGTTATGTTTCTGTTTATTTGAATTATTTCGATAAGAGATATAATATTTTGCATTCTATTCGTCATTCGAATTGAGTATAAAATGCCACAAAAAAAAAAAAAAATTATTCATATGTACTTTTCATGCATAAAAGATCATAATCTAAATAATAATCTCAAAACAACAATACTTATACGAAAATTTTATAATAATTATAATAAAGTAAAAAAAAAAAAACCAACCCTTATGGTCTAATGAAAAGATAGCAAATGATTCTTTGGGTTAATATTCAGCTCAAAATAATTACTTCTAAAAATATCAATCATGTTATATACAACTGTTCTTTTTTCATTTTTTTAATTCTTCAAATAACCTTCAATTAGGAGTGCTTAAATTTTGTTAAAATTAAATTAGTTGACTGAATCGATTTAATTAAGTTAATCGGTTGGTGGTTGGATTTTGATCGGCCGAAGATTGATTAATAGTTTTTTTAAATTTTGGTTCAAAATCGAGTAATTAATCGAATTTAATAATTAATATTGTGTGTTAATTATATGTTAATTTTAAGACTTATGTAGTGTTTTCAATTATGTAAAGTTTTAAGACATAAAATTTTGGTCAATTCAATTAACTTTCAAGACAAAAACATATATTTCGATTAATTTTAATGTTTTTTTTTCATATGTGTTATATTTATTTTAACCAAAAGATAATAACATATAAATTTCTATTAAATCAATCGATTAATCGAATTAATCGAAATATTTCAATTCGATTAATATTTTTTTTTAAATTTCGATTTAATTAACACTTAAAAAATCATACAATTTAATTCAATTAATAACTGAATCGACCATTTCAATACCCCTCTTTTAAAGAACCAAAAATCTTCAAATAACCCTTCCAAGATCCCATATATAATTAAACTATTATGTATAACATAAAACATATCAACGTAGGTTATATAAAATAGACAACATCTTAAAAAATATATTAAAATATTTAATATCTAATTTTATAAAATATAAAATATTTTATACACCGGTAGAATAAGGCAACGAATATTTTAATAGTCGTGAAATGCGGATGACTCACAAGTCAACCTTAGCTCTTAATAATTGAGCAAAAAAAATGAATCTTAGCTCATAGTAATTAAAATGCGTGGGCCTAGCAATTTATGTTATTGTCTTTAGAAAATTCAATTCCACAATTTTGCTTTTCCGTTCAAGTTAACCGGTGATTAAACTTGTCTCCTCATCGACGTTGATTTTTTTTTAATATATTGATCTGATCACACGGTAGTATCTGTTCATATTTTTTTAATCTTTTGACAACGCATACACTGGTGGTCGAACTCGAGACCCCTTAGAATGAATTACATCATCTTTTCTACTGGAACCACTTGTTGAGTTTTTTTCTAAATGAATCCAAACTCAATAATTGTGGTGCCACTAATATCATAAAAGTTTTTTGTGTTAAAAATCAGATTATATTTTATTTCCTTACTCAAAAACTTATAAATTAATTATTGTATGTTCAATCAAAAAGTAAAATGATCATTCTATTAAAATTTTCATCTATTTGTATTGTTAAAATTTGTTACTGTACATCAGTATGAGATACACATGACACGTTTGATTATTTTATCAATCATACCAGTTTGTAACAGAAAAAGTGGATGGAAATTTTTATTAGGAACAATCAAATTGCTCATTTTTAAGTAAAAAAAATAAAATACAATTAAACTCTTAATATAAAAGTCGTATTATTTTATTTTGAGATAAAAAAATAATTATTATGGCTACTAGAGTTTCACATGTTTATATATAGATAAAAAGAAATCTATTGATTTTCCAACAAATTAATTTACATTTTTGTCAAATGTTGCAAGAATTTGGAAGTGTGAGCCGTACTCGTAACATGGTAATCGATATCATATTAGTATCAGTTGTACTAGTTGAAATATATTATTTTAATTCTCAACTAATATCAAGTAATTTAAGTTATGTTTTTATCAAAAATTTTGATTTTTTTTACTATTTCGATCAATATTAGTTTGTATCGACGTGTATAAACTCCTATCGATTGATATAAATTTTTAATATTTTAAACAATTTTTATTTTTTGTGTTAACATTTTTAGAAAATTACATTTAAATTTAAAATATAATTATCAAATCAAGTTATTGGACCTAATTAATATTTTTAATATATATATATATATATATATATAATTGAGATATATTAGCATTATATAATATATTATATTGAGAAACTAAATATACATACAAATCAATAAATTCAAAATAGTACTTCAATATTCTTTGACATTTGTACTAATATAAAAAAAGCGACAAGTTCATTGATACAATATAAACTACCATAACTTGTAATTCAAGCTGTCAAGTATGGATTATATTAGTTATGATCATTCTTATAGGGATTAGAGGTGTCTATAAATCAGATTAAGTCGAGCTAAAGCTCGATCCTAATTTTTTTCAAAATTGAGCTCATTTCCGACTCAACTTGTTCCAAAAGCGCATTTATTATTTAAAATTTATTTTTTCATTATTCAAATTGAATTCAAATCGGACCAAACCCACTCAGCCCATGGACAAATTTAAATGGCACCATCACAAGACCTTATTTACCAGCACTAAAAGTCAACTTAAATTTGGAATAAATGGGCTTAAGAAATAGGTTCGGACTACAAAGTAACCCATCATATTATGTCTATGAGCCATAATCTCCTGTTGGGCTCTACTTGTGATGTGGGTCTAAGTTTATCTATCAATTTTATTTGTGATTGGTGTAAAAACAATTGTGGTGGTAAAATTAAATATTTAACGGCATTGTAACGTGAGAAAAAAAGTAAATTAAACGCACCGCATTATTCATCCAAACCCACTCTTAATTGATTGTTTGAAGCTTCTAGCCTAGGCTTAGCTTTTAGGTTGAGTTATCACTATTCTCTTAGGCTCCATCAAAGTTTACTTTCTTTCTTTCCTTTTTTTAATAATAAAGTTATTTTCACCCCACGTAAGGATCTTAGTATTTTATGTCCAAATTGATATTAAAAAAATTATATGTGCAATTTGGACTGAATAAAATAATACAAATTAGGTACCAAAAAAAAAATCAAATTAGAAGGAAAAATGTAAAAAAGAGAGAGTAAAATTTATGTTTTCGATTTAATAAATAATAAAAATGATGTCGATCAAGTCACGGTGAATTAGTGAAATGTTAATGTTTTTTTTTAATTTTGTTGACGTTGCATATACGTGAATGAGACGTCGGCATTTAATTAATTTTTAAAATTTAAAAATGCAAAAAAATATATTTTTTTAAAAATTAAAAAGCATTAATAATATTATAAAAATTTTAAACAAAATTATTTTTTTAATTTTAAAAAATTAGGTGCGTCATTCACGTGGCAATCCACATTTATGTCACGTTAGCAAAGTTACCAATCATTAATTTTCCTATCCATTTTGAGCTGATTTGATAAAAAAATGTAAATTTAAGGGTTAAAAGAGGTATAAAAATTAAATGAAGAGTTAAAATAACATTTTTTTTGTAAAGTTAGAGGATTAAATAAATTCTTATGACTTTAAAATATTTTTAGAATTACATTTTTTAATAATATTTTCTTTTAATAGGTAAAAAACTAAATAAAATTATCATTATTACTATAATAACAACATTTTAAAAAATTTCTTTCCAAAAACATTTTATAAAATATTAAATACCAATTTAGGTAATAAAATTAGACTAAATTAGTTAAGATTTGAATTTATTTATTTTATCTTTATAAGAGGAAGTTGCAATCACCTCAAACAATGTTAAACATGTACTTAATTTCTGGATTTTTTTGTAATTTTTATATACATTTAAAATTTATTTTATTTTATTTTATTTTTAGAATTTAGTCATTTTATTTTTTATATTTCAAAATTTAAGTTCAATTGTTAATACTATTAAAATTCTTTTATTAAATACATTGATATGGTATTTTAAAATAAAACAAACTTTAATAGATAAATTTTAAAAATATTGACAATTAAATTTAAATTTTAAAATCTAAAAAATCAAAAGATTAAATTTCATAAAATATAAACAAAAAAACTAAAATTCAAATGTACGAAAAATATAGGACTAAATTTATTAAACACTGTTAAATTCTCTCTCTTTATTATTATTGTTAAATTCTCTCTCTTTATTATTATTATTTTTTCTATTTTTCCTTTTCTTTTTCATTCTTCTTCGTTTTTATGTCTAGCAATGCTTGAATTTCGCCCTCCCGAGGTTAAGATATTGGCGATCAATTCTATTTTCAAACTTCTTCGTCTACTTGCTTAACTTGACGAGATCGAAAAAGTTCTTTTTATCAATCAAAACCAGTATTTCAGAATCAGACCAATCGGTTGAACCAATTGAATTGGGAACCAGTTGGGGTAATGGTTTGAAGATAGGAATTGAACCACTCGACCTGAGAACCAATCCAGACAGCTTGAACCAAGCTAAAAACAAGTTGAACCAATTGAACTTGTTTTCTCTCTTTTTTTAAAATATTTTTACTTTTAGGATTTTTTTATTAATTTATTTGATTGAATCAAACAAATCGATCAAATCAAAAATCAATGACTTAATCGATGCAACCATCAATACAGTTCTAAAAACTTTGATCAAAATCATAAAACAAAAAATAATCGATGCAACCATCAATACAGTTCTAAAAACTTTGATCAAAATCATAAAACAAAAAATAATCACACTTGTAAAATAACCCAAAATAAGAGGAAAAAGAAAGAAAGAAAAAATAAAGTAAAAAGAATATACGCATATAAAGAGAAAATCATATATATTTTTGTCATTTTCCACATGGTAAATTTTGATTGGTTATCTTTTTTTAAAATAAACTAAGAGTTGAACTAATAGATGTACTGAACGAGACAAGTGACTCCAATGGAAAAGAGGATGTTATTCATCCTAAAGGTCTCGGGTTCGAGCACCTGTGTGTGTGCATTGTCAAAGGGTTAAAAAGTATAAACAGATACTACTATGTAATCACATCAGTATATTTTAAAAAAACTAATAGATGTACTAATTTGGGGAGAAATATAGTTTAGGTATCACTTGTTATAAAAAAAAATGTTTAGATACCAAAAAAAGAAAGAAGAAAAGGGGCGTAATGTATGTACTAATTTATAAGTCAAGCTAGGGGTGAGTAAAATTTGATTCTATTAGAAAAAATCGAAGAAAATTTGAATTTCGAGTTAATCGAATCGAGTTATTTGAATAAACTCGAATGAGTAATTTGAGTTTTAAGTTTCGAGTCCGAGTTGAGTTCAGCTTTATAAGTTGAATAACTCAAATAGTTCAAATAATATATTAGGTAAATATCCTTTTGATCCCTGTCAATTTTGAAAATAAGCAAATTGGTCCTTCTCTCAACAAAAATTCAAAATTATTTTTAAAAAAATTCTAAAGAATATATATAGTAAGTTAAAATTTTAATTTTTTTGTAAAATAAGAACTTTGGAACCCAAATAAGTTAATTAATAATTCAAATTTATCATACTAAAGTATTTTATTTTTTTATTATTTTGGTTTGAAAAAGTTTTCAAATATATATGGTTTCAAATTTACATACTCTAACATGTAATTAGTTATACTTTAAAAATATTTTAATTTGAAAATTTTAATTTTTTTAAGTTAACTCGAACAATTTCACTCTATTCAATTCAACCCGAATGTCATTTCACTTAACTCAATTTAAAAAAATTTCAAATCTAGTTAGGATGATAAAATAAGACTCATCAACTCAATTAATTCTAATTTTTTATCACTCGGTTTGATCGAACGCTCACCCCGAGGTTAAACCTTATTTTGATGATTTTTCATATATTATACGTAATATAATCATGTTGAATATGACTGATAGTGTTAAAATGATTTAGGCTTAATATATAGATTAATCCCTAAACTTGAATTTTTTTCTTAAGTTGGACTTTTGACTTTTTTTTAATCAAATTAGTCAATGAGTTTAACATCCATTATACATATTGGTCCTTACTGTTAAGAATATTGGTTTTTTAACAATGGGATGATGTGGCCAAACACGGACATGACATGAAGACAAACAAGGAATGACACGTGTATTTTTTATTATTCTAAAATGTCAAAAAAACAAAAGTTTAAAAAATTTAAAACTTATATAATTTCAAAAATAGTTATATATAATTTAAAAAATAGTTTGAACTTCAAAAAAATATAAAATATAAAAATTCTAAAAAAAAAATTTAAAATACATGTAAAAAATAAAAATATAATTAAAATTTTAGAAAATTACAAAAAAATAAAAAATATTTTAAATTTCTAAAATTAAAATAAATTGAAAACAAATGGAAAAATTATAAAAATTCAAAAAATTAACTTAACATTGGTCGTGCATTGATCGACATTGACTAGTCAATTTTTGCTTTCTGAATTTTTATTTTTTAAATTTTTTATATTCTTTTTTATTTTATGAATTTTTTTTATTTTATTTTTTAAAGCTTAAATATATTTTTTTTTTATGACTTTTTTAAAATTGATTGGCCAAATATTTTGACTAGAATACATGACACCAAAGAAAATCATGTTGATTAAAAATCCTCCCGTTAGATTTAGCAAGCATGGCCATCTTATTTAAGTGAGGGTTTCGATGAATGGTACGTTTACCTACGGTTAGTTAAAAGTAACGGTGGCGGTGAGATTAGATACTGTAATGTTTCTATAGTGTGAGACAAAAATAAGTTAAACACATCGCACCGTACCATAACGTCCATCCAAACCCATACTTAGTGAGCTTTACACGGTCCAAAACCCCACTCACTTTCATACGACAAACTTGTGGGCTTGGATGGATGGTGTATTTACCTACGATTAGTGTAAAAATAGCGGCAGCGGTGATATTAAATATTATAACAATATTGTAGCGTGAGACAAAAAATAAGCTAAACGTATCGCACTGCACCCTACCGCCCATCCAAACCCACCCTAAATACCAACACACCGAGTGATTATGAGAATAATCTATAGACTCTTCCCAAAGAAAATTGCGATTGAGCCTATCCAATAGATCATAAACTGAAGCCAAAAGCTAGGTTGTTTGCATGGAGTACAAAAGAATAAAAGATGTGGTAGATTGAATAAAAACTTTAATACTCGTTGAAGATAAAATCTTCCCTTTCAAATCTTCAAGACATTTAATAACACAATCAATTAACGAAGCATACAAATCTTTATTAAGTCTTTAGGATTATATGGGAAAGCTTTTCTATAACTAAGATGAAAAAATAAGGCAAAAGCGAATCCCCTTACCTTAATCCTCCTTAGGGAGTAAATTGTTTAATGGCCTGATCATTCTAAAGAGACAAAATTTTGCTCAAAGAAACACAAAACATGATAAGATGAATCAAAGTATGAGGGAAACCAAAAGCAAAAAATCCCAATTAACACTATCATATGCCTTGTGTACCCCCTTGTCTTCATAACACGAACATCATTTGAGGTGTTACGCCCAACTAGAAAGCTACTTTGGTAGTGGAAAAAACTTAGTTTTATGTTCACCATTAACAATCCAATCAATACACGATTTTTGAAACCAAAGTAACTCTTTCTGAGCAAGAACCCGTTAATACTCTTTGAATAAATCCACCCCTAATTGTTGTAGAAAGAATGACACATGATATTAAGGGTAAGCGTTTGATCAAATCGAGTGAAAAAATATCGAGTTAATCGAGTTCATGAGTCCTATTTTATCATACTAACTCAATTTAAATTTTTTTCGAATTGAGTTGAGTCGAACTGAATCAAGTGAAATCGTTCGAGTTAAATTAAAAAAGTTAAACATGTCAAATAAAAATATTGTTACAGTATAACTAATTTCATCTCAAAGCACATAAATTTGAAACCATATATATTTAAAACATATTAAAGCAAAATAAGAAAAAAAAATACTTGAGTAGGATAAATTTAAATCATTAATTAAGTCCCAAAATTATTATTTTAGAAAATTTTTAAAATTTTAACTTTTTAAATATTTTTTATAATTTTTAAAAAATTTATATTTTTTAAAAAAATATAAAATTTGAATTTTTAATTAATATTTTGAAATTTTAAACTTTTTATTAATATTTTGAATTTAAAAATGATTTTGAATTATTTTGTCATTTTTTTGAGAGAGAGACCAATTTGTTTATTTTCAAAGTAATAGGGATCAAAAGGGTATTTACACCAACCTATTATACGAATTTTTCAAGTTATTCAAATTATGAAATTCAACTCGACTCAAACTCAAAACTCGAATCAAGTTATTCAAGTTAACACAAATAATTTGAATAATTCAATTTAATTAACTAAAAATTTAATTTTATAAAAATATTTTTGAATAAAATCAAATTTTTTTCACTCCTACATAATACCTTGATGCCTCCATAAAAGCTTTCGTTTCTTTATAAAGAAGTGATCAAAATGCGTTTCTTTCCATTCTTTGACTACTTTAGTAACCCCTCAATTGCCAAAATCAAAGAAGTATAATTATCCGACAATCTTCTTGACTCATAGATACTAGAGAACTCGGTAAGAAATCCTGTAACAATTCATTTTTTAATGGTATTAAAAATAGTGATTTCAAATCATAATTTTGACGAGTGAATCCATAAATATTATTTAATAATATTTACGAGTTTATTTTAGTATTATATTGATTTTTAATTTGATAATTTTTGTTAATTGGTCAGTTAATCAACATACAAGTAATACCTAAAGTCAAATAATTTTAAAAAATAAAGTATCAAGACTTCATTTCCGTAAACTGAACCCGTAAATAATATTCAAATCAATTAAATATTATGATATTTTAGTAAATATATAAAAAATAATTTATTACAACTTGTTATTAATATTTTAATATATGAAATGTTTTAAATATTTTTAAGTCATTAATATTAATTATTTATAAACTTTAATTTGAATATATAAATTATATTTTAAATATTAAAATATAATCAATAAAAATTTAAGTATATAATATTATATATTTAAAATAAATTTTAATAGATGAACAACTAATATAATGTAATCACACTAATATATTAAAAAATTAATAAGAAGATAATTATCTACCCAATATAAATATTATATAAAATAATTTATAAGGATTAAAATTGTCCTTTATTCTTAAAATGTTTGTGCAAAAGCAAAAGCTAAAAAAAAAAAAGTTTTTGCTTTGCTTTTTGGTTCAAAAAAATTTTTAACTTCAAAAATCATTTGTTTAATATTTTTTTCTTTAAAAGCGCTTTTGATCTCAAAAGCACTTTCGAGAAGAAATGTTAAATAATTATGTATTGTAAAATAAATAACAAAAAACGAAATAATTTAAGTGCTAATACAAACTAAAAAGACTGGAGTTCATCATAAATAATTTTCGAACAAACGATAAAGAATTATCCATCAAAATCAAGCACGTCAATGTAGGATTAACGATTTTTGTCAAACCATACATATTTTACTAAATACATATTTATGTCCATTTGATTAATAGTTTGTATTTTCAATAATTTATTTAACCTAATTATAGATAGAACTATAATTAATTTTAATTTCGTATTTTTTGTCTAAATTATTTTAGTTTTTAAACGAACTTTCGGGTATGAGCAAATGGCTTGAATTCTATAATTACTTTTGATTTTTTTTTTTTTCATATACAAAGAATAAAAGCATACAACAACCTGTTATATATGTTGGTTTTTTGCTTTAATTGGTTAAATAAAGCATTTTTTTTTTTTGTGATTTAAGGAAATAAATCGATTTTGGAGAGAAAGTATGAAAGTGCGTCCAATTGGGCCCGCTTTTTGCACAATTGTTAAGAAAGTTCATCCAATTGGACGAGTTTTTGCTAACATGTCAAGGAAAACACATCCACCAGGATGCATTTTCTTTTAAATTTTCAAAAAACACTTTCAACTAAATGCGCTTTCACACTCTCTCTTCAAAATCGATCCATTTTCCTAAATATTAAAAAAATACTTATTTAATGAATTAAAAATATATATACACAATTTAACCACAAAATTAAAACCCTTTTGACTTTTAAAAGCTACCAGGTAGCAGTCAAGTACCAACACCCCTTATATTTTACATATTAATCTAACCCATATTTTGCAATCCTTCAAGTTTCTAGAAATTTATAAATTTCAAAATTATAAATTATTTTTTTGGTTAAAATAAAATAGAAGTAATCTTCTAATTACATGACTCTAGAAGAGTTTGAATTTATTTATGCTTGTTGGACATTATTCTCTAGTAAGATGCGAACACGCCCTGGAGATAGAGTGAAGAAATACTTCGTATCCAGATCTCCAGATACTAGTTTCACTATACAATCCGCCACTTGATTTTGATCACATGAAATATGTCGAAACTTCACTTGCCAACTCCGAGTGAGCATAGAATGGATGAGACGAACTTCTGCGTGATTATTATCAAGTGCATATCCATTGCTAAGAAGCTCCACCAAGATTGCATTGTCGCTCTCAATTTCCACTTGACGAAAACTTTTATCCTATGCAACCATCAAGCCTTCAAATAGTGCACGTGCTTCCGTTTGAAAAATATCCGATACTCCAACCCGCATCCAAAACCCAAGGAAAATTTGGTATAATTATAGAAGTAAAATTTTAATTACGGTTCAAATATATATTTAAAATTTTAATTTTGATTTAATCATATACATTTAAAGAAATAAACACATCAATTTATTTTTATATTAGATAAATATAATTATTCATATATGCAATATATAAATATTTTTTTGGTAGATTACAATATTAAGAGGAAACCCGAATAACAAACACAATTAACACGACATAGATTCAAGCTACACTTGAGATGGTAAACATATTGATTATCAGCCCATCACATGGGTTGTATTAATTATTTAGGAGAATTTAATTGGTTGTTTTCGAAATTTATTTTTTATTTAAAAATAGCAAACTTTTTTTTCTTTATTCTAATAATAATAATATTCTGATCTTGTTTTAGTCGTTATTCCCGGCAATTTTGCTTATCCAAGATATTCGTAATTTGAACTATTCAATATTTGTGTCCATATTGTCATGTTTGGTTGGTTAATTTACCTTTGAAGAAAGCCAAACAGATTGCTCTTTGGATATTTGATCTTGCCTTTTCTGGATAGATTTCGACAGGTTTTGTTTATTTTGATCTGGATTTTCTTGTTTAGGTTAAGATTTTTTTTTATTTTTTTTATGAGGTAAGCAATTAATTTCGGGAGTCCTATGATATTTATTTGGATTTATTTCAAGTTTTGGTGAATAATTTTGATCTGGGTTTCTGTCTTTCGAATCTCTAAAGTTGGTTTAAAATCTCTTCTATCATCCCGTTTCATTGTCTATTGTTGAACTTAGATTGATAAAAAATCTGAGATTTTGCTGTTGAAACTTTACATTTTACCTCAAAGAGTTGGCTTTCCTTTGAACAATCTAAAACCCCAGTGGATTCAATAGAATAGTAGAACAATCTTGATTGGTCAAATATAGTTAAAAAGCATGGATTTAGCTCAGGAAGAACCAGCTGGGGATAGGGAAATGGAGGAATTGGTTAGGGTTTCAACTGCTGATATTCCTAATGGGGAAAATCATCTTCAGAGAACACATTTTCCTGGTATGGTGAGAAAGAAAGCTTATATTTTTGATGGTCATGGAAATTATTATAACAAAGAGTGGGATCTCGCTGAAGGTAGTGGCCAAGAGTTTTGTTGGTACCATGTAGAACTTCCAAAAGGGAAACAAAAGCTATCTCAATCTGCACAATACCTTATAGATGTTCTTTGTCCACCACTCAAGCTACAGGACATTCTTTCCCTTGTTAGTAATGGACCATTTTGTGGGCATGTTGATGGAGCGCTCGTCTTTCGGGTTAATTCACCTGGTCCTCCCTCTAGTAACTTTACATTTAGGTTAGCTGCAAGGGTTACTGAGAATTCGGTGATTACCATTTCGTTGGGACGTGTTCCTAGATTAGGTTTCTCACCTGTTGGACAATCTCTCCTCTCAGAGATTCCCAGTATTGAAAGTCCATCTTATCATAGAGGAGAGAGGAATGAAGGGAGTGGGATTGTTATTAGAGAACATGTTCTCGAGTTCTTATTGACTATGAATCACTCCGAGGAAGCTGATAATCCTGTTCCAAAGTCTGTATCGAACCTTGTTGTTCACATCATCGATACGCACGTGGATCACCTACAAGATGTTGTTACTAAACTTGAGATGGAGCTGGATTCTGTGGAGCTTGAACTGGATAGAGGTAAATTTCATCCAAGACAGTTTTATGTTAATTTGGTATGGAATGAAATAGTTTTGGATTCCATATATGAAGTTCATATGAGTATAACTGGTTTAAAGGTGTTAATTAACACTGAATGAGCTTGTGAATATTTGAACTGAAAATGCAAGTGGCCTTGATTTTATGAACTTTTAGGCCATTATACTGTTCGAATACTTAGGATCAATACCGTTTATGTACATTTTCCTTCAAACCACCCGTCCAAGTTCTTGTAACCTCTTTGTCTCTTTGAGTAAAAATTACGACATCCAAAGCATTTCGTATAATTGCATTCGTAAGGATGCTTTTCCAATTACTGCATACTTTCTTTTTTAAAGTTGTATGTTTTATTCTGGCGATGAAGTTTTTGTTATTCTGCTTTAACCTCAGGTGGATTTGCTTTAAAGAAAGAGATGCTAGATGATAGAAGGTTCCCCAAAATGCATCTAAATTTGCAACGTCTCCTGCAGGTAATTTCTCTTTCCAACTTGGCTTTTAAATGGCCAAGAGAGCGGAAAACAAGCAAGTTGCCTGATGGATGGCTAATTCTTACCTTAGACATTTCCTTTGAGGAATTATTTTAACTAAAAACCTCTATTGAGGAGCAATATAAAAACCAGAAAGGAACCAGGATGTTGTTAGGCAGGACACAGTGAGGTCCCTTTAGCATGTCGTAGCTATTAGAGTCTAGAGATTTCACATTTGAAGGTTACTAAAAATCTGGTGATAGCTTGTGTTTGCACTGTATTTTTTCTGATTCATCCATGGGGATGTGATTTGGTTGAAACTCCAACTTATATTAAAGTTACGAGAATTAAACCCTCTTTGCTTTTATGTATTCTCCAAAATGCAGGTGATTGCCCATGGGGAGCAAGTATTTCCTCGAGTGAAGGAAAAATGTTCTTCTAAACATTGGTTTGCAAACGAAGAGATCGGCTCCCTCGAAGAGCCTATTGGTCGCTTGAGGAGGCTGAAAGAGAATGTAGGGTTTCTAGCAAATCGTGTCACTGCAATTCAGGCCGGTTTGGATAGCTGGCAGTCTGAGCAAATTAACAGAAAACTCTATTATCTCTCTTTCCTTTCTATTATATTCCTTCCTTTATCCGTCATCACCGGAGGTACTACCACATTATATAAGCTCTTATTTATTGATGTATCTTAGGTAAGCATCATGGAACACTTTGCTTTTTTTGTTTATTTCAGTGTTTGGAATGAATGTGGGTGGAGTTCCATGGACCGTGCAAAAGGATCCTGCAGTAAAAGATGGTTTCCGCAATGTCATGGGGCTTTGCCTTGCGATGTTGCTTCTGGTGTTGCTATGCTTCATTTTCCCTGCCCTTTATTCCCGATTGACTGCTTGGCTTCGGAGGAGGTCTTTGAAAAGAACTTGGTCACATAACCGGAGATCATTCCTCAAGAGAACCATCGGACTTCAAGAAAGAGGCGGTTACCTCAGGATTTGACGGTGTTAAAAGAAATGCGTTTCCCGGGTATTTCTGTTTGCTGCTTCATCAATCACATATGCAAAACTGTACTGTTGGATGCACAAATATGATTTTCAGTAGCATCATCTTGGCAGTTTTAAAAATAGGAATACTATGTTTATCACATCCTCTTATTTAGGCTAGATGTGACGAAGGCGCTTTGTTAGAAGTGAGTCCTATTCTTTCCTCTGTTTTGTTGTATGTTGTATCATTTTTCCTTGTAAAGGTTCAACTGTGCAGGTGGTTCCATTAAAGTTTGACAGTGGAAACACACATATTTTGAGTTTTTATTGCAATCTCGGTTTCCATGTAATTGCAACTCACCGACTCTAACCTGTTTGAGTTCTTGTTTATACATTTGATGCTTTTTCGATTATGCTGTTGTTCAGTTTATTATGCTCTGGAAACAGGAATTTGTCTGAATTTTTTAATGTACTACTAGTAACTGCTTTTGAAAGTAGGCGTTGAAAATGAGGTGAAATCATGGTGGAAGTTACAAGGTTTTGTAGGCTTTAGGATCGAGTCTCATCGGTGATTTACGCTAAGACCTACGGCATGCTCCCTAAAACTGGATAACTTGAAAAATAGGGGGTGCTATAGGGGACAAAATCACGAGGTTTATGGCTTGAAATGGATAATAATTTACA
This sequence comes from Kokia cookei, assembly GCA_039519145.1. NCBI lineage: Eukaryota > Viridiplantae > Streptophyta > Magnoliopsida > Malvales > Malvaceae > Kokia > Kokia cookei. The sequence goes on from CM076901.1 coordinate 38,531,000, forward strand.
AATTTGTGTCATAAGACCTCATTTTTTGAGCTTTAATCTGCTAACTTTTCTTACATTCGAGTCTGAATTTTTATTTTATTTTATTTTGGTTTAAATTTTTAGTTTTTAGTTTATTTTGTTTTATTTTTGAAAATATTTGCTGGATTAATAAAACAATACCTAAGACTGGACTTTTGGGCTGCCCGAAACACTTCCAAAACAACAATAATAAATAGAAATTCAACCCAGCCCAGTTTTTTAGACTGCTTCATCAAGCATAGAAAATGGAATTCTAAAAAAATCTAAAAGCCAAATGTGTCCGAGAAAACAAATTTCAGGGAAAAAAAAAAAAAAACCTTTCATTTCCTAGACTGCTTCAGAACTTTGCTTCTACTTTCATTCTCAATTGTGGTTTTTCAATCCGGGACCTTTATCCATCGTGATCATATTGAGATCGTATTTGTTTTTAGATATCCGTGTCATGATCGTGTCCAATCTTTTTTTTTTTTGACGTATTCTGGCGTGTCCCGTACATATTCGGGCATGTACAACGAGTGTTTCTATCGGACACACGTACGACACCGGTATGAGGAGGGATGAGCCGTGTCCGTGCTTCCTAGTTGTACTAAGTGAATTAGTTGTATTAGATTACATTTTGTAAACTGATTTTTATAAATTAAATCAAAGAGTAAATCAATTATTTATATTAAAATTTTCATTTTTATTTCTCTGTCTAAAAGAAAATAGAATCAAAACATTGACATAACAATATGATTTTTTCGCAAGGTCCCATTTAAATACAGAATCTTGAAGACGACATTATTTGGACGGACAATCACAAACCTTAAACATAAACCAATGAAAAATACCAAAAAAAATAAAAACATTTACAGTAGAAGTATAAATTTTCACAAGATGCCATTATTTTTCCCATTCTGTTCCACATTGTAAAATCGAAAGTGTCATTGAGAATATCTAAGCTTCACATATGACAATACACAGAATACATAAATGGATTGCCAATTCCCATCAGCAAAATATAAATACATGTGATGAAATTATAGTGTCTTCAAAGCTTTAGATAAACAGTAGATGATGTAAGATCCCTAGTCCACAATTATCACAGACGGGTCGCAGCAGCAATCATCCAAGAGACAGCAACAACATAAAGCTGCAAGGCTGCAACACAAGATTAAACAAATTAAGCTAGCTAGCTGATTAACAATATTAGATCGTGCAGGATCCATAAGAAAAAAAAATAAAATGTTTTATGTATATTTATACATACAATCCCTCAAGAAAACCTGGTTCTCTCCTGGGTGGCGGTGGTGGGGCTCCATAGTACCGAGGAGGTGCCATTACTGGTGGCGGTGGCCCTTGATTATAAGTATAACCACCTGCACCATAGTTTAAATACACAGGTAAAAGCTAGCTAAAATCAAGAGCACAATCGATAATTATAGTATGAATTAAGTAGGTCGAGGTATGCATGCATGCACCTGGAGGAGGATATGGGTGGCCGTACTTGTAATCACTCATACTGCCAAACGAGAACCACTGATTAATAGAGGATGATATGAAATCGTAGGTTTGGGGTTTAAGGGCAGGCAGGGTTTTATACAAGGCGAAAAGAGATGAGAACTTGGCGAGAGGGCTGGCTGGGTAAGAGAATATATGGTGTCGGACAGGAAAGGAAAGGAAAAGAAAAGGTCCCTATAACAAGCTGCAAAAGCAAAGTAAAGAATACAATGTCTGTGGGTGTATTATTCTTATTCTTTTGTTATTAGATGTATCGTTTTTGAATATTATGTTGGTAAGATGTACATTCATATTATACATTTATATGTTTATGTGCAAATATAAATAGTGGATTGAGACGTAAAATGTGAAAATATATTTAGAAACTATTTTAGGATTTTTTTCACCACATCATTTATAGTTTTTTTTTAATTATTTAATTATATTTTTTCATGTTATCGATACCTAATTTTGGTAATTTTTTTTTTTTTATATCAAATTCAGAATTCTGAATTCTCGAGTTCAAGTTTAAGGTTTGAGGAATTCAGAGTTTAATATTCGAAGTTTAGGGTTCAAGTTTAAAGTTTTGATTCGGGGTTCAAAATAAAAAAAAAATTACCAAAATAATATGTTGATGACATGAAAAAATTAATGAAATATCATTGAATTATTAGAAGGAATTTCATGACTGATATGGTGAAAAGGTTCCATAACATAATTTATCTACAAATTTTGACTTCGTCTCTGGGCAATTCTTATCTCTACCCTTATAAAGAAATTAATACAAGCAACAAGAATGGTGGGAATGAAGGGGCTGGGTATAAAAGCAGTTGATTGCTTTCAATTTTGCACTTTATCTCCATTTCCAAGGTTCGTGAAAGGGAATTTTCGAATATTTGTTCAGATTCGGGCATTTCCTATCTCTGCTAGACCAATATTCTTTACACACTGTATACGAATTTTCTATGTGGTTGTACAAAAACAATAGTTTTAGGGTTTTAGGGGTAGAAGTGTTATCAGGCAAAACCAAAAAATGTTTTTAGGGTTTGAAATTAAATTTTAATTTTTATAATAGTTAAAATATAATTAATAATTTATATATTTATAATCTTAAAAAATTAAATCAAATTTTTATATTTTTAAGGGAGGTGAAAATGTTATTTATCTTTATTAATTTAAAATTTTAAAAATTTTAAAGAGTATAAATAAAAAAGTTTACATCTTAGTGGGGGTCGGGTCCCTGGTAACCCCATAATTTCGCCCATGAGTATTATGAAGGTTTCTTTATTAGGAATTAGATTGTATTTTATTTTATTTTATTTAAAATGAGTAAATTAATCTTTTTATGTTAGATCAAAGCACAAATTGATTCTTTTTGTTAAAACTTTATTCATTTCTACTGTTAAAAACTTGTTTGACTAACATAATAACGAGACAGTTATACATACTGTATTACGTGTACCTCATTCTTATGTACATGCATGATCCAGTTTTTAATAGTAGATATGAATGAAAATTTTAACAAAGGGATAAGCTTGCTGTTTAATCTATCGTACATGAATTAATTTATCTTTTTTTAGTAGGAGCAAAATGCAATCTGACTTCCTAATACAAGAATATTTATGATACTTTTACTTAGTTTTAGTTGAATAATAAAAGGATATTAAAAAGTTGGAATAGTTTTTTTTTATAAATTTTAAAATTATTTATGAATTTTAATGATGTTATACATGGGTTTAAGTTGTAAATATAATTTTTTAAATTTAGTTTTAATTCAATTTTTAAAAATTACTAATATCAAAATTCACCTACTTAAATAATTATATTTTTTATTTTAAAAATAATCAAATTTATTTATTTTTAGTGTATACAATTAAATCTTTAATATGTAAAGTGATAATTGACCCGGGGTGGTAAATTTTTCTTAAAACAATCAAAGTTTTATAAATAAAATTAGGATTGAATTGATAAAAATATAAAATTGGTAGAATGCATAAATTTTAATGGTTAAGTTTGTTATTATAACAGTTATATCACTATCCCAATTGAGACATGTGGCAACACGAGAGCTAACTAAAAAGATCCACGGATAACCCTCCATCGTATATCGTTTGGATGGTTTCTCAATGACCAACCACTTGTGTGCTCCGTACCATCCATAGGATAGACCATTCATCCTTAACCACCCGATTAGACCCTTTGTTAGGCTCCTTTATTAACGAGCACATTCTTCTTAAAAAGAGATCACCCAAAAGCTATGACCTACTTATAAATACTCCCAAAACACGATATAGAGAGGCCTCTCCTTCCATCTTCCATCTTCCATCTTTACAAATCTTAGTAGACTTAAGTCTCCATTCTTTTATTTTCCCGACTCTCAATCCCTGAACCGATCTTTCTTAAAATCATCTCTTCTTTCTCTTTCTTCACTCTCTCCCTTGAAAAAGCCTAAACATTAAAATTACACCCTTTTACCGTACACGAGCGAAATTCTCTCAATTATACTCTCGTGTCATTGTCGACTTTATTGGATTTTTTTCCCTATTCCTTTATTTCTTTATTCATATTCCTTTCTTTAAACAAATTAGATTATATGAAAGTCATATTTTTATGTAAAAATATATTTATAAAAAAATTTATTGAATAAATTATAAGTGGAGTAGTGAATGTTTTTCTTAAAAAATCACAATATCAGTATAATAATAATTTTTTAATTTTTAAAAATAAATTGATATCTAATTAAATCGCGATACAATAAAATTTTATAAATAAATTGTCAAAAGAATATGCTTCGACATGCCACTATTGATTAACAATTAAGCTCATTATTTGAGAGAGAATATAGCATTAGTCTATTATTTCCTTAAATCCTTTAGCATATATTCTTTTTCAATCGATAATTAATAAATGTTAGAATTATATATATTCAAACTTTAAAAATAACATTATTGAAAACGACAATCATGAATCTCGAATATAAATCATAATAAATATAAAAAACATTAAATAATAAAATTAATGGCTATTCTAATAAAAAAACACTCATATAATAAAGGTAATAAATATCAAGAAGTATTATTACTTATTTTATATATATTGTAAGGTCTTAAACTTCTAGGTATTTGGCTTATTTATTTTGATGACATGTCAGCGTCGGGTTTTTTAAATAAATAATATAAAAAATTTAATTACAAAAATGATATAAAAACTAAATTAATTATGAAAATAAATATTTATTATAGTGTTTCGTTTGTACCACTTGACATATTGGCGGTACCATATTGAAATGTGATAAATTAAAATATTCAGGAATCTAATATGTAAAATTTTCATTTAGATGGATGCTGGAAAAAGTTTTAAGGGGGTGTTGCTTGATTGTACGGCGGTACCAAATCTTAAATAAGGTTAATTGCTTCGTAAACACTCTATGTTTATTATTTTCTTTTATTCCCCTTCAACACAAAAAATAAAAATGTTTCTTATTAATTAGTCCAAAAAAAAATTATACCAAAAAGTATTTTTGTAAAAAGTCGATTTCAACCGAAAATAAATTTTATTTATTTTTTGAAAAATAATTTTTTTGTTCAAATTATGTCTAACATAATAATTAACGATATTTATAGTAATTTTCTTTTGCTCATATTACATCTGGAAACTATAAATTTAATTGATAATTATAATTCATACGTAATAATATTTTTCATTTGCTCACAACTTCTAAATCATTTTTAATTTTTTAATTAAATTTCTCTACTCACTTGATCTATTTTTATTTATTTATTTCATGGATGGGAGATAATAAGGGACTCAATTATTTTTTTTTAACAATTTTGAATTTTTTTAGAAATTTTGCATAGATGTTTACGTATTTTAAAAATATATATATGTGTTTGCAAACATGTAACATTTTTAAATTTAAAATATTAAAAGTATCTTTTAAAGAATTGAAAATGAAATAACACTTTATCAATCATATTAAAACTAAATTGTTTCAAAATAAATTTTTTGTATACATTTTTAAAAGATTTTAAATCTTAAACAATTTTATATTTAACACTCAAAAATATTTTTAAATACAATTTAAATTAATTTATTAAATTTTTTATTCATTTTATAAAATGATACGGTGCCCAAACAAGGAAAAGAAATTTAATTAATCAAAATAGTCATAAGGAATTCGGGCCAGGCCCAACCCAATTTCCCTATTGTTGTTTTTTTTTCCTTTATGAAGAATTATTGTTTTTTTTTCATATACATTTTGAAGAAGGGTAAAATTACACTTAATATAATAAACTATTAGTAAATTTACGTTTTGATCATTTAACTTTCAAAAGTTACAAAATAATCACTAAACTATTCAGAAATTTTTATTTAAATCAGTGCACTATTTGAAAGTTTTTATTTTAGTCACAAGGTTGTTAAGTTCTTTTTTATAAGTTCGGCTAGTGAGCTCTAATCAACGATTCGACGATCAATATGGTGGATCAAGTAGAAAAACATGCATCAGATCTAAATCGATCTAACGATCAGTGTCAAAGATCGAAGAATAAAGTTGTTCGAATTTTTATTCACAAATTTATGACGTTCAAAGTTGTTTTATAAAAAAAAAAAAAACTTAACTATAAAAGAGAGAAGTTAAAAAAAGCTTTTAATTTATGCAGACGGTACGAATAGAAAACTATATAATAGCGATTTTAATAATCCAATAACTTAAAAAATCAAATAATTAATTATATCTTCCAAACAATGAGGTCATCTATTTGTTATTTTACTTTTTGGTCCAAATTTATCAGTTTAATACATTCTTTATCTAGTTTCGGAAAGTGATATATCAAAAGACATTAAAATTTGTTTTGGAGAAGGTTAAATGATTGATTGGGGGTACAAGTTAACAAAGACATAAAAAGTCTTATTAATATATTTTTATTTTAATAAATGACAATTATTAGTTTTACATTTGACATTCACTCTCCAATCAAGTGGTTTGAAGTGATTTTATCAATATCGATGTATCGAGTTTAAGCATGATATTAATATAGTTATGTTTATTTAAGTTTGGCTTGGCTTCAATTATGAGCATAAAATTTTATCTAAACTGTCCATATTTGTAAAAGGCTAACACAAATCCATTTTAGGCTCCCATATATTTTTTTTTACTTTTTTAAAAAATATTTATATTATAATATTTAATAATATTATATATTTTTTATATAGTCATCCTAACATTATTTTAATGTTCACATTATGGTAGTATTATATATTTAGTATATGTTTTTTTTTTTTAAATGACATAATATAAAGTATTATAAATTTAAAAACGAGTCGAGTTAGGTTAGTCCTTGAATGTTCAAGTTTGAGACTGATCCATATTTTAAATGGTCCTAATATTTTGTCCAATCCCATTTTTCAAGCCAAATATTATTGTTCAAATCCTCCCAAATTTCGGACGAGACTTAAGACCTGAACAGGTAGCTCGACTCAAGAATAAGTCTAAGATTGAGTTATCGTCCACATTTAAAGTTTGGCTTCGTATTTGCATGAATAAAAATATTAGATTCGAAAAAAGAAGTTTTAAAAAAGAAATTAGGTATGTTTAAAAGTTAAAATTATATTATAAACATTAAAAACAGTATAAATTAATTTATTTTAACTTTTTAAGGTTTTAAAACAAGTTTAAGTTAATCACTTAAAAATATGATTAGATTCGGACAAAATTTAAGGTTCATATTTTGGAGAAATGAGAAAAGATGTGAGGAAGATATTGATTTAATCAATATATATATTAGAAATAGGAATTTTATTTAATATAAATTTGAAGTTTTGGAAATTTTTATATTTTCGTATTTTTAAATTATTTAAAAAGAATTTTTTTAAAATGATTTTTATTTTTTAACTGTAAAGAGATTTAATTTTTCACTTTTTTATGTTTTTTATTGAAATATAAAAAAGAAACTCCTTTTTTGTAATAGTTTATATATTTTTAAAGAGTAAGGATAATATTGATAAAAAAAGTAATTGTTGATGGCTAAAAGAGATATATTACTTTTTTTTTTTTTTTTTTATACTAGCCACATCAATAATTCTAACGGCAAAGTTGATTGAGGGATCAAGATTTTTAAATAAAAAAGTATAGGGATTAAATTTTTAATTGTAAAAGAGTATAAAGATCTTTAGCATATTTAAACTTATTTATAAACAAAGAAGAGTTAAATTTATTATTAGATCAATAAAAAAAGGACACCTTATGTTTCCATTATGTACATAATGAGAGAATAATAAAAAAAAGAGTAAATTATAAAAATAATCACTTTTGTTTGCTTCATGTTACATTTAGTCACTTACGTTTGAAATGTTACGTTTTAGTCACTTATGTTATTATTTATTTACGAAGTGATCACTCTGCCGTTAAGTTCCGTTGTCTTCCTCACGGTAATCCTGCGTGGTAGTCCAACTAGATTTTAAGTGCCAACTTGGATTTCCAAATGGGATGAGAATAGATTTTTAATTAAATAAATTTAATTAATTAAAATTTTTAAACCTAAATCTTAGCTAAAAAAACTTTAAATCCATTTCCACACACCTGTCTTCTTCATCTTCTTCCCTTTTGATTCCAACATCTTTAATTACAAATCTGTCTCAAAACTTGAATTTTTGAAACTCATTAACTTAAAGAAACTTAACAGGAAGAAGATATTGAATCTTTGAGTTAATGGGTTTTAAATATTCAAGCTTTAAGACTTATTTGTAACTAAAGATATTGGAATCAAAAGGGAAAAGATAAAGATGAATAAGAGAGGTGTGTGAAAATGGATCTAGGGTTTTTTTCGTTAAGATTTAGGATTTAAAAATTTTAATTAATTATATTTAATTAATTAAAGATATATTCTCATTCCATTTGGAAATTCAAGTTGACACTTAAAATCTAGTTGGACTGCCACGTAAGATTACCGTTAGAGAGATAACGAAACTTAACAGCACAATGATCACTTCGTAACAAAATACTAACATAAGTGACTAAAACATAACATTTCAAACATAAGTGACTAAAATGTAACTTGAGGCAATAAAAAATGACTATTTTTGTAGTTTACTCTCTTAAAAAAATCTAATTTTTTTTAGGATAAGAAAGTTGTATTATCCAAGAAACAGAAAAATAAACCTACTATATCTAGCAATCCACAACAATCAAACAGTAATTGTATGGTAAGAATCTATACAAAACCCAAGAAACACAACAGATTATTACAACCAAAACCAGAAGCTTATCTTATACATTCATCAAACTCCATTGAAAACATAATCGGTTATTGACAAGGTCTGAATCAAAGGGACATCTACCACTAAGAAGAAAATGCATATCTTTAACGTTCTTTAACAAAACTTCAACAGAATGAGAAGAATTCCTAAATAAAGTACACAACTGCATTTCATGCAAACTTGAGCAGGCATACAAGAAACGACTTACCCTTCAAACAAGAAATTGCTCAGTTAAATTCTTGAAGCCATGTACTAACAGACCTCCTGATACCACACAAATCCAAGACAAATTATCACAAGCCTCAAGAGTAAGAGTAAGCACACTAAAAAAAAAAAAAATCTATTTTAAAAAACTTTAGTAATAAAATAAAAAAAATTATAATTAAGTCACTAAAATATAAGGGATGAGATAAATTTTATTGTTTTGCCCTCCATTACATATGTTAAATGTAATTGTACCGGTACGTTTCCATTTTTTTTCAGATATTGATAGATTTTTTCATGCTTTTCTTCATTAAATATACAACACACAACACTTTTGATGGTGCCATTTTCTTTTGTGTTTTCATTTTGAGTACTTATTGTTTGTGAATTACAGAAGAAAAGTATAAATCTTAATAATAACAACGTGATTAACACGATTTAAATTTAAATTATATTTAAATAAAAAAATATTTTAACCATCAAATTAACACACAGAATTTTCATTACGAGTGCTTATCCACTAATTGTTAATAAATATTACATTAACAAATCGACAGATAATTTATAAATTATGTTTGAAATACTCGTGCATTGGGTGTGAATGGAAATGTTGGGATAGAGACACTGTTAGAAACAGACAAAGGACAATTATATACCAACTAATATTGAATTATCAACAAACAAGTAGTCGTGTCATCAACAGTTTTTTTTGAAGATTGCTTGTCGAGAAGGCAATGACTAATGCTATTATAGCTTTAGATTTTCTTTTTTCCAACTTGATTAAAAATCTCATGTAGGCCCCTGTTTTGAGAAACATACAAAAAATAAAAAAATTAAAATTTCAATCAGTCAAAAGTAAAAAATAAAATCAATTCCTTATATGCTTTGTCCCAAAATCACTAACATAAATAATGGAGGCTTTCTTCACTTACCCGCAACTTCTTTGTACGAGTCACCTGGAGAGCACTCAGATATTTATTTAATATAAAGAATAAAAGATTTTAATTTCGTAGCGAGGATTAGGGTTTTTAGTTTTTTTCTTTTAAGTTGATTATATTTATTTTTTTAATTCATAAATAAAAAGATAATGTGTTTCAACGTACTTAGATTCATATCTTGCTGCATTGATAATAGATATCTATATCAAGTGGTAAAGAGTAAAATATTTTTAAAATAATTAATTAATTCTCGTCAAATTAATTTTTTTTAAATTTAAATAAACTCTAAGATATTAAAAATGTATATAAAAAATGATTTTTCTAGTTAATAAATTTGAGAAAGGGACTCTTAGCTTGAAATTTCAATTTTCAACCCTGCCTTCTTTTTCTTTGACGGCTTACTTGCCATTGATGAAAAGAAAATGCAGTGATGATTTAAATCATTCGAATCTAACTCATCTCGTAGATATTTATCCCAAAACTTATTTCATGGATCATAGAACTTTAATTGTTGTGTGTGAAATAGTAAAGTATGATTTAATTGTAAATGTAAAAAGAAATATTAAAATAAAAAATATTTTCAAAATTTCATTTCATTTAATTTATGGGTTGTTTTATAAACACTATTTTTAGAATTAAAATGATGATCGGATCAAAAAATCAACTATGGTACAAAACAACAATTGAATCGGTTTTTAAATTTCTATTTTTTATAATTTTTAAATAATTTATTTAATTAAACCGAATAAATTTAACCATGAAACAAAAGCAGACAATAGCAAAAGTTAAAAATATTCCTTAACCAGAAAAAAAAAAAAAAAGGCAATCAACGTTGACGGTCGCCATTGAAAGGCAGAAGAAAGAAAAAAGCGGGAAAAAGGAAGTTCCATACTTTCCTCAAGCATCGATTCGCCAATCACCATGAACAAAGGGTGTTCAAAATTACTGTGGAACAGTGAGTATAAGAAAGAATAGAACAACACCAATTTCCAGCTGCTTAAACTCTGAATTGATAAAATTTGGAAGAAGAAAAGAAAATGGTTAAAATCAAAGCAACAGCAAAACAATATTCACAAATTCATAATCTCGTATAGCATAAAAAAACAGAGTGATTTAAGTGGAAATAACTTAAATTATGCTAAAAGATATATAGCAACAGGTATTGTAATACCAATTGAAACTAATGAAATATACTTCCAAATTCTGTGATGATCAATCAAACTGAACCTTGTGAACCTTTATTTCCCACTTTAATCTCGCCGCCGGCGCCAGCGCTGCCTCTCATTTCACCGCTACCCGCCACGCCAACGCCTTGATACTGAGGCGGCATCATAACACCCCCTGGGGCAGTATAATAAACTTGCCTGTCGTACGCTGCCATGTGTGCGTATGTAGTATCTGGTACTCCTCCGCTTTGCGGCCTCACCATTTGCTGCGTCATGCCGGATATTGGCGGGTGTTGAGTCGGTGGAGGTTGTGCCACCATGTTGTAAACGGGTTGCTCCCGGTAGACTTCGCGTGGCATTCTCTGTACGTTGGTGTAGTAGCCTTGACCGGCTTGTCCGGTTACCGGCCGAACCATTTGTGGCGTTGCTGGTGCAGAAGCTGGAGGTTGAACTTGTGGAGGCGCGTGGTAGACGGTGGCCGGAGCATGTCCTTGTGCTTGGATCATGTAGACTGGATGTTCAGAGTGTGGAGGTGGGCCGGGGTTTGTAGTTACGGTTGCAGGGAAACCTCCGGCAGAAATTGGTTTATCCGACCAGAATCCAGCTGTAGCAGGCACATGTTGTTGGAAAGTTACCGGTATGTTCACCGGCGGCGCTTTTTCCGGCATCTTCTGTGCGTAGTATTCCCCTGTATAAGCCATGGAAGCCGCGTCTTCAGTCTTCTTTCGATACATAGCGAGCTGTTCTTGATCCCGAATTTGAAGCCTCTGCAATTCCTGTAACTGTCTCTGAATTTCAACGGGATTCAAAACATGATCCGTTCCCAAGACTTCCGGCATCGGAGGCGGAGGCGGGTTCACCGGTTCCACCACGGGATCACGGATTTTCACCGGCGGAGGTTGAGGCATCCCCTTTTCAATCCCAAACAAGAAATCCACATTGTTTGGTGGAATCACAACTCCAGCCGGAGTCGTGCCGGAATTTAATGCCTCTACGAACCCTTCCCGCTCCGATTTCGCCCCTTCGGAACCGAAATTCCCTGAGTCAGTCGCCGAAAATATGAAAAGCCGCATCCTTGCTGGCTTAGCCGAGGCTCGATAAAGCCGATCATACTCATGCATCATGTGCTCGAGATCATCATCATTAGTGACAGAAATAAGGGCGTCAAGGTCTTCACCGGGGAGCTGGTACTTGAACGAAACCTCAGCGTCGCCACCGACGCAAAGAGCTGAGAGCTTGGAGATCATGGAGGAGAATTTGATAGTGCGTTCAACAGCTAGGATCTTGGTCTCTCCACCGATGTAAGACAGCTGATTGTCATGAGGGCGAGGGTGGATCTTACCTCCATAGCTGCACATAAACTTGGCCTTGTAATTTTGAGCATGTTGCGGTTGGTCCTCCCACGGCGACGGATTTTCGAAGTCGATTTCTCGGGACCGTGGCGAAGAGTGGCCGGAGTCCGGGTATGAGTTATAAGAGTAATTCTCCATTAATAAAATAAAGTAAAAGAGCGCTTACTGAGAAGAAGAGGGAGTAAGGTTTACACTTCACAGAGAATCCATGAGGACAAGAGACTAATCTATAATCCACTGCCGTATGTTGGGGGTTATTTGGAGGGGAAAAGAGGGAAGAGGGCATATGATGACCGACAAGCGTATAGAAGTTGTGTGCTGCGACAAATGGGCGTGGATGTTCAAGGGTTTATCCGGGACAGGTGGCATGCATTGAGAATGATAGGATGAAGAGGAGAGTGCTTAGTGGGGTCAGCAAGACTTTGAGGGAGTGTCGGTGGGGACCACCAATTTCATTGACTGATCGATGCACTGAACAATCAACGCGCTCTTTCTCTCATTTCACTTTGGTCATGGTGCTAACTGTAACCATGTTGCTGCACGTGGCATGTGGGTCCCAAATCTTTGTCCTGGGCGATAGGACACGTGTCCAACTTCTACAATTCTCCAATTCTCACTTGCATATATTGCCATAAATAAAATAAAATAAAATAAAATAAACTACTCTTTTTGTTTTTTTGTGCAAAGTATGAAAAGTTATATATTGCATATAATTTGCTAAAAGATAAGGTACCGGACTGTGCTTTTCATGTTATTTTGTAAGGGGAGAGTCAAAAATTTTTTTTTTTAAGGTGAGAAGTTAAATTGTATTTTTTAATAGTAAAAATATAATTTTTAAAAGATTAAATTAAAAATTTATCATTTTTAAGAAAATTAAAATGTAATTTTATCTTTATAAATTTAAAATTTTAAAAAATTTTAAAAATCTAAATAAAAATTTTTCATTTCAAAAAGGTCAAAACTCTTGCAACTCCTCTGAATTGGCCTTTATTATTATGTATTGTTAGAGTGTCAACTATTCTTGACTCATTATTTGATTAAGATTGAATCAATTCTCTATTTTTTAATAATCAAATAGTACACTTTGCTTGTATAGGTTCGTATTTGATGAGTTCATGCCAACATACAGGTGAACTCATATTCAAGAGACACGTATTGATCCTAAAATAATATACATATTGAATTGTACAAAAATTTACCTAATTTATCACATTTAAAAACCGTTCTTTATAAATAGAAAAATTGACCTCCATGAAGAGAAGACTCAAGAAAATATATTAAAAATTACTTAGATAATTTGATATTTTATATATATAGATATAAGCAACATTTTGTTTCCAAAGATGATATCAAGATCACGAAATATAGACGTCTCACTTCATCGTGTCGGTTCCGTTACAAAATTGTCAAAAGCATTTATCCCTACACCCACTATAATTACCACTTCAAATTTCAACGCCATTAATGAGGTTCCATTCATGCACCCATCCCCTTCATTCTCAACTAATAATTGAGAGTCTTTTGGTTATGGGGTTTGACTTGTTTAAACCATCTGTTCCATCATTGGAACCCACAAAAGAAAAGTTCAGAAAAACATATTTAAAGTATAAAAACATTACTGCAAAAAGCTTCAAATGAGACCGACCAAATGTTCTTGACAAAGTTCTACTGCAATCATTGGTACATAGTTCAGACATGAACTTGCGGCGATACCTATGTTACTGAGATTCAAAAGAAGCGTGTTCGGATATACTCAAAATTCTGAAGGTTCTTCTATATATGTAAATTATTATACCTTTATATATATGTCCGGAACCATCAGCAGCTGTTTGCAATTTCCTACAAAATAAAGTGACCATTGTCAATGAAACTAATATTTATGATTCTACATTGAATTAAGTATGTTCAACAAATTAAAATGGAATTGCACTGATATGAATCTTTTACCAAATTGGATTCTGATTAATAGCTTTAATGTCTAGTTGAAACAGTTTATAGCTTTCATGATAGATATCCCCGAGCCACATCGTTTTATATTTCTGCATCATTTAAAACTCCTCCCATGGAGCAAGACTGAAGCTTTGAAGAGCCTGAAACATAAAACCATTAGTAATTTACCAATAGCTAAAAGAACCAGGCTTTAGAGAGAAAAACATGAGCAAGAAAGCATGATTAAAAAGTTTGATGAACATACTAGCAATAACTTTAGACCAAGAGATAAGATCGATATTTCCGGAGAGAGTTTGGAGAACTTCACAATCTGGCTCCATGAGATCTATTCACAAATGAACCATCCTGTAAGAACGATGTTAAAGTTCAAAGAGTTTCTTCCGATTTGTTAACTAACTAATCATTGTGGTGAGAAAACTCTGACAAACTTTCATCATTTCTTTGTAACCGCCAGTTAGATACCCCCATTCCGAATATAATTTGTCATTGCTACATAAAACTTAACCTACACAAAATCTTCAGCAAAGCTTTAAACAACCAACTTTTCTTCATCCCATTCAGGTACAGCAATGTCTTCCCTCATCATACCAACATAATCATTGGGCACACTAGCACCTGCGTGTGCAAACAGCTCCACCACAGCAGGCAACATACCATAGTACTTCTTCAACCCATTTACTAGTGGTTTCTCGCTTTGAGGATCTTGTACGTGCCAGACATACACAGGAGGCACTACATCATCAATCGTTGCCTCCTGCCATGCATGCTGCCCATCCCTCATCTGATGCTTGTAGGCTTGACAATTTCGAACCCTGTGACCTTTAGGTCCTACCTGTACTTCTGAACAGTATCCACAAGTTTGGACAGCATATGTTTCCATAAGTCTTGACGCTCCTGAGCGCATTCTCTCCCATGCCTCCATCCCACGAACAGCAGTACCTGTACCAGATATCAAACAATTTTGATCAAGCCTAGCAGCCAAATAGAAAACTATAAGGTTATATCCACGCCAAATTTGCATATCGTATAACAGATCATATTTGAAACTACCTTGCTCCTGTTTTCATCCAAAATTTCAAGAATAATTACACAACGATTAACCGGAGAAGTTTTCCAAGAGATTCAAGTGTATTTGACAATATGAAGCAGAACTATTCAGATAAACAAGAAATCAATCATAAGTTGAGAACCAAAAGTATAACAACTACAATAACTGACCTTGTAGATCACAAGGCTGCATGTCCACAGACTTGTTATCGTCGCTTATCTTGTTTCTCTTCTGCCAAAACCCACATGCATAAATATCTTTGCCAGGTTCATCTTCTTTGGGGAATCTCTTCTCAAAGTCAATTACCCTACCAGAAATACTGTAAGCAGGAAAGACTCTTCTTCTAGTTGGATACTCAGGTAGATCAATGCCTGCTTGGACACACAATTCTAGAATAGCTGGAATCCGATCCACTTGAAGCCGTTCATTATGAGAGACAGCTCTCCCTAGCCTGTCATAGAGATGAAAAGATTCCACAAGAGGCAAGACGTGTTCAACGGCACCTCTTCTCCAACAATGCTCCTTGCTTGCTGCACTACCCATAACATTGCAGGTTCTGATCTTATGTGGTCGATGGCCAATGTGAACTTCACCACATACACTGCACCATGAGAGAAAGACATAGAATAGAATCTTCACGAATATCTATATGGCCAGAATGAAAATAACAAGCCTACATATTTAAGAAAGACATTTCTGGGTTTTATACGTTTAGCCCCCTTCTACAGTATGATAGTTCACTTTTGATATTTATAATCCACCTAGAACAAGCCATTGTCAGCATATACATATACATATACATATTTCTAGTCTGTTTTTACCTGCATGAATATATGGCAATACTCTGGGCAACCTTAGAAACACAAGTGAATAGTTGGATTCGGTCAGCGTTGACTTGATGAGCAACTGGGATCAAATCCTTAACCAGTAACCCATTTTGGGGTGGTTGTAGAATCCTTTCACGCACTATCTGTCTTTCTTTCCTCTCTGCTCTACCAATACGTTTCAATTCATTAATATTTGTCACCCATGGTTTTCTCTCTGTTTTCTTAAGCTTCCTTGGAAACTCTGTGCAAGTCTGTCTAATCGTGTGGAACCCATGCCGATGTTTTAACTGGTTTCCAACAATTGAGTTCGTGGATGAATTTGGCAAAGCTAGTTCCCGCAGCTTCGTTATGATTCGAGTTTGTCTTGGCAACATAGCTGTTAATAAGACTTTAGTTTTTTTCTCTCTTTCATTTAGACATTTTCACAAACAATTACAAGCATTGTAAAATAGAAATGCCAAACTCCCAACGTGCATATATGACAATATGTACATGAAAATCAATAAAATGAAACACCATGAAAAGACAGAGAGAGCCTAACCTTCAGACTTTTGCGAGTTAAAGTCACCGCCAATCTTTCAGAGAAGGAAATCTTGTCACATGAACAAACCGCTCAATTATCAGAGCAACCTGTTTGGGTAGAATGGTGGATGAGTATATATTAATATTATTAAAAAAAAACTAAAAAACCCTCTCTCTTGAACTTAAATAGGGCTGAGTATCCGATCCAGTTAGATTAAAAAAAAATTTTGAGAGTTGAGTAATCTTATTTTAGTAAAATTTTGTCGAGTTATCAAATATTATTTTTTATATTTAATATTATTTAATTATATAAGTAAGGTTGATCGGTAAATATTTATTAAAACAATTTAATTTTTTTTATTTGGATTTTCGAATAATTTTATATTTGAGTTAAACAAAAAAATTTGATTTTTTTTATTCGAATTGATCCGAATAAATCAATTAACTCGAACTATTTAATTCAAAATTTAAATTTTTTATCAAAATTTTTAAATCGAATCGAATTTTACTCATCCCTAATCTTAACTTTGATTTTGACCAAATTAATTCTTCCTATTTCAAAATGAAAATTACTCATAAGATTCAACTCATTAATTTATTTTATTTTTAGTAGGCAAAATAGTTTTTCATATCTATATATTTTGTCAATTTATTCTAAAAAATTAATAAATTTAGCCTTGAAATTTATTCATCTCATCAAATTGGTCATGATTTTAAATATGTTGATATCAAAATAAAATTTATTGAATTTCTTAGAATAAGGACCAAAATGATAGATTTAAAAATGTTTAAGGTTCAATTTATTACTATACGAATCAAAAGTAGGATAAATTGACCAAAAAAGTAAAAGTTACGATTAATTCTTCTTAATTGATCACTTTCAAACTGACCGTGCCTAATTACTGAGGTATCTATTTGCGTAATATCAAAACTAAGAGGGAGCAGACAGGTATTTTTACAAAAAGTTTTAGAAAGGGCCCAATTGAAACACTAAAATTCGAGAAAGAAGGCGAACAGATTGGTCCAACAATCCAAGAAATCGGGCTTTTAGTAGAAGTTCCTAAAAAAAAGGAATGGGTCAAGCCGAAACCCAGAAACAAAGTCACCTGCTTCAGCTGTAAGCCTGTAACCACGATTCTCGTCGCCCTTGCTATCCCCTGCAAACCTCTCCCTCCCTTCCTCCGAATTTCTCTGAAAAAAAAACTCAAATTCGCTTATTTGGGTTGATATATAGTGTGTTATATATATATATATTTACAAGAATGGTAGCTTCGACTATTTCAGCTTCTTTGAATCTCTCTCTCTGTACTCAAACCAGACCCACTTCTATTTCATCCCTTTCTCCCAGGTACATGTTTTCTCTGAATTTGAAATTTCTTTTCTTTTTTCTTTTTACTTTAAAAATCTTCTAATTTTCAGAAACTCGACGAAGTTGATAGTCTCTGCATTGCCATCCCCTTATGGAGACTCTTCTACAATGGGTAACTTCTTTATTCTCGAAATTCAATTAATTTCTTATTGGCCTTAAATCATTTCTTAATTTAAGTTACACCCTTTGATCAGTGCTTTGTAGACCATAATTTTGTCTTGTTTATATTCAAGGTTTTTGTTTTTGGATATTTTGAATTGCTTGTGATATCTGCTTTGTACATATAAATTGTGTACCTTTGTTTCAGGGTTATCTAGTAGAACTGCTGGGCTACCTATGAAGATCAGCAAGAAGGGCTTACTTGAATCCAATCCAAGGTTTCTTTATCTTTTTGCTTTAATTCCCATATTACTGCTTTGTGTCTGTATTGGTTTTGAAGGATGAATTCCTTGATGGTTTAACGAAGGTGTCCCCCTTATACATTGTTAGGAACAAAAAGTCGAATGTGGAATGAAAATCCTTTGATCAAATTGTTAGGATTTTGCTACCTTCTAAGCTATATTGTACGTTAGCTATTGGATGAGACAATGTTCGCACCCCTCTACTAAACATACCATCAGCTGGAGTTTATACTATATTTGGCATCATAATACTTTTTTATGTACAGCTACGATGCAATACAAGCTAAAACGGGGAATCCACCCGTGATGCCTGCAGTAATGACTCCAGGAGGGCCTTTGGACCTTTCAACTGTGTTATTCCGAAATCGTATCATCTTCATTGGGCAACCAGTCAATTCACAGGTTGCTCAAAGAGTTATATCACAGCTTGTGACTTTGGCAACTGTTGATGAAAATGCAGATATTCTGGTGTGGCTATAGTTTTACTAATTCTGTTTCCGTTCTCTATTTTTTCCATTTTTGAGTAGCTTGTGGGGCTTCTTTATGTCCGGATTTTCAGAACCTGCTCTTAGTTTATAACTTCAACCTATACCATGTCAGGTGTATTTGAACTGCCCTGGCGGAAGCACCTACTCGGTCTTGGCAATTTACGATTGCATGTCTTGGGTAAGATTTTAAACCTTTTTTATCCCATTCTTCTGTATTTTTCCTTACTACTCTGTGTTATGAAATATTAGTACTTGTTCCAATGAAAAGGGTGCTGCATACTTTTTTCAAATAGTCTTATTTTGCAAGCATCAAATCACTTTATTTCAGATAAAACCAAAGGTGGGCACAGTTTGTTTCGGAGTAGCTGCAAGCCAAGGAGCTCTCCTTCTTGCTGGTGGAGAGAAGGGAATGCGTTATGCAATGCCTAATGCTCGTATTATGATACACCAACCACAAAGTGGATGTGGGGTATGATTTAACTGTATTTGCATTCTATGCTGCATTTTGAAAAGAAAAATCGGTAAAGTCGATAAGAAGATTTGAAATGGATAATACATATCTGGTTGACTTGTTCAATAGGAATGGTTATTACTATGACAGAAGCATTAATTTGTTGAAATATTCATGCAAAAATTCTAATTTAATCATCGCATCATTTATTCTGATTAAAGCTTTGAATTATAGGTTTGATAAATGCATGTTTTCTTGGTATTTAGGTGCTTGTTTTGCTGTAGAAGATAAACTCTCATTTCTTGTGACTAAATTTGTGGCATTATATAATGATTTTGAAGTTCTTGAACTCCCGTGCCTCAAACTCAAAATGTTATCTGACTTATCGTGCATTTATTGAAATTGGTCGGACCTTACATATTTCTTATCAAAATTGATTTTATATACAATATTTTTTTCTTGAAGGGTCATGTTGAAGATGTCAGGCGCCAAGTGAATGAAGCAGTTCAATCTCGCCATGTAATTTCCTCTTTAATTTTGCACTTTTTCTGAGTAACCACCGACGAACCAAGCGGATCAAACTCCGTTCTATGCTTTCTGAATTTCCCTGTTCCTGTAACTGTGTTCTCTATATGCTAAAACGAATACACTCAAAGCACCAAAATACTCTACCAAACCTTTTTAGCCTTTTCTCTGCTACATTTTATTTTGCAGAAAATCGACAAAATGTATGCGGCTTTCACCGGCCAACCACTTGAGCAAGTGCAACAATACACAGAGAGGGACCGCTTCTTATCTGTTTCCGAGGTAATGTTGCTTTCTGGTTGTGTTAAAAAAACATGATGCTTGTTCTTGCTTCTTTCGAGCATGAGAAAAGACGAATGACCTTTGAGTTCGAATCGATTTTCCATTTTTAAGGGCCCATATTCCTTGTATGTTTAAATGGAAGCAAAGACTTAACGAGTGTGCTATCTTGCTGTGGTGTTTTCTCTAACAGGCTATGGAGTTTGGACTCATAGATGGTGTGCTTGAAACGGAATATTAAACTCAGTTTGGGGGTCTTTTAAGTCCTCCATTGCAATGCTGCAATTCATTTGCCAAAATTGATATTCTAGAGCTTACTTTCATAGTTAATGGAGACTTTATTGTTTGAAATTATGATTGTTGTTTCGATCTCTTAAAAGATTTGTAAAAGTTCTGTGTTAAAATGAATCAATTTTCATGACACTGACAACTACATGAATTCTGTCAATGATTCAATGCCTAATCGATTCAAACTTAGTACTTGAAAAAAAGGAGAGTTCAAATTTTGTACTCTCTTGCATAAGTTGCAAATTTAGTCTCTATATTGTAATTTTGGTAATTTTTGAATTTTGATCTAAATTTTGCTATCAGTCTCATTCTATGCTCAAGTTGTCTCAAATTTAATTATTTTTAGCTCTTATAATTTTTGAACTTTGAAATTTTTATCGTGATCAAAAGGTAAAAGTTAAATCCATTAACTAAAAGTCTGTAATTTTTTGCGAGTATAATGTGAAAATCACTTGCGGATATTGCGAGGCACGTATGATGTTGTGTTTATTTGTCGCGGAAATAAAGATTTACAACGTCTTTAATAAACAGAATTTAACCTACAAGAATTCTACAGTTCAAGTGTTTGGACTTTCATGTTGGAAACATATAATAATATGGATATGGTGTTAAGATCATCTAAAAACCCCTTTAGATACATTTTAAAATTAAAAGGGAACATTATCAAGAGAATTGGACTACGAAATCAAGTTTAGGATTGGATCCTGGGTTATAATTATTATTTAAGAGAGTGTTCAATATACGACGTTACGACGTTGAGCTTTGAGACATTTTTGATGAGCTGCTTATTATACATGGATTAAGATATAATAGAGCGCTGATCCATATGGATAATTTTGAAGTGATTAAAGCCACTGAAGACGTACAATCGAAAGACGGTGGATTTTCAAGTACGTTCCTAAGAAAGATAATCAGAGTGACCCCTGATAATAAGGAAAGTTGTTGATGAGCTTACTAAATTGAACTTTGATAGCAAGGAAAGCGTGCAAATTTTTGAGAGGCTCCTAGTGAGTTATTACTAAATCTATGTTCGGATAAAACATGTGGTCTATTTACTTCTAGTAGTTCGGTGTAATCATTTTGGTAACAAAATTACGCCGAATTTATATACTCACTCATATACCCACTCAGATTGGATGTTCAGATTTACCCAAATATAAGTAAACAAGAAGCTCCCTGATGATCTAGCAACTGCAACACTAAATGATCCCAATTCAGTTCACCCATGACCTTAATTTTGTCGGGCTGCAGATGTCCAATGATGCATCAACAAAGACAAAAGACAAACTGATACTCAACCTGTGATCATAAAAATTACATTGCTTGGAGATGGGATGCTTCCCATAAACAATGGCTTTGCACTATAATTTACATAATCAATACACAAGATGCTATCCCTCTGAAATTCTACAACAACAAACTTAAAGCAACGGATTCATTAGTTTAACGCATATAAAACTATGGATTTTTCATCATTTGACAATTTAAACGCACATTGAATCCAAAAACCTACTGACCACCATCCTCCGAGAACCTACCGTCGAAAGGTGTCGATGGGTGGACGGAGGCAGTTCCCGAACCGTTCTGCAGCTCAATCACAAGCCATCTAACAGCTTTACTCATCTGCTCCAAACGGACGGCACTGATGGGGGGAATCCCAGTCGCCGGCTCCGACGACTTCCCGGTGGCTTCATCGACTAAGCACTCGGATCCTATCCTTTGTTTGATTGACTCAACAAACTCCTCAGCTTGATGGCAAGCCAGTCCGAATGTTTCCCATTTTTGTTTAAAGCTTTCCAATGCCGTATCGGCGGGTTCCGTCTTTTGGGCAGCCGAAGATCCCTTAGTTTCGAGGACATTAGCTACTGCTGCAACGAATTCTTGGTAGGCTTTGTTTAAGGAATCTACTATGTTATCCATTACTCGCAGATGGTCGTTGATTGAGAAACTGTATTGGGTTGAGGAGGAATAGAGAAAAGGTGATTTTCCCAGAGCAGCCACCGCCGATCGTGGAAGAGAAAGAGAGCGTAACTAAGAATGGTATGGGCCATTTGATTGCAATATTTGGGTTTCGTTTTTTGCTATTTATTTGTGCTTATTTTGGGTCAGAATACTTCCTTGTTATGAATAAGTATTTGTTTTGGTGACTAATAATTAATTGAATTATTTAAAAGATTTCATTTAATTTATTTGATTGTTAAAATCGATACTATATGATTTTCTCTTTTCATACTATTTATATTAATTGAAATTTTTTTTTATAATTCAAATTTTTTCTCATTAAATATTTTAGGACATCACAAATCTGTGAACTAAAATTCAAATAGTTTTGTTTTTTTATTGTTGACACTGATCGTTAGATCGACATAAATCTAAAGTATGTTTTTCTACTCGTTGACGGGTATTGATCCATCATACCGATCATCCAATCATTACTTGAAGCTTACCAACGGAATTTTTTTTTAGAAAAAAATATCTCAATAACTTAAATAAAAACTTTTGAATAGTTCAATGATTTAAATAAAATTTTTAAAATAATTCAGTGACAAAATTATAAATTTTTTACTTAAATAATCAAAATAAAAATTTATTAATAATTTAATTATTAATGATATAATTTACTTTTTTATATTTTCATATTTTTGGGCTTTCTTTAGACCTCTCGCTAATTTTCATACAAGTTTTCTAAGTTTCAGAAAAATAAAAAAAAATTATAAAAATTCCAAAATTTTATAAAAATTATAAAAGTATAATATTATATTTTAAAAATGATATATTTTTTATCTTTTATTTTGTTTTGAAAGAAGTTTTCAAATGTATGTGCTGTCAAATTTTTGTGTTGTAGTTTGGAATTATCCAAATTATCAATAAAGTTTTAATTTGATTTGTTTAAATTATTTTAATTTAATTATCAATTAATTAAAACTCGTGAATTCCATCAACTTATTTGTTTTAGGCTTATGTTTGGGCCTGATCTTACATGGGACCTGGCCACTGTTTCGTTTTCAACTTTCCCAATTTATGAAGTGTTGTTTTACTGAAATTATTGTACTAAATATTAGAAGTTATAAACCCCAATATTGACATATATTTTTTTTAAATTACAATATACATATGTAATATTATTGAAATTGGAAACTATTAGAAAGTTACGAATCGCATGTTTAGTATTATGTTTTTGGATGTCTATATTTAATTTTAGTCATGAGATTTTTTTTAATTAGTGAAGATATGTTAATTAAGTTTTAATTCGATTGACATATATATTGTTGTCAATGTAAGAGGATGTGATTTCGAGTGCGTTAAAACGTTTTATCCTTTTATTTATAGGTTGAGGAAGGACTATGAATAATTTTAGATATTATGTTAAAAAACAAATACGAGTAAAATCTATAATAAAATTATTCAAAAAAATTAGTGAAGAGGTAACAGTGTTGAGAACCAATGATGGTGTTGGTTTTATGAAAAATTTGTAAAGGCTCATTTGCACCTAAACATGTCGTAAAGTGAAAGCATCTCACTCACCATGAAATTTGATGAGTATAAATATGTATATAACTAGAATATGCTCTAATGAAAAAAAAAGGAAAAAAAAATAAAAGAATTGAGAAAACTACAATTTTTTGGTCATTTAATTATTAATATTTTTTTTGTCACTCAACTATAAAAAATTACAAAATAATTATTTAATTATTCCATTTTATCGTCTTCTTTTTTTTCACCAACTGGCTAATGTAAAAATGGAGATTCAAAAAATCCAAGATAGTTGGGTGATAAAAACAACAAGATTGAATAATTGAGTAATCATTTTGTAATTTTTCGTAATTTAGTGATTAAAAAAGAAATTTACTATTAGTTGAGTAATCATTTTGTAACTTTTTATAGTTGAGTGACCAAAAAAATCATAGTTGAGTAAATCTATTCATGGGTCGAGCTATCTGTCTAAATTTTGAGAAGATTTGAATCAAAATATTAAGCCTGAAAAATAGATCTGAACAAAAAATTAAACCCGTTTAAAATATGGATTGGATTCAAGCTTGAGACTCAACCCAACCCATTTTTAAGTTAATAATATTTTATATTATGTAATTTAGAACACATTAAAAAATAAATCTATACTAAATATATAATATTATTCTAATATAAATATTAAAATAATATTAAGATGACTACATAAAAAATTTTAATAAATAAAAAATATTAAATATTAAAATAAATCTTTTAAAAATTAAAATAATATGAACGAATCTAAAATGAGTTTGGATTAATTTTTTACAAATATGAACAGATTTAGATAAAATTTTAAACTCATATTTCGAATCGGACTGGACTTAGACAATAAAATAAATTAATATCATGCTTAAACTAGACCCGACCCGACCCGATCCAAGCCATAAATACCTTTATACTTGAGCGACTAAATTTACCCAAAAAAAAAAAAATTAACAATAACATCATTCAAGCAAAAATTATAATCGCACCAAATGTGTGGGAGATCAAATGAACCATGGTTAAATAGGTACGAGAGTGTTTGTGTTTTAGTGTCAAAGACTACTCAAGATTCAACACGCAAAGGCACAATCTCGTCTACATGCATGCTTAACATCTGTACAAAAAAAATAAACTTCGAAAAAAAAAATATTTTTCCCATCAAAATTTTCATTTCAAAGGAGCTCAAGATCTATAATTCTCAAATTTAACAGTAAAAAAAAATCAACCAAAAAAAATTCAACTCTCACTTGTTCCCATTAAATTCCATCCAAAGATTGAAAATGAAAACCAAACATGTTTATATTTGCTGAAAAAACATGATGATAAGAAAAATAAATAGATAAAAAGAGAAGGAAATGGAGTTACCTTCTCTAATCATCAAAATCAACAATGGAATGGTCGAAGATATCGATCATGTCCTCATTAACAGGGAACGTTGTATTGGCCGTTATCCTTTGTTTCGCGGAATCAACTAATTCTTGGGCTTGATCACATGCCGCTTTGAACGTTTCCCATTTCTTTTTGAAATTTTCCAATGCAGTATCTGTTGCCGCCGTGCGCTCACAATCGGAAGACGCCTTGGTTTCCAACACAGCAGCGGCGGCATCAACGAATTCTTGGTACGCATTCTCCAGGCAATCCACAACCTTCTCCATCACTCTTTCATCCAACAATCAAAATTCAAAATGGAATTATAATTTATTTAATTCTTTGTTTGATAGAATGGAAATTGAATCGACGAACAAAATCCATAAAACGTAATCTAAAACAAAAAAAAAACCTTATTTTCATCGACTAATAACCAAAAAGATCGAATAAACTTGTTCTAGAATAAGATCAAATAAACGTATTTAGCGTAAAAGAAATTGCATGAATTACCTTTAAATCGAGAAGCTGTCGAAAAAGTGGAGGAAAAACGCAGGAAAAAGCTGATATTTAAACTTGAAATCGGTGGAAGAGGCAGGATCTTTGGCAATACTTGGATTTTGGCCTTTTCTTCATATATGGTAAGTACTCGTTACTTTAACCAATTCCAAATTTCTTTTTAAGTTACAAAATAATTATAAATTACATTATGGTTCACACTTAACAATTATTATAAAGGTATAATGATATATTTAATATTTATTTTTAGTTAAATTTTATTCTTAATTTTTCAAAAAAAGTTAAATAATTTTTTAATAAAGGTAAGGGCGAATCTAAAGGGTTGGCAGAGGGCCCGACTCCCCTAAAATGAAAAAATTTCCATTTAGTATTTTAAGTATTTTTAAAATTTTAAATTAATAAAGGTAAAATTACACTTTATACCTCTAAAAATGATAAAATTTTGATTTAATCTTTTAAAAATTACGTAAAAATTATAATTTTACTATCATAAAAATTATAATTTTACTTCGACCCCCTTAAAAATATTTTTTGACTTCGCCCCTGATAGAAGTGTTGGTATGACAACCCACATGATAATTCACATATAGTTTATGACAACACGATACTATTTGTCTTATATACTACAACAACAAATAATTTAAATTTTATAACAATATTCAAAAATTAAAAAAAAAAATCATAAAATTTAAAAAACAATATGAGTTACACGTGAATTACCATGCGGGTTATCATGTTTAAAAATCTAACGTTTTCTTCAATATTTCAATTTAAATAAACAACAATTGAACTTTTTTGAAAGGTTAAAATCAAATTTGATTATTTTTAAAATGTTGAGAGTCAAATTTAGCTAAAAAAAAAAGAATAATAGTCAAATTAAAAAAAATAAACATTAAGGACTAAATTTATCATTATATCTAATATAAATAACAAATGAAACTTTAGTTGAACGATAAAAATACAAATGTGAAAAACTAAGGAGGCATGGGTTCAAATCTTGTTACGTAATTATGTGTGTTTACTTTTCTATTTTTCTATATAAATGATAAAACCATCCTCAAAATAAGATAATTTACTTTCTAATACGAGGATTTTTTTTATCTTTTCTTAACTAAATTAGTACCTGATTAACTTGTTTCACCAACTTAATCAAAGATTGTATAATAAATATAGATATAATCACAATTACAATTACAAATAATAAATCTTAGATATGTATTCAAACCTAAAGTAGAATCAATATGTACAGAATTTATAAATAGTGTGACTTAAATCAAAATAAATGTCGAGTAATAACCTGCACATGGTTTACGTGATATGAAACTCTTGGTTAATGACAAAAAAATTACAGTTTTTAAATATTTGTTATTAATTAAAAATGTGAAATAACTTAATTATTATTAAAACGGACATAAAAAATAACAAAAAAATATTAAACAAAAAATTTTCATCTATTAAATAATTATTAATCAGATTCATGAATCTAAATTAATGAACATAGTTTTATTTTTTTTGAATGAAAATATAAAAATAATAAAATTTCATACTAATCAATATAGGTTGATACTATCTAGTATCTATACCAAAATAAAAATAAAATGCAATATTGTTTATTTTAAGGAACAAATGCAATGTTGATATGAATCTCATGTATTGGCTTGATGATTAATGTATTCATTGTCTCAAGTATAATTTAAATTTGAATCATGCTAATCACGTTGCTGTTGAAGTTTTACTCTCCTCTTATAATTAAAAAAAAAATTCAATGTTGAAACCATATCAATTTTTGTAAACATGGACCAATAGCACATGTATATATTAGAATATGACAGTTTAATTGGACAAGTCTGGTTAAAATATGCTATAGGTCATTGCATTCTTTATATATTTGAAATTTGATCCTTCTATTTTTATTTTTAGAATTTTAGTCTTTATACTTTTTGAGATTTCATATGATTTTTTTAACACAGAAAAGTTTTCACCTAAATCAAAAGTTGCCATATATAATAATAATAAGGTTAAAATATGTTGTTAGCATCAGTACTTTGACAATATGCGATTTAATCTCTATATTTAAAAGTTAAAAATTAAATCTTTCATTTTCTATTTGAAAATTTCAATCCAAACATTAAAATCATAAGTATTTTCTGTTAAAATTTGATAACTTGAATTTTGAGTAGATTGTTTTCATATGACGTGACATATGATTGACACAAAATAAACATATTAAATTGGTAATTTTTTACAAAAACTACCAACATCGATAATAATGGATTAGAATTTTTGAAATAAAAGAGTAAAAATGGCTGAATTTTTAATTTTCAAAGTATAAAGACTAGAGTTAAAATTCTATACAAACATAGGGACTAGCAACATATTTTAACCTAATAACAATAAGTGACTGTTGACGTGTGTGAAAAACGTGAACAAAGAAACGGAAGTCAGTGACATATCCTCAAACTTTAAAATTATTATTAAATATTTTTTTTTAATATATTGGTGTAATTATATAGTAGTATTTATTCATATTTTTGTAAAATTTTTGACAATATATACATACATTGCACATACAAGTGCTCGAACCCGAAATTCCTAAGATGAATAATATCTTTTTTTCTGCTGGAACCACTTGTTGGGTTCACTATTAAGTCATTTCTATTTTGATAAGTCAAAAAAGAATTACTATTAATAACTTTATTATTTTTTTAACAATCTCATCATTATAGATTTTGATCATATCTGTTTTTTTACATAATATTTAAAACTAATCATAATTCCTCTTCAACCCATAAATAAGAAGATAATACGCTTCAACGCACTCGAAACCACGTCATCCTGCATTAACAATAATGACCATACTAATCGAGTTAAGACTCAATCAACTAATCACTTCACTATTAAATTTTAATAAAATTTTATTTCCTTTGCACCATTAAAGAAATTGACTAAATTAATCACTTCACCATTAAATGTTTTTTATTTTTTTTCTTTAATTACTTTTAAGCTTGTCGAAGATGAGACGACGGAAGCAACCTTGTTATAACTGAATATTTGATATAAATTTTAATAAATTTGTATCCGTCATGTCAAATCATCAAGATTAAATAAAAATAAAATTAAATGCTATTGAAGCATATCTGAATCAATTGAAATCTTTTAAAATATATAACTTTTGTACGTTAACCTTCATTTTTAGTCCATCCATCATCAATTAAAATTTAATTATTAGAGCATTTACACATATTTGACTCATACTTTATTTAATGTCCGAAACCAATATAAATTTTAATCAAATTAAATCATTTTTAATTAATTTTATTATATATGTGGTGTTCATTTTAACTCTGCTTTTATGTCACCTCTGGCGGCTTCTGTCGTTTATTCCCAGTAACCTGTCTTGTTGGTGCTGGAGTTTTCCACTCAGGCTCTCCTCAACTCCTCTATATTATCTCAATCTTTGTCTCAGGGTCCGGACTTATCAGTACCGGCGATTGCCCCTTATAATCTTATCAACTCATCATTAGTATCCCAAACTAATGAAGGAGGTGACAGCTAGGGTTTTTGTGAATGCGGCAAACCTGTTGGTTAAGGGGATAAGATGGGAAATTGTGTTTGTGAATGCTGTAAGGAGATTGTGGAAAGGTGGAAGGCTATTTTTACTGATCAACATATAAGTAGGAATGACTTAATCATGGCTAATTGGTATTGGGCTCAGGAGTTAATGAATTTGGTCACTGACTCGCAGCAACATAATTCTACACATTAGGAAGGCCCTCAAAATGAATGGTTTAAACTAAATACGGATGGTGGAATTGATGTTAATTCTAGTAATATAATAGGAGGTTTAGTGATAGGGTCGGAAGGAGAGCGGGTAGTTGGTTATGTGCGAAATATATGTGTGAGTTCAACCTTAGACATTGAACTTCAAGTGATTGTTGATGGTCTAAAAATGCTTGGAATAAAGGAGTGCGATGATTGCTGATCGAGAGTAACTGCAACACAATGGTGGATTTAATACTTGGGTTGAAGAGGGTGGGGTTTTCAAAACTGAGTCTGAAAATACGAAATTGGAAGGTAGAAATAAGACAAATTCCAAGAATGATGAATATGACTGCTAATGTAATGACTAAATGGGTTCAATGTTACACAATTGAATTTCATGTTTTTGACACCACAAGTGATATTGAATGTTGACAAAGAATAACGACATTAAGTCTCAACTTCCTATATTGTAACTAAAAAGAAATACTATAACTTAAGTACATTATCAAAATCAATCACTTTAATTAAATCTTTCACATTAAATAATAAAATAATCAAAATATCATTATGTAAAAAATGTAAATATACATTATGTAGGAACTTAACAAGTGGTTTTAGTGAAAAAGAAAATATTGTTCATTCTAAGAGTTTCAGGTTCGAGCGCCTGTGTGTACAAAGTGTGTGTGCGTTATTAAAGGGTTAAGAAAATATGAACAGATACTACCATGTAATCACACCAATATATTAAAAAAAAATACACTATGTAGTAATTATATTTATAAAATATTTTTCATTTATACTTTTTGTATTGGTAGCCAAAACTTTATTTAAAACCATAACTAGAGTTATCGTTTGACTTTTTTTGGGGTCAAAACTCATAAGATATTTAGATAACAATTAACATAGAAAATTTTAGGTATTGTATTTTTTTTGAGGAGTTCTACTTTTTAATATTGTTTTAATTAAGTAATATTAAATTTGATATTATTTAATTTATTAATTTAATTTAACCAATGAGATGATACTTTTAAAAATAAAATCAGTGGAATATTGTGTATTGGCTTGATAATTAAGGTGTTCATCGTTTCAGATATAGTTTAGGTTTGAGTCGTATTAATCGAGTCGTTGTTTGGGTTTTACCTTCTCTTTATAATCCACCAAAAAATAAAAAAATAATGAAATTTATGGAATATATAATTAAATATATTTATAAAATAAAAAAAATTGTGATTTAATAAATTTATATCTAAAAAAATTGAAATTTAAATCAAATTGATTTACTTGATAAATATAATCAGAAGAAATATTTCAAATCATTTTCGAAAAGAATTCTAATCTCATCCAAATTACTCAATAATTTATTCCGTTTCTCTCTGAATCTTGTAGTCTTCAATCCTTTGAAATTTTATAGGGATGAAAGAACTGAGGAAAAGAAAAAGCACTCATGACGAAGATGATGAGGATTTTCTTAGACTATCATTGTCTAATGATAAAAGGAGGACCGGAGTTAGATTGTCGGAAGAAAATTCTCGTATTCCTCCTCTATCACCCTTGTCGATGATGCCACCGCAACCATCATCATCTCAACAAGCAGCAGTCGCAGCCGCTGTTTCATTTTCAATGCAAACGCTGCTTTCTCAACCAATTTCTCCTCTCACCTTATCAACTTCTCATATCCTTTTTAACTCTGCTTTTATGTCTCCTCCGGCGGCTTCTTTTGTTTATTCCCAGGAACCTGTCTTGTCTGTGCCGGGGTCTTCCTCTCAGGCTGTTCTCAATTCCCCTATATTATCTCAATCTTTGTCTCAGGGTCCGGATTTGTCGGTACCGGCGGCTGCCCCTCATGATCTTATCAACTCATCATTAGTATCCCAAACTTTGTCTCCTGGTTCCCTTTCTTACCCTCAAGAACCTGTCACGACGGCGGTGGCGGCGCCTGTTTCCGTCAGTAGCAGCAGTACTCCTCGACCTTCACGTGTTCGGAGGAACCCTACACAAAACCTACGAGAAGGTAAAAGCGAGACGGTGGAACCACCATTCCCATGGGCCACGAACCACCGAGCCACGGTCCATAGCATTAACTATTTGTTATCCGAAAAAAATATATCCAAAATCACCGGTTTTGTTCAATGCAAGAAATGCGAGAAACAGTACTCCATGGATTTCGATTTAAAAGAAAAGTTCAATGAAATCGGGAGCTTCATAGCTGAAAACAAGAACTCCATGCACGACAGAGCTCTTGTTGCATGGTTGAACCCTGTACTACCCAAATGCAAGTACTGTAACCAAGAAAACAGTGCTAAGCCGGTGATTGCTGACAAGAAAAAAGACATAAACTGGCTGTTCTTGTTTCTTGGACAGCTGTTGGGATGCTGTACTTTGGAGCAGTTGAAGTATTTCTGCAAACATACCAAGAATCATCGTACTGGTGCTAAAGATCGGGTTCTTTATCTTACTTATCTTGGACTTTGCAAACAACTCGATCCTAATGGCCCTTTTAGCCGATAAAAGCTTCATGTAAACTGAGGGGACAAGGTAACTCAGTTTAGGTTCCTGCAGCTTGTCTTTTTAAACTTCTTAAAGCTTTATTTTATGTTTTTTGATAAAATTCGAACAATAAATGTGATTAACGCGATTTAAATTTAAATCATATTTGAGATAACGCTGGTGAGGACCAAAATCAAAGTGACAGTCCATCCTTATTTTATTCTCAAGTCAGTGTTTAGTGATTATGTTAATTTAAAAAAAAAACAGTGATAATATAGTTTTCAGTTTTTTGAATGTAATTAGAAGAGATGAGATTTCACAACTTCTTATACATTATTACTTAAAAGGTTGTTTTTAGATTTTATTTATTTTTAATTTATAGAATTTATATATATTACTAATTTACAGTAAGTTTATAAATTGGGATTTATTTATTTTAAGCCTAATTTGATAAATCGTTGAAAAAAATTTGAACAATGATAACTATATAAAAGAGAATAATATTTTCAATTAACTTAAATTTTTTTATTTTAATATTATATTATTCTTTAAATTTTATATTTAAAAATTAGTGGTTTTTTAGAATAAAGTAATTTTTGTAAAATTTTAAATATAAAATATAAAATATATTTTTTATAAATTAAAATTTATATTTATTAAATAATTTAATTATATTTTGTAATTAATTTTAAATAATATAATATTTATCAAAGAATCTAATTTGAAATTATTGTTGAATTTTGAGCTTGAACTGCCAAAGGAGGAAATAAATATTCTAATTTGAAACTATTATTCAATTTTGAACTTTTACTGCCAATGGATGATATAAATATTGTCTGCAAACCCTAAGTTATAAAGAAGAAAACTGAAGTTTTTAATCATTTAAACTTTTCTCTAAAAATATAAAGAATTAAAAAACTTTTGTTCACTTTATTTCTATGTAGGTTTCATGTAATTAAGTTATGTGACTTATTCTTTACGAGTGTCAATAAACTACTAAAATTTTAGTCTCATTTTTTATCAGGAATTGAGTAAATTTTGGAAACAAAACTTTAATCGATTTCGGAAAAAAAAAAGTACTAAATTGAAAACTTTGATATATTTTAGTGCAAATGATGTTTTAAGTCTTTAATTTCTTTTATTTGAAAAGCAAGTTTGCTTTATTTTTCTTTTTTCTTTTTTAGAAATTTTAATTAATCTGTGAATTAAATATAAATTAAACTCTTTTAAATATAATAGATGTGTATGCTTATGAAAATCACAAAATTAAAAAATAAATGTATGTTAAAAATCACATACAATTATTAATGAAATGTATTATTTGAAATTAATTATGAAATAGCATTTTCGTAATTTTTTAATCGAATTGGTGATCCAATTGAAAGTGACACCAACTCAATAAAACACTTTATAAATAATACATATATATAATTGATAAAGATAATAAAATTTAGATGATAAAAATATCAAAACATTTTTTTTAGCTAAATAATATATTAAAAATTTTATTAATACAATTCGCATGGATTCAATCACCATAAGCATATTAAAACTCTCTAGTATAGTTCTATAATTATATTGGAGAACATAATTAGTTAAAGATCATACAGTCTCTGTTTATTTATTTATTTAGGATTTAAAATTTGAATTAAAAATTAAAAAATTCAAATTACTATTAATTTCTATTTTTATTTTATTAAATCCATTCAATATTAATATTTAATTTAATTAAATAAATTATGATCTTTTTATTTTAATTATGGAAGAACATTTTCATAACTTTCTAATCGTGTTGATGATCCGATTGAGTCAGAAGCTTAATCAATAATATAAATATGCAATTGATTAGTTTAATAGTAAATTAAATGTTTTATCAATATAATTAACGCGAATTATTGTGAGTTAGTGTCAAATTGACTTGTGACATATCATAAGCGTATAGCTGTAGAAATCACTAATATAGAACATACATGCGCGTTTAAAAATAACATACAATAAACAATGAAAAATATGACTTGAAACTAATTAATAACAACATATGAAATATGTATAATATTAAAATTAAAAAATAGATTAAATTGTTTATTATTATGTTATCATCAATCTCGAGTCAATATTGAGTTAATTTGTGACACAAACTCAATCAAATATATTATTAATGTATACAAATCATAAAGGTAATAAAATATGCATAATAAAATTAAAAATATATAAAAATATTAAAATAAAATTATTGATGAGTGATAAATTAAGTATTCTATTAAGATAATTAACGCGGGTTCAAATATCATAATATGTATATTATTATTTTTAAAATGAAAAATTAAAATACTCTAAAAAATTATTACTTATTTTAATTAAGAAACGACATTTGGTTGTGGTTCAATTGAAAGTAACACTCTTTTAACAAGAAATTTTAATAATAATATAAATAAATTTAATAAAAGGGTTTTAAATTTAATGGCGTATCACATTCATACAGTGGCACTCAGTTGTCCGGAGTCACGTGACTTGTTAAGATTAAGGAACGCCGATACGCCGACGTACTGAAGGAGGAACATAGCGTAGATAAAAACACGCTGAGAAAAGAAAAGAAAATAAAAGATAAAAAAAGGAAAGGCTGCGAACGAGCGAGAGGCGCGAAGACTGAGGAGGGAAACAAAATTATCATTCAGTCATTCTTAAATCTGTTAAAAAGACATAACGGAACCAAAAAATTAAAATAAAAAAAATATATAAAAAACCAGAGAAAAAAAAAAGAAGAGAGGAGGCAATGGCAGCAACGGCCACAAATACGAAAACGATAACGCTATCGGCGTTATGAAGGAGCTTCTTGATTCAGAAATGACAATCCGAAACGTTAACATTTGTGTTTTTTTGGTGAAACATTTTGATATTATTATAAGTGACGAAGTCTGATTGGATTCTAAGAATTTGGGTGGATCGAAAATGGATCCGATGATCGAACTGTGCGACATTATAGCTAGACGTCCGGAGCAATTTAGAGACAAACTCGCTTGGATTTGCGGTAGGTGCCCGCAGCCGGAGAATTTACAGAACGACTCGCCAAGGGTATCAAGGTCGCAACTCCATGCGGTGATTGGCGTCGCGCGATTTCTTTCTAAATGTCCCCATTCGAGGGATGACCGACCTATATCGGTGACGCTAGAGTTTATTCGGGCCATTCCGTCATCGTTTCGTCGTTCTTTTTGGCCGCAGTCTTACAACAACGATGCAATTTCTTCATTCTTCGTTAATTTCTTGAAATACATTTCTGAAACCGCTAATGCATCTTCCGATTTGGGTTCCGAGATCGCCGAGTATTTCGGGGAGGTAGTTACTACCTCCGTCAGTAACCAGGAAGGAAACGGAAACGATACGGCAATTTCTAGGGCTTTCTTGCTGGCTTTGTCAAATAACTTCCCGCCAGTTTTACAGTCTGATGCTGATCAATTGTTAGATCACCTTTTCGATCAATTATCTACTTTACTTACGGCGTCACATGGGGAGATTCCAGGAAACTCGTATACTCAGGCTGCAGCCAATGGAAGTAGTGTTTATTGGAATAGTTGTGCTGATCACATGAATTTCAGCATTGATGGAGGTGGGGCTATGTTTGCGCAACAAGTTGCTTCATTTGAGGACGAGTCTATGGAGAGCTTGGAGAAGCAAGAAGTTGCTTTTAAATTGATTGCTCATACTTCGGAAAAGGTGAGCATTGATCAAATGCATTTGGAGCGAGTGAGATTAATTGCAAAGAAGCAGCTTCAATCTATGTCTGCATTCTTAAAGGTAAATGCCAACGGAAGCCTTGTGCTGTTCTATTTATTTCCGTTAAATTAAGGCACCTAAGTAATGCATTTTATTGTTAAAGTATGAAGAAATGGGTAACTTGTACTCGTTTTGTAGAATAAGTTAGCATTTGAACCTTGTAGAAGCAATATATAATAAAAAACGAGATGGTCACAACTTTTGACTTGGTATTCAGATTAGGAAGCGTGACTGGAATGAAAAAGGACAACCTTTAAAAGCCAGAATTAATGCAAAACTATCAGCTTTTCAAGCTGCGGCTAGGATGCAAATTAAAAGTCTTGTCTGTCTTGATGTGGATGCAAAGACCTCTAAGAAATTGGTGCTTGAGACTCTTGCATTGCTGATAGATGCTGCTGAAGCTTGTCTGCTCTCTGTATGGAGAAAGTTGAGAGCTTGCGAGGAGCTATTCATTTCCTTGCTTTCTGGAATTGCACAAGTTGCTGTCTCTAGGGGAGGACAGCCGCTGCGTGTTTTGCTTATTCGTCTCAAACCCCTTGTGCTGGCTGCATGTATGCAGGTATGTTTTGTAGCTGGGTTTTAGATTCTAAATCTCAAAAATATACTTATAGATAAATTTTTTCCGTTTTCTGTTTTTATTTTTGTAATAATGTGAATGTAACAGGCTGATACCTGGGGCAGCAGCCAAGGAGTCATGTTTGACGGTGTTCTTAAGACATGTTGTGAGATTATTGAAACTGGCTGGGCCAAAGACCGAGCTCCAATAGATACATTTATCATGGGATTAGCTACAAGCATTCGTGAGAGAAATGATTACGGGGAGCAGGTCGGTTGTATAATATTAACTATTGAATGATTAAGTTAGACAGAGAACTGCATGTGCTTGTGTGTGGGCTTAATGCACTGAACAGAGTTATACATCATACATGCAACATTTATACAAATATACCTTCTCTTGATATGTGGTTTGTAGTCTGTGTTCTCAATTTAGTTTAAAAGTCTATTCTTTTTCTTTTCTTTTCATCTATTTTTACCAGAGTATTCTGCATTTGCATGTATATAGGTTGCTTTTTACTTTTGTTTAATATGGATCAGTAATGTTATCTGTTGCCTATTAGATCTTAGTAGGCTATTTGCCTGTTTAGGTGGTAGGTATGTTTCCTTTATTTATGCTTATACTTAACAAATAGCTATTACCCCGTTTAAGTTTACTTCTTCGCAATGTTTACATGGTCATGCAAATTTCAGGATGATAAAGAGAAACAGGAAGTTCCAGCAGTAAAGCTTAATGTAATACGTTTGTTGGCTGATCTAAATGTTGCTATCAGCAAGCCTGAAGTGGTGGACATGATACTTCCTCTTTTTATTGAAAGCTTAGAAGAGGGTGATGCTATAACTCCAAGCTTATTGCGACTTCGAGTATGTATTTTGTAATTATAAATTTAAAAACTTCTTTTCTGCTATTTAGGTACACAAGTAACTGAAAGATTTGACTAATACTCTTTCTTGTTTAGATCACACGGCATGGTTTCTCAACTTTGACATGTACTCAATTTACTGCAGCTTCTTGATGCTGTATCTCGCATGGCAAGTTTAGGTTTCGAGAAGTCATATCGGGAAACAGTTGTTCTGATGACGAGAAGTTACTTGAGTAAACTTTCGAGTGGAGGGTCTGGAGAAAACAAAACTCCGGAGTCAGAGGCCACCACAGAACGTTTTGAGGTGTGCATTATTTGTGAGATAAAAGTAACAATTTAGCTGTCTGGTAGTTTTTCTTATTGGTTTGGTGTTCACTGGTTCAATCACATTCTAGACTCTTCCTGCGGGATTTCTTTTGATTGCCACTGGTCTTAAGAATGCTAAATTGCGCTCAGACTATCGTCATCGCTTGTTATCTTTGTGCTCTGATGTAGGCTTGGCAGCTGAATCAAAAAGTGGCAGGTAAATATTTTCTGATTAGCAATATATTTGTCTTTCCTTATAATTTATTTAATTTGGTGTCTTTCTGTTTTATGGCTTGCTTTCTGCGAACTTCTGTTTTTGCTATCCTCATAATACATGTTCCAAATATTTTATTTCCAGTATCTCAAATCTTGCAGGAGTGGAGCTGATTTTCTGGGCCCCCTACTTCCTGCTGTTGCTGAAGTATGTTCTGATTTTGATCCTACAGTAGATCTGGAACCTTCTCTGCTGAAGTTATTTCGCAACTTGTGGTTCTATGTTGCTCTTTTTGGGCTGGCACCTCCTATTCAGAAGACTCAAAAATCAGATTCCTCAACATTGAGCAATTCAGGAAGTATGAGTGCTATTGCCCTTCAAGCAGTGGCAGGACCATATATGTGGAATGAACAATGGTCTTCTGCTGTCCAGCGTATTGCTCAGGGGACGCCTCCCCTTGTAAGTTGATTTTCAAGAATTCTTCCATGAGCACATTTATTTTATAAATCAGTTTCTTTTTTCTGCTAATTATATTTATCAGACTGGTTTATGTTTAATTTCCTAATAAATCTGACATTAAGACATTGATTAAGTTGCAATTGTCAAGTGGAAATGTTATTGATCAGCTGGATGTGCAATCACTGGTTGAGATGGCTACATAATCTGCTGAATGTTGGGAGTTTTTACATATTTGAAAATTTTCTTGTTGGACTGACTAGGAAGCGCAATGTCTCTCCTAGGCTTTTGCAACTTATTCAGTTATATCCATATAAATCTATGCTTCTAGTTTTATTTGGAATATGGTTACCCCTTTTAATTTGTCTTTAGCTTGTGCTCACATCAACTCAGTTTTAGTTCTGATTCTGCACAAAAACCTGATTTTTCCCCCACTATAGTTGACCTAGGTTTGTATGTTTGTCTAAATGATTGTGAGGCTTTTCCAAAAGTAAAGTACCATTTTCATTGACAATGTGTTTCTTTGCAGGTTGTGAGCTCTGTGAAATGGCTTGAAGATGAGCTGGAACTGAATGCCCTTCACAACCCTGGCAGTCGTCAAGGGAGCGGCAATGAGAAAGCTGCTGTAAGCCAAAGAACAGCTCTTTCTGCTGCATTAGGTGGGCGAGTTGATGTTGGTGCAATGAGCACAATTTCAGGTCTAGTGAACTTCTTGCACTTGATTGTGGATGTACCTATTTTATCTCCATGTTCAATAATTTCTTGTGTGATAACATCTTGTTATTTGGTCTGTATCATTGTTTTATTATTCATTATAGAAGAGGGGATGGGGGAATTGTTTTTTGTAGTAGGCTCATTTCATTGATGCCTTTTGGCTTTCTTTACAGGTGTAAAGGCAACCTATCTTCTTGCTGTGGCTTTCCTAGAGATAATACGTTTCATCAGTAATGGTGGAATACTTAATGGTGACACTAGTGGTGGCACTAGTTTTTCCGCTTCTAGAAGCGCCTTCAGTTGTGCCTTTGAATACTTGAAAACACCAAATCTTACGCCTGCTGTTTCACAGTGTTTGACAGCAATGGTGCACTGGGCATTTGAAACAGCAGTGTCATGGCTGGTATGTCTTCAATTTACTTGAAATGTTTGGAGCATTGTTTTATTCGTTTTTTAAATACAATCTTCATATAAGGGGATTTTAGGTGTTAATGCATCTTTTACTAATTTGGTGTTGTTAAATAGTTAATGTTGGGTGGCTAATCTTGTGACTGTCTTGCTCTACAATTATACACTTACACTTCATTCTCCTGGCTTACTTTCCTTTTCAGTAAGAAATATGAAAAACAAGTTTTAGCAAAGAGTTATTGTAAATGGCATCAGAGTTAGATCCAAACGCTCAGGAAAATCAGTTATTAACTTATTTGGGATCCTTTCTTTCTTCAAAAGGAATGAACAAAGATTGAATTAGACCGCTTCCTTGAAAGCCTTTCTAAATATTCCTTCACGTCTTGATTATTCACGAAATGTGAAAAGCGGATGAATAATCATTTACTTTTAGAAGAAATTGAAGAATTTCTTAAGAATCCTACAATCTATACAAAGGATTTAATTTCTTTTACACATTTTCCAGTCATAATTTCCAATCGGCTGTAAAAGAATTCAATAATCACTTGGAATAAAAGATGTCGGATTTTTCTTTTCCAAATTATCTTCTTCTTTTTTTCAAATTCTTCTAAATAATTATCAACTGTGTATTTGTACCGTTTTTTTTTGTGTTACGATCGTATTATGATATTACAAATATACAAATTTTTACATGTTTGAGCATTCATGTAGTGTTAGTGTTATTTTCTTTTTACTTTTTTTTTTGTGCTGTATTCTCTTTTAGTCATTTTTCTATGTTGTTGTGATTTTCGAATTTGCCACATAACATAAGTTGAATGTTATCCCCTCAATTCTATAGATTTTGAAACATTAATGCATTCATATCTTGTTGGTATTATATTCTCTATATTATGTTTTAGTTATTTCTGTGTATTGTCTTCTGTCGTTTTTTTTTTTTTAAATTATAAGTTTAGACATGTTTATGTATTTGTATCATGGATATGTTATTTTTTGTGAGTTGTTATTTTAGTTGTCCATCCATGTTGTGTTCTTGTGCGACACTATTTGAATAACGCTCAATTTTGTGTCACATATTAATTTTTTTGTTTTTAATTTATTGAATAAAAATTAATGTTTCAATATAGTGGTTAAAATTAAAATATTGAATAATAATATGAGATGAAGTATTTTTTTAAAAAAAATTAGGCATTGAATAAAAAATTATCATGATTAAATAATAATATAGAAATACCATGTTAAATGATGTTATGAGCTATGAGTTATGGTTAACTATTTATTTATATATTTCTTACTATAAATATATACATTTGATACCAATATAATCCAAAGGAACTAATTTTCATATCAAATTTTTTTTTTTTTTGTATTTGTGTTGTTTTATATCTATAGCTTACACTAAAAGTTTCAATAAACCAAAGCAACAAGAGGATTCAAGCACTATTATAAATAAAATGGCCCGAATATATGCGCACCGGAATGCACATGATTTGGTTTTAGGAAAGTTACCTTTATTCTAGATTTGGTTTTCTACAATTATTTTGATTTTAATATAGTTACACCCAAAGTTGAGAGGATTCCATATTTTCTTTTCTTGATCACTATAAATATTTCATGTACTCCTAAAACAGATTGTTGAAAAGTGTACAATATGTGTTGTTCCTTCAGGTTTGCTCATCGTTTATAATGCTGTCTTTGGATATGCTTGATCATCTGTAGCAGTATCTTATTATCTTATCCCATAAGCATTCTCTTGCTTTTCTTGTGAGTTTTCAATAAAGTTAAATTCTCTTGGATGACCTTCCTGAAATGGGACAAGTGTGTAACCCCCTTTTCTACCAGTGTAATATTGGTTACTGTCCTGCTCTTTTATCTCTTCCTTGTAACACTGTGTGCATTTGTACCATGTGATCCTGCTAATTGAACCTCATGAGTTTCTTGACATGTGTTCAGGAAGACCGAATAACTAAAACAGGCGATGAAGCTGTGATTAGAGAATCAACCCTTTTCGCACATGCATGTTTTCTAATAAATAGTATGTCACAGAGGGAAGAACACATTCGGGATATAGGTGTAAAACTATTGCTTCAGCTTAGAGAAAAATTTCCTCAGGTAAAGCTATATATATTGATGATATCCTTCTCATCTAATGGTTATACTACATTTTATTTTCCCAGTTTGCTCCATAATCTGAATAGCATATTTGAGACAAATGGAATCGAATATGTGCAGGTTTTGTGGAATTCATCTTGTTTGGATTCCTTGCTTTTTTTTGTTCAAAATGAGACTACTTCTGTTGTCAATGATCCTGCTTGGGAAGCAGCTGTCCGTTCTTTATACCAGAAAAATGTTCGGGAATGGACTGTTGTATCACTCTCATATGCTCCATGTACTACCCAGGGTTTACTCCAGGTTGCTGAATGAATGACTGTATATGTTATTGTTACTCTTTTGCTTATTGTTCTCGTTCCTTTAATATTGAATCCTTCATGGCTAATGTATATTTTTCCTCATGCACTGAGTTTTGAATATTCTGTCATTTACTACTAGAATGCGTTGTGTAGGCCCTTTTCTTTTCATTAAAATTTAGATTTGTCTTAAATTTCATATATGGACACACCTACTGGGGTGATGGCCAAAAAATTTCAATTATCTTTTTTTTTTTTTCATTTTTTGGTATCAAGGCTGTTCTTTTGGTTTCTCCCATTCTTAAATTGACTTGGATTTGTTCTTTTTTTTCCATGGATCTTTTAATTAATTGTTTGTGGTTCCAAATATTTCTCACAGGAAAAGCTTTGTAAAGCAAACGCATGGCAAAAGGCACAGCATACAACTGATGTGGTGTCTTTATTATCTGAGATAAGGATTGGTACAGGAAAAAATGATTGTTGGACTGGAATGCGGACTGCAAATATTCCTGCAGTCATGGCTTCTGCAGCTGCTGCATCAGGAGCGAATTTGAAGTTGTCAGAAGCTTTCATCTTAGAGGTGCTTAGTACTGGTATAGTCAGTGCAACAGTTAAAAGCAACTATGCCGGAGAAATTGCTGGCATGAGAAGGTTGTATAATAGCTTGGGTGGATTTCAATCTGCTGCACCACAACAAGGTTTTGGTGGTGGCCTCCAAAGGCTAATCTCTGGAGCATTCTCTCAACCACAGCAGACTGAGGATGATGCATTCAATGAGGTGTCAATTTCAAAGTTTGTGCGTCTCCTTCAACAATTTGTTAATTCTTCAGAAAAAGGTGGAGAACTGGATAAGTCACAGTTCCGTGAAACTTGTTGTCAGGCAACTGCATTGCTTCTGTCAAGTCTGGTAGAACTATCAGTATTTTATATATATATATTTTTTCCTGCTGAAAAGTATTTAGAGACCCATTTCACTCTTACCTTTTGAAAATGGTTCATGTCCAGGGTTCTGATAGAAAATCAAATGTGAAGGGCTTTTCACAACTTCTACGTCTTCTCTGCTGGTGTCCAGCTTATATTGCTACCCCAGATGCTATGGAAACTGGTGTTTTCATCTGGACTTGGCTGGTTTCTGCTGCTCCGCAGTGGGGTTCTCTTGTCCTTGCTGAACTTGTTGATGCATGGTTATGGACAATTGATACAAAACGAGGTCTCTTTGCATCTGATTGTAAATACTCTGGACCTACTGCAAAATTAAGGCCCCACTTGTCCGCTGGGGAACCAGAGGAACTGCCTGATATCAATCCTGTTGACCAAATAATTGCTCATAGATTGTGGCTGGGTTTTTTTATTGATCGCTTTGAGGTAATTGATAATTTTGTATCCTCTCTTTCAGACAAGTCTATTCCATGTCCCGATGTTTGTGCTGTTTGTTTATCATTGAACAGCATTTGAACATACATGGCGTAATATGTGTGTATACATGTGTGCTTTTTCACCTTAAAATGTTTGTGCATTCGACATTTATTATCTTGTTTCCTACAGTGCCAATATCTCTTTATGCTTATGCACATTCTGGCATGCGATGCTACTCCTTTTTCTATCGCTACATCTCTTTTTCTTGTTTGAGTTGTATAGGTAGTTCGTCACAATAGTGTTGAGCAACTTTTGCTCATTGGTCGGATGTTACAAGGAACGACCAAACTTCCCTGGAGCTTTTCACGTCACCCAGCAGCAGCCGGCACCTTTTTCACCTTCATGCTTCTCGGTCTTAAGTTCTGCTCATGCCAATCCCAAGGGAATTTGCAGAATTTTAGAAGTGGGATTCAGCTGTTAGAAGATAGAATATACCGGTAACTGCCATTGACTTTCTTTCTTTCTTTCACTTTCGATCTTCTTTTTGGATTATTGACTTTTATTTCTTGGTTCCAGAGACTCTCATTCACTTTCAACCTAAACCTTTTTAGTTCTTTTTCTTTTGATTCATTCTGGGAAAGTCAATGACTTGCATGTCCTGGTTTCCAAATTCTCAACACTTTAGTTCAGCAAATTATTCTTAAAATTGTTTTTTGCCCCTTAGTAAAAAACTTAAGATTAATTTTTTCAGTTTTCACTTTCAACCTAAACCTTTCTAGTTCTTTTTCTTTTGATTCATTCTGGGAAAGTCAATGACTTGCAT
The DNA here is from genome assembly GCA_039519145.1 of Kokia cookei. Classification (NCBI taxonomy): domain Eukaryota; kingdom Viridiplantae; phylum Streptophyta; class Magnoliopsida; order Malvales; family Malvaceae; genus Kokia; species Kokia cookei. Next base: position 38,575,058 of record CM076901.1, read on the forward strand.
GTCCTGGTTTCCAGAATCTCAACAATTTAGTTCAGCAAATTATTCTTAAAATTGTTTTTTGCCCCTTAGTAAAAAACTTAAGATTGATTGTTTCAGTTGTTGCTTAGATACAAACATAATTTACCCTTGTTTTTTCTTTTCAAAAATTGTGTGCCATTAAACATGTTATAGGGGCGCTCTTAGGATGAATACTATACATGAATTATGGCAGTTTTGATAGCCCAAAATGTTGATACAAGGTTGGTGTTTTAAAGGCAACTGTTCTCATTTTCCAAATCGGGCTATTGTTTGGCAATTACTGAGACCCATTTTATTTAGCCTTCACCTTTAAGAAGTCTTTGTGCCAAATGATGGCGGAGTTCAAACGCATGGTGCATGTTTACATACGTTTTCCAAGATATTTATACCAATTTACATAGAAAGGTGCAATATCAAGACATTAGGAAAGAAATGCAATAGAAGATAGAGTCTGGGCTCTAAAAATCTTAGGTTTCTTTCATCTCCAAAACGATCAAGGACTTTGGGCTTTTGATATGTAGGGGTGAGAGAATGACTAAGGACGACTCAACAACCAAGGTTCAGCGTAGTGGTTGTAACCCCTTCTTAGGAGGTAAGGTCCTTAAGGTTCGAAACCTCCTTCCCCCTTAGGCTTTCCTCGTATGTAACAAGAGATATTAAGTTAATAAGAAAACCCGTAAAGAGAAAACTAAAAGCTAAGAATAGAAACCTCTTTCGTATATTACTAATGAGTGACGAATTGTACATATTTATAGTCTACGACTAAGCTAATTAAGGAAACAAAATATTTACATAATCAATAATTAATAAAATATTTCCTGTTTGCTGGTTTTCCATGAAGTTTCCAGCAAATTTCCGAGTATATGTGGTTTGTTATAATAAACACACCATGCCTGGGATTTCTCATCAAATATTCGCTAGTTGTTTTAGAATGATCAGTGTGCCGCCTGATTACCAATTGGATTTGTATGATTCTTGGCATCCGCAACAAACATTTCAGTTGAACTTATCGTCTCTTTTCTCCCCAACATAACATAATGTTTGGTTTACTCTCTCCGTACTTCTAAAAAAAAAACTTTTCCAATGGGGGTGGAAGAGGTTTCTACCAAGTATCCTCCCCCTCACTTCATCAAATTCAACATTCAATCCAACCAAAAACTTGAAAATTCTACCTTTCCCTACAGTTTTCTTATGAAGAGTATATTCACGCTACCTTCTCCACACCAAACTTCTCCAATCTTTTGTTTTAGATTATACATTTGGAAATAGTTTCCAAGATCAAACTACATTTCAACTGCATTATCAAAGAAGTCCTTTGCAGTAGAATAACACATGTAATTTGCACTTATTTTTTCATCCTTTGTGTTGACCAACCAAGCCATGATCATGGAATTCGCATCACAAATAGCACATGCTGGATCCGTCTTCTCGGGGGTTGGGGTTTTACCGTCAAGTAGCCCCTCTTCATTCTTTCCCAAGGTACATCTGGACATATTAAGACAAACTTAGGAAATTTCCCCCATTGAGGAGAATGATGGTGCTGTGGACTGAATGAGATTTCATTGTGAGACAGTCAAATGGGGTTGGCTTTGGTAACTCCAGTGGAACTTGAAAAGATTTCGGGCATGATGAAAAAATAAGCAAGGGAAGCCAAATAAGAAAAAAAGAGAATTTCAAGGATTAAGGCTGAAACGAAGAAACAAACAATTCAACAATGAATGCTAAAAAACAAAGGAAAAAAAATAAATCAGTGATGAAAGCTAAAACAAAGAATGCTGGAAATTGGTTCTGATACCATATAAGGAAACTGAAAAGAGAAAACTAAAAGCTGAGAAGAGAAACCTCTTTCTTATCTTACTGATAAGTGTGCATACTTATAGTCTACAATCGAGGCTAATCATGGGAGCAAAATATTTCCATAATCAGTAATTAATATAATGTCCTAGAATCTGCCCTAAATCTAATTTCTGATTATAAGGAAAAAACCAGTGAATTAAATTCTTGTAAATCAGTGAATTAAACAATATATATTCACATATACAATGATACTCTTTTTACTGTATATGTTCGGCGTTGCTGCAGCAACATGCATTTTATTTAAGTTTGTGTTCAAATATTCAGTTAAGCTTACTCTCACACTTTTGCAGTTCTATTTAAACTTGTTTTTGGTTCATGTAGGGCCTGTTTGGGCTGGTTTGCCTATGAACCTACGTTCTATGACATGAACAATATGAATTTTGCTCAGAGTGAGGCTCAATCTGTTCAATATTTTTGTAATGAGATGGTATCTCAAACTGACTCCAAGGTCCAAGCACCTGAGAAAGGGGACACTTTGGTTCATGCGGTAAGATGGTCATCATTTAGTTTTCAGATGTTTCAACCTTGATTAAGATATTGGATTGTTCTGCTTATTCCTAAAGTTAAATTTTGCAGAATGACGAATATCACCCAGTCTGGGGCCAGATGGATAATTATGCTGCAGGAAGAGAAAAGCGAAAGCAGCTGCTTCTAATGCTGTGTCAGAATGAATGTGATAGGCTTGAAGTTTGGGCACATCCTGTTTCAAAGTATTTTCAGCAGAACATATTTGATGTGACTTTATTCTTTGGGATCCTTTTGTTGCATCAGTGTCTTCATTGTTTTAATAAAATTTTGTTGCTTGTATTTATATTTATATTCAGGGAACCCATGCCTGTTCGGCCCAAACTCACCCCAGAGAAATGGATTGAACATGCCAGGATTGCTTTCTCAGTGGATCCTCGGATTGCTTTTGCCTTGGCCTCTAGGTTTCCAACAAACGTGTCTCTAAAGACTGAAATAACCCAGCTAGTCCAGGTATGCTTTGCTTGCATGGAGTTGTTGGAATTGGAATGGAAAGAATTCGAAACTTCTGTGTTGCTATTTATGATGCAAGTAGTAAGGAGATGGTCTTCATTCAGATTCTACGTTGTCATTGTGGATTTTATGCTGAGCATTCCAGAAACATTCATTGATTTGTCCTTTCCTCTCTTTTGCTTCCATTGTTAAATTTTTTTACCATCATGGCATGATCTTACTTGATTTGTTGTCATTTCTCATACAGTCAAATATATTGGATATTCGTGAAATACCTGAGGCACTGCCGTATTTTGTCACCCCAAAGGCAGTTGATGAGAATTCAGCACTTTTGCAACAACTGCCTCACTGGGCTGCTTGTTCAATTACAGTAGCTCTTGAATTCCTTACTCCTCTATATAAGGGCCATCCACGTGTCATGGCTTATGTTCTAAGGGTTTTGGAATCCTATCCTCCTGATCATGTAACCTTCTACATGCCACAACTTGTGCAATCTCTGCGATATGATGAAGGGGTGAGTGATCAGTGATGATATGGACATATGTTTATATTGTGTTTTATTGATGAGGTGCAATGCTAGGATGTTAACCTGATGACAGGATGGGTCTTGGGTGTATTTGCTTGGTGGTTATGTTTTGATACAAGGTGCTCAGAAATACAAGCCAATTTGAGTTTGATATATCCTTTCTACTAAAAATTATTATCAATACTGCCTCCATGACTGCAATTAACATCGTGTGGATACAACATTTATCAAAATTCAGCATTTGGTCGGAAACTGATTTTGCTCCTTTTACCCAGTCACCACCTAAATGACCTTAATCTGATTGGCCCAATTATCCTGTTGCTTACACTGTCTAGTACATTTTTTTTTTCTTTTAACACTTCTTAGTTTTGGCATTAATGATTGTTCTTTTTTGCAGAGGTTAGAAGGATATTTGCTTAGAGCAACTAATAAAAGTGACATATTTGCACATATTCTAATATGGCATCTTCAGGTGTGAAAATTTTAATAATTTCCTCAATTAGATAGTATGCTTTTTCAATGAGCTTGTGAATCGTGATGAAACATAAGGCCATCTTCACTTTTCATTTCATCACTTTATTATCATATGAAACTCCTGATCCTGAATTTGTAATTGTAGGGTGAAGAATGTGAAGAAGGGCAAGAAGCCGAAGAAAAGGTTTGTCCATCTCAGTGTTCTCTTTTTCCTGAAAGCATGTTAGAACTTGCCTTAATGTTTGGAAGTTATACTGTACATTGGCTTGGAAAAGTGGCTGGGTTGTGGGCTAGAGCTGGGTTACTCGGGGTTGAATAACAACAGATCTGATGTTATAATTATCCTGTTCATATAACCTATAAGAAGAAAATAAGAAAGAAAATTAGAGAAAGATATGTAAAGAAATAATTAAAACTCTTATTTGCAAATATACCGGAAATTGACTAAAAAAATGCTTTGTCGCATGGAGGACTAAAAAGGTATGTAGAGAAAGGTATGGAGCAACGTTAAATCCCCCATCCCCAATTTACTCTTTTCTTCTTCTTTTTTAAGAAGAAAACGAAAGAAAGAAAGAAGAGCTAATTACTTGATGAAAATCATTTGTTAGAACTAGATTTTCATTGATCATGGTTAGTTAGAAGCCTTTAATTGGGTCCCAAACTCATTGATCATGGTTAGTTAGAAGCCTTTAATTGGGTCAGTTTGGGACCCGATATAGTCTAATAAGACTTAAGGGTGAGCATTACCTGATCATCTTAAGAGTGTCTGGTGACTCATCTCAGATTAGGAAATGTTCTGATAGCTTTGAGTTTAATGTTGAAATTTTCATAAACAAAATGGTTCAGATACCATTAATTTGTTAGGAAAACTTGTAAAGTTCTATTTTTTATAGCCTTCCATTCTCTGGTCATTGACTTGTGTACATTCTCTCATTCCAGAATCGTGCGTTTCAAGCAATGCTACCAGCTGTTCGGCAACGTATTGTTGATGGTTTCTCACCTGAGGCCCGTGACGTGTTTGAAAGAGAATTTGATTTCTTTGACAAAGTTACATCCATTTCCGGCGTCCTATTTCCTATTCCAAAGGAGGAACGCCGGGCTGGCATCCGGAAGTATATCTATATTTCTTAAATGGTTTTGCTTGTGTCATGTCTGTTTTTTATGTTGCAGTTAAAATTGGTGGTTACATGCTTGCTACTACTACAGGGAGTTAGAGAAAATTCAAATGAATGGAGAGGACCTTTATTTGCCAACCGCTCCTAATAAGCTTGTTAGGGGTATTCGAGTTGATAGTGGAATACCGTTACAATCGGCAGCAAAAGTTCCTATCATGATCACATTCAATGTCATTGATCGAGATGGTGATGAGAATGACATAAAGCCCCAGGCTTGTATTTTCAAGGTAAACTTGTACCTGAGTTGGACACAAGTAGACAGAAAATTCTGGTTCAAATTGCCTTTTCAATTGTTTTCTTCTACCAATAAGTTTAAGCCCGAAAACCTCTTAGGTTCTGTGTCCACCCTTGTGGTGCTGCTCTCTTACCATTTCTGTGGAGTGGGATACACTGTGAGCATCCTCCAGCACTGAAAGAGGGTTTCCTTGGTTTTCAGAAGCTGTGATAGTTTTGGCTTCTCTAAATTTATGTTTTGATTTTGCTGGATGACACAAACCCCAACTCTCTTTCTCTTATTGTTGAGTATCCAAACTAAAGCCAATTGGTAATAGAAGGAGGATTTAACTTGAATAGAAGATCACAGGAAACCCAATATTTAACAGATGTCGGACAACACCACTTAAAACTCCCCCTCATTTGTAGCTCACCAAAGGCAGCCTTGGCTGTGTTATCAAAGGCTGAGGCCTTTGGAATTTTGAGTGCCTAGGTTCAAGTCCTACCTTGTGAAAATTATGAGAGTGCTAGTTAGTTAGTTAAGTTATTCAATTCAGTGCTTGTAATGATTGATTCTGATGTAGTTAGTTGTAACTTTAAAAAAAGAAAAACAAGCGCTTACATGTGCGCAACTTCATAGGGGCACCAGCAGCACATTGGGTAAGGAATGAACTATAGAATACACCTGATCCCTGATACTCTGTTAAGCATATAACCTAAAATAATTGCTAAGAGGTTGAGAGCATGACTTGTATATTACCACAAGAAACTCTATACTTGAATACACATAACCTTATTAAGATGGTGGTTGCATTTATGTACTTCTTTCCAGTTTGTTGGATTTTCAGTTCCTCTTACATATGGTCCCAGATTCCAAAATTATACTTTGTTTAACTTTCCTGTTATTCTGGTCAAAATTTTTGGAGTCCTGATTTCTTATATATATAATGTTTTCATTTTCCTATATAATTGGCTTTCTATTCAAGGTTGGAGATGATTGTCGACAAGATGTTCTTGCTCTTCAAGTTATAGCTCAACTAAGAGACATATTTGGAGCAGTTGGACTTGATTTATATTTATTTCCGTATGGTGTTCTCCCAACTGGCCCAGGAAGAGGTATAATTGAGGTGAGTATATTTTCTATTCTGTTAAGCTTTTCTGCTCATTTTGCTTCAAGTTCTGGTTCTTTCATTAAACACATTAATACTGTAACACTATCTAAGGATTGATTTCTCTTGTGATTATTTCGGAAATACCTAATCTAGAACAGCTAAACAAATTGATGAAAAGGAACTTTGAGGGAATATAATGCTCTCACAGCCAAGGAGTTTTAGGGTGTGACCTACACTACTACTATTTTCATTCTTGCATTTGTCTGTCTTTTAAGACTTTTACCATCACAACGGACAATGGTTTTTAAAAAAGGTTGTGCAAATCAATGTTATTTGAATCAGACCGGATTGGCCGGTCGGACTGAGAAGCGGCCGGGGTACCGATCCAGAAGGTGCTTTTGAATTGGGAATTTTTTTTTTTTTTTTGAATTTTTAATAATTTTTTAATTAGACCGGTTGGACTGGTCAGACTGGTGAACCAAAGGTCAAACCAGTCCGGTTTAAAAAATATTGGGGGTAACTAGAATATAGGGTGTACCATTTCTATTTTTATCTTTGCCCCCAATAATGCGCACATGGAGAAATATGACGATATGATTTATTTACTACTGAAGTCATTTGTGCATGTGCCATGTTGCTGGAAAAGAACTGGACAACTATTCCTAGGGTACTTTAATGAAGTCTTTACTTAATAAGTTCTCGTTTTTCTCCCTTGGCGTAGGTTGTGCCTAACACACGAAGCAGAAGTCAAATGGGTGAAACAACTGATGGTGGTCTATATGAGATTTTTCAACAGGATTTTGGGCCCGTTGGCTCTCCTAGCTTTGAAGCTGCCCGCAGAAACTTTTTAGTTAGCAGTGCAGGTTATGCTGTAGCTAGTCTTCTGCTTCAACCGAAGGATCGACACAATGGCAACCTTCTCTTTGACAGGTATGGCTCTGCTATTTCCTTGACTTCAGAAATTGTATCTTGTGCCTGGTAGAACACTTAAGTATAAATAATTAATATTAAAAACATGATAACCAGATGATTGATGGACCTAGTTAGGTCCTCAATCTGTGAAATATTATTCTACCTCTGCTAGAAAAAGACTACGAACAACTATTTCACTAGTCTGGTGTTTTCAGTTGGTTGCTTTTAGAAAACTTGAAAATGTGGCTCTTAGGGTTAGTCAAAAACTCAAATATGAGTGACTGGAACTTATAAGCTTCTATTGGTCGTTAAAAGCTTTATTCGTGGTAGGAATTTTCAGATTGAATAGGGAGCTGGACCCATTTATAAACTACAACAAATTTACAGGTCCTACACCTTAATAAGCCATCACCTTTATCTTGATTAGCAATAATGCCAAAGATTAAATTTGGCCTATGTTGCTCGGATATTTCATTTTTGTTTAAGTATTTATGTCTGACACTCGTGTCCGAAACATGGAAATGAGAATATGATCCCAAACATCCTCCAAATATATGAAAAAACTTAGAAAACTCTGACCACACTCATCTCCAATAAATACCAGTATCCAACACTTACATCCAAGTCCAAGTAACATAGAATTTGGCCAAAAAGAAGCAAAAACTCAAACCAGTGTGATATGCATGTGAATGCAGTGCGGGGAGGCTTGTTCACATAGATTTCGGTTTCATCTTCGAAATATCACCTGGTGGAAATATGCGGTTCGAGAGTGCACATTTCAAGTTGAGCCACGAGATGACTCAATTACTCGATCCATCTGGGATTATGAAGAGTGAAACATGGGATAACTTTGTAAGGTAAATGACCTTGTTTGCATATGATCTTTTTTTTTATCCCCTTCTCGATTCCTCGTCAATGTAAATTGGGAGTTGTTTGTGAAAATGCTTGGCAGCTTGTGTATTAAAGGATACCTCGCTTCCCGTCGATATATGAACGGGATTATCAACACGGTGTTGCTGATGCTCGACAGCGGATTGCCATGCTTCAGTAGGGGAGACCCCATTGGAAATCTTCGCAAGAGATTTCATCCCGAAATGTCTGAGCGTGAAGCAGCCAATTTCATGAAAAGTGTATGCGTAGATGCATACAATAAGTGGACCACTGCCGGCTATGATCTCATACAGTATCTGCAACAAGGCATTGAGAAGTAAAATGGAAAAGGGAAAATCATCTCTTTGCATTTGCGTAAATACTAATTATTCTTTTTTATGGTTTCGAGAAATTCCCACCAAAATAATGATTGGAAATAATAATAATAAAAGCAGGCATAATAACAGCCTCCCTCACGCACACATAGTTCTGATGTTGTTGATGAGGAGAAGATTGTAAATAGAATAAGTTTATAATAAGAAGAAGAAGAATTGAGTTGTCTTCGTAACAAGGTAGGGAATTTCCGTTTTATCAAATGAATATTGCAATTTTTGTAAAGTAGCAAGTGGCTGATATTGCACTTTGTATACTGTCTATTTATATTTTATGTTTATGCGAAGTTGTCAGAATTACCTTACCTTAAAAACAATTAACTGAATTTCGCATTTGTACAATGTTTTCTAGCTAAAAGAGTAAGCGGGATATATTCTTATGACTAAACTATAATTACTAGGTAAAATTAGACATAAATATCAATTTTTTTTTACAAAATATAAGGAAATAAATCCTTTGTTCGGTTATTTAAGAAAAATAAATTAATTTTGATTGGACAGATCGACACACGTAGCGTCGTCTTATAAGATGCGCGTTTATTGAAAAACATGTCTTACATGACACTTTTGATTTGTGGGGTGTCATATCTGTAACTTGCATCATTTGAAGTTTTTTAAATCGAGGTGTTTAATCAAAATTATTTTAAAGAAAACAACTATCGGATTGAAATATTAAAAAATTGAAAAAAAAAATAATTTTTATCTTCGAGAATCCCAGAATAACTTTTCAGTAAAACGCTTTTGAAGAAATATTTTAAATCCATCTTGTCTTTTCCATCTCAAACGGCAGAATTTTCTTGCAAAATGGAGGTTGGGAATCTTGAGCATAATTTTTCAGAAAAACACTTCTTCTTAAAAGCATTTTTTTTAGTCATGTATGATTTTTTTAATATTTTGAAATATGTTTACTATTAGGTGGTAGAATTTTTTTATAAAATAGATATGATATGGAGAGGCTTTTTAGAGTTAAATTTTGAGGAAAAAAATTACATGCAATCTGAAATAATTTTATTTATTTACTCGAACAAAGTTCATAGTTGTTGCAATATAAGTTGGAAACCCGATATAACAAACTTAGTTCAAGTAAGTAAATAATTATTTGCCATTGTTACTTTGTTTAAATATTTTGATATTACATATTTATGTTGTAACAATATATCAAAATAATATTCTTTTATAAGGAAATAATAAATACTTATTTTTTTATAGTGTGCTAAACAAGTTTTGTTTCTAAAGATGACTAAAATAATTAGGGTTGTTATTTATTATGAGGTTAAATTCGTGACATTAAAATCGGGTCATTTTTGTATTTGTTAAATCTATAGATTTGGCTTTAGCAAGAGCGTCAAAGTTTCGGTTCAAGTCGGAAGAGAATTTTGAGCTTGAAATATAGATTTCCAATGTCAAGGAACCTGTAAAATATGATACATTTGAGCTAAATGACAACATGGATATCTATACTCTGAGCCACTAAAGGCTCATGAGATGTTCGATGGTCGAGTCTAGTTCAAATAGGTCTTAATTCCACCTCATTGATATTTGCCTCTCGAGAAATATGGGATGGATATCTATACTCTGGTTTACGAACAAATGAAGACGGACATCCGTATGAATCTCAAATATCGGAAGATTGAATTGAAAACGAGACCAGACACACCCGACACCAATAACCTACAGAAGTGTGTAGATTTTATCCAAGCTTTCATGTTGGGTTGTGGCGTTACAGATGCCATTGCTCTTTTGAGATTAGACAAACTATAGAACGACTCATTTGAAATCAAGGACGTCGAGACACTTAGAGGAGACCACTCGATCGTCTCGTGCCATAGGAAGGCTATCCGCTAAAGGTGGTAAAACAAATCTGCTATCGAAAATGCAACCATAACCAAGATTGTCATTGTTGACTCCAAGATTGATAATTGGGAACTTTTGCCAGCATCAAGATTGTTGGACATTCCCTTTGCAACCTCATTTTAGGTTCACTTGTCGTCAAGGTTTACTTGAAACTTAGACAAGTAATTGCTCGGTTAGCCGAATGGTTTTGATCTTTGTTTCGTGTGAATAACATGTTTTGAGATTGTGTTCTTTTGAGTTACTGATTTTTAGCAATCAACCATAGCATACCTTCCAAAACAAAGATCATGTTAGAGGATCTGAGTTTTTTGGAATGAAATTTTGAAGGGAGGCATTGATTGAATTTTCTAAAGAACCATCATATAATATTTGTTACCTACCACCCTGGCCTAACACGTGGCAAATCTAGAAGACCCCACGTGGACAGCAGGAAGTAACCTACACCACTATTCACCGGATTTGTCCTCAGATGATCCACCATCCCAATATGATGAAGACCATCCACTAAACACGGGAAGCAACTCCCTATCTATATACTCGTTCATCATGGTTTAACAATCCGTTTTTCAGCGTGAACACTCTCTTCAACAACCAATTGAACCCACATATGATTAACAACCTCAAACGGAATGAATAGCATACTTACGATGCATGATGCCCTTCAGGTACTCCATGATGACAATCTCCTTTACAATGGCCTGCCATGTCACGCTAACAGGCAAGAGGATTTCTCTATAAATACCCTTTCAATCGATGAGAAAATAGAACTTTTGAGTCTTTAAGCAATCCTTAAGCACTTATCTTCCTCAACCCTCTCCTTATCCTCTTATCTTCTCCACCTTTTCATCTCTTAAAGTGAACCAACCTCTTCAACACCAGCACATCCCCTTCTTCATCCTCCTCTTTCTTTTACATTGAAGTAGTTAATACAATGAAATATATTTCTTTCTTGGTACACTTACATGTTAGACTTGTTACAAAGCATGGCAATTGAAACCACAATTTAATGCAGCTAAAAATTATACCCTAATGCATGTTATGTTTTTCCCTTGCTTGTTATTGCTCTAGGATAATCCTAGGGTTCATTGTCTCATCTGTTTTGGTCCATATTTTGTTAAAAGTCTATTTCAGTCAACGATTTGAGTTTAGTGAATTGAGATAATATTATAAAATTTTAGGGCCAAAGCTAAAAAAATTTGTATTAAAAATACTTAAATTAAATTATTAAATTTTCAAAAATTTATTTGATCGAAGGTTAAAAAAGATTAAATTGATTTTATTTTTTTTAATTTTGGAAGGGGCTACAAAACAAATTTCCCATTTAATTAAGGCGTCAAGACCCTAGTTATCAATAAGTTATTAGTTAAGGTGATGGTTGTCTCGTTCCCAATAAAAAAATATATATACAAACTTCAAGAATCTTGAAAAGTGGGTTTGTTGGGAATAACATCTCACCAACATGTTGTGTACCGTTAGAGATTTGTTGTCCCCAATTACTTGAGTTTCCTAAAATGAAGTGTATGACTTCAAACATATCCGCCAATCATTCACTTCCTTAAAATGTATTAAACATGATAAAAAATAATAATAGTTAATATATTATTTGGTCCCTGAATTTGGTTCAATTTTTAATTTGATACTTGAGTTTGGCTTCAATGTTAATTTTAGTATTTGAGTTACTTCAATATTTAATTTGATATTTGAGCTTTTTTTGTCCCAATTAAATATATATGTTTTTTTACTAGAGCACACATGTCAAGTATTCACTGGGTCATATGATGTCGTTTGGTTTAGATATCAAATTGAATACTGAAGCTGATAAGTATCAAATTGAATATTGGAACCAAACTTAGGTACAAAATGATGCATTAACCCTAAAAAAATAAAGTTGGATTAAAAAAGAGTTTATTGCAACAAACATCCCTAAACTATGATCCTCATTTCAAATTAGTCCTTAAACTACAAAGCATTCTAATATGTAGCCCTAAACTATCAAGATTATATTAATTAGGTCTTCTTTTTACTAAAATCATTGATTTAACTATTAAATAATATATTAGATATTATGTGACATAATTTAAAATGATATTTTAAAAAAATAAAGAAACGTTATAAAAATAGATGTTTTGAAAATCTTAGTTTTGAGGTTTTAAAAGTTTTATCTTTACCTTGTTTATAGTTTTTACTTTTAAAAGTTATGTAACAATACTCTATTTATTTAAAATTTAACTACATAAGATTTGAAGTATCATTTAACAGTTAAATTAATGGTTTTAATAACGAAATGACCTAATTAATATGATATTGATGAATTTATTTATTTTGAATGTGTGAAACTCTATACGATAAAGGTTTTATGAATTTAAGAAGATCAAAGTAAAAATATTGTCCGTAACTCTTATCATATTATATTTGATACATTATCAATTGAGTTTTTAAATTTCATAAATAGAATTAGGAGTTGACAATTATCATGATAAATTATTAAAAAGATATATATATATATATATTTAGGACGTGACTTCGAATACGCTGAAACACATTATCCTTCTATTTATGGGTTGGAAAGAGATTATTAATAGTTTTAAGTTTTGTATCAAAAAAAACATATATGATCAGACCCTATAATAAAATTACATAAAATGAAAAATAAAATATGTTTTATATTTTATATTTTATTTAAAAAATATAATCCGATAATAATTAAGTGAACATACACACAATTTGTAAAGTTTTCTCTTGGTTTGCAGTTGCGTAAAGCTTTTTCTTTATTCTCACAATCACACCCTTACATTTCCCATCCTGTTTTAATCCAAAGGATCACATCTCAAACTCCATTTTCTTTGGGATATTTTTTAAAAAAGGAAAATAAAAATATTTTAAAAGAAACTATTTTCTTCACCTCATATCTAAAACCTTACCAACCACATATGTATTTACTAAACTACGTAGTAGTATTTCCTAACTGAATCTGACCGTTGCTCGTTCCATCACCGTTAACTTCCATCGTCTTCTTCATCTTCAGCTTCTTAGCTTCTTCCCTCCAACCAATGAATTTACCAAAAAGCCCTTCCATTTCCTCCAACGTTTTCCCTTGAGTCTCCGGATAGAACGTGTAGAAAAACAAAGTCGCCACCATGGCGACCCCGGCGTACAAGAAAAACACACCGCCGATCGATATAGCTTTGTACAACGAAATGAAAGTCATGGAGATAACGCCGCTAGTCACCCTGTTAACCGCCACTCCCATACTCGCTCCCTGAGCGCGTAACCTCAACGGGAAGATCTCTGAGCTGTAAACCCATGTGATGGGTCCCATCCCTATCGAGAAAAACGCCACGTACGCCAAAACCATCGCGATGCACAGTCCGATGGCCCACGGTATCTTCTCGTGATTGATGATGGTGAGTGAGAGCCCGAGTGTCGTCAACGACGCCACCATGCCTATTATGCTGCTGAGAAGCAATGGTCGCCGTCCGATTCTATCGAGTAAGAACGTCGCGATCAAGATGGTGATCGTCTTCACGAATCCAACGGCTACGGTGGCGAGCAACTTCCCGTCAGATGAAGTGATACCAGCTTTTTCGAAAATCGTTGGACTGTATAAAACGACAGAGTCTATGCCGGAAGCTTGCTGGAAGAAATGAATCCCAATGGCGCAAATAAACACGTGCCTAACGGCGGGTGTTGGGTATAATAGTAATTCTTTCCACACGCCTTCGCCGTGGCTTTGCTTTTGGACTTCAACGACGTCGTCGGTGCATTCTTGTGGGATTCCGGCTGCTTCTTTGATTTCACTTAGTCTAAGTTGAGCTTCTTCAATGGAATCGGAAGTTTTGTCCAGAACTTTCTTGGCTTCACCGAGTCGGCCTTTCATAACCAGCCATCGCGGTGACTCGGGCATAGCTAAAACACCCACAGCCAAGAAAGCCGACGGGATTGCTCCGACACCGAGCATAAGCCGCCACCCTAAGTCTTTTCGTAGCTTCGAAAATGCATAGTTGGATACGTACCCCAGTAATATACCGCCATTAATGAACACCTATTAAGAAGAAAAAAAAAAAGAAAGATCGATATCAGCTCCGTTTATATTAATGAATCAAAATTATAATCAACGTAAGCCGAAAGACAAACCTCGGGGAATGAGGTGAGGAAACCACGGGAGGAAGCCGGAGAGACTTCAGCTGTGTAAACTGGAGCAATCATAAGAGCATATCCAACTCCGATTCCGGCAACAAAACGACCCACCATTAAGAAAGCATAGTTCGTAGCGAAACCCATAAGGAGTGCCCCTAAGAAGAAAATGGCACCAGCGAACACAATAGTGTAACGACGGCCAAGCCAATCGGAAGTCCGACCAGCCGCACATGAACCAACGAGACAGTACACGTTAAGTATACCCATGAGGATTTCAACTTGAACGTCGTTGATTTTCAAGTCATCTTTTATATAGATAATAGCTCCACTCATTACCCCAATATCTGCACATTCAAATCATGCAAAAATCAATACATAAAAGCTTACCTAAAATCCCAAACTTTTGAACTTTACTTACCATAACCAAGTAAGATTGAAGTTAAAGAAGCAAGTATAGCACAAAAAAAAGCAAACTTGTTTCTTTTAGGTTTCTTTATTGCAGGCTCAAAATCTGCATTACTTCTGTTGTCTGCCATAACTGGTCGAGTACCGTTCTGTTCCCCCTTGCTAGCCATGTTTGTTAGCCTAGAAAAGGAAAAGGAAAAAAGGAAGAGAAAACTGAGTTAAGGAAGAGAAAACTGAGTTGTCTGCATTAGAAGGAATATGCATACATATATAGTGATTAGAGATTCAAAGCAGCCATGAATCTCTCCCAAGCTTGCTATGCAGAAGCCATTGTTGAGATGCAGAGTTTGCTTAAATAGACCAATGGGTTATGTCAATGTGGTGCGGTTCATACTATATGAAGTCAACACTCTCCCCCATTACGTTAAAACCTTTTTCCCCTCTTCTTCTCATCGGTACGCTGTTTAGGGTAAGCTCATGTGCAAGCTAACTGTCGTTTTAACAGTGGTACGTTAGATTTTTTTTTCCACAAATATTAATCAAATTTTTATATTTTTAAGGATTAATATACAATCTATATATAACTAACAAATAGTTGAGTGCAATTAAATTATACCCTCAAAAGAAAATTTATTTTCAAATTTTTTACTTAACATTATTAGAGATGGTAATCATGAATCCTAACATCAACCGTATTCAACATTTAATTTTTACTAATATATGAAACAATTTTACAATATAAATTTAATGTTCATTTTATGTTGAATTTATCAAACAACCTTTCAATCTTTTAAATATATAAAAATTTATTTTTAAAATTATGATTTAAAAAAGTATAATCCTATTCATAAAAATTGATTGAAGGATAATTACGAATGTGATTGGTGTTATGATTATTATTTGTGGGGTTTGATAAAATAAATAAATTCATATTATTTTAGATAAATTTGGGGTCACAAGCTGCCAAGCCAAAAGACAATTAAAGGAGCAGTATTTTATATTTCTTTTTTTTCCTTTTATTTTTTAAAAGAAATAATGGATGTCCTAAGTGGTGACAGAATTGTGTCCTCTATTTATTCATTAGTGGGAACGTGTTTTTGGTTACTGCCTTCGCTTATTTTTACCAGGTTGAGTTACCATGGCTGGTAAGAACAATCATCATCACCACAAAATGACATTTCGGGAAAAAAATTGTCGGTGAAAAGGGCAATTCAGAAATTTACTGTTTTAAAGATTTTCTGATCAAGAATTTCAACATTATTTGTTGTTTGTCTGAATTTTCATATGTCCAATCATCCTATGCCACTCGTTATTAATAAATACTTACTTGTTCTAAAAAAATATCATTAAAAGATCATTGAGACTAATGATTTCGTAATATTTCAACAAAGAGAACGTCGGAATAAACCTCCACTTAATGATAATTAGCACATAATTAATCTATCACCTGACTGACCACACAAACGGATCATGATTCATATAGTTGGTGACATGACACTATCAAATATGAGGATTTTTCACTGTATATTCTCCCAAAAAACAATGAGGAAGGGATCTTTTTCTCCTCCATCCTTTACTTCTTATCGGAGCGAAATTAGAGCGGTTAATAAGAGTTTTGATCCTCTCAAAAAAAAATTTTTTTAAATTTAAACCCTTAAAATAATTTAAAATTTTAAATTAATAAAGATAAATAATAAAATTTTAATTTAATCATTTAAAAATTATATTTTTACTATCGTAAAAATTGTAATTTAATTTCGACTCCCTAAAAATTTTTTTTGATTTCGCCCCTGCTTATTACGGGTCTTCGCCTGACTCAAGTGAACCAACCTCCTTATCACCATCACTATCTCCCCATTGTCTTCCTTGTTGTATCACAGTATAAACAATCATATTGTTTGTATATCTATACTTATATTAAGTTTTTAACTAAGTTTGATGTCACCAGTTAATTAGACACCAACTCAGGAAGGAAATTACAAAAATATCATTTTATATATAAAATAAGTTATATTATTATGAACCATTTTTTAAAATATCTACATTTATATTAAGCTATTGACTGAATTTGATGTCACGAGTCAATCAAATACATTTTATAATAAAAATAAGTTAAATTATCACAAACGTATTTTTTCTTTTTATATTTCATATAAAATTAATGAAAATTTAATTATAATTAAATTTGAACCCACGACGCTATAAAAAACAACACAATATATTTTAAAATTTTAAATTTTACCATTACAATTAAAACATCATTGAATTTTAATATGAACTTTTAATAATTATATTTATCACATAATATTTTTTACCACATAGTAGGTGTGTTGTAAATCTAATAATTTTTTAAAATTATTTTTATTATTTGATAATTTTGTTTTAAAAAATCCCCATAAGAATTAATTACTTCCTTGATTTGTGGAACCAAAATTTGTATTAATTTGTATGATGAATCATGTGTGGTTAAGAATGAAATAGAACATTACTTGCCATTTGCTGTTGATATAATGATTGATGTTCTTGCTAAAGCCTAAGAACAAAATTTATTGGATTGTGTGTCATCTTGTTGTAATGATAGATAGTCATATATTCGTGTATATTCCTCAATTGTTAATGTTAATATGTTTTTTTAATGTTTTTTTATAGGTTTTAAATTCACGTTTTTTTATATTAATAATAATATTTATACTAATCGAATACAAATTTAATTGAATTGTTAATATTAATATTAATATAATTATTAAACATAATTTTGTGTGATTATTATTATTATTCTTTGTATATTGTTGAATAATGGTAGGCATTTCGAGAAATAAAATGACTCATTTAATATTAATATTTTTTATATTTTTTTATATTCTTGTTTTTTTAGATGCCATAGCATAGTTGAGATACCTATTATTCTAATAATATAATATTCATTTTAAAAAAATATCTCATTTATAAAAAATTATTTATGCCATTTTAATATAAAATGGTAAGGATATGAGAATTTGTAAATTATTTTCCATTTTGTTTCAAATCGTCCCCATTCAATTAAGAAATTATAAAAAAAAATTCGTTTTATTTCAAAGTAAATTATATAATTATAATAATTTACCTTTTTAATATTTTTATAAATAAAAAAATTTGTCCATAAACAAATATATATATATATCAAATGAACCTTGAAAGTAAAAAAAAAAAATAATAATCATCATGCAAGTAATAAATATTCTTTTAAATATTTTACATATGCATAAAAAACAATTTTGAGATTTTTGTTTCGGATGAATCTTAAAATTATATATAAACTTTGATTTAATGCACAATTGTATATATGAAATTTAATTTGATACATACGTGCGAAATTCTAATTGTGATTCAAATATATACTTAAAATTTTAATTTTGATTTAATCATACACATTTAAAAAAGTAAATATATCAAATTTTTTATATCGGATAAATATAATTATTATGTATGCAATATATAAATATAAAATAATGTTATATCAATAATTGTATTAATAATTTATAAAAATTGAATCAAATCAAAATTTCATGTATGATTTTGATATTTAGTCAATGAAGTATCAGTTGTTTGCTAGCATAGTTAATAATATTAATTAATTAAAACATATGTTGCAATAATTTTGATTCATAGCTTTTGTCATTCCTATATATCTTAAAAAAATTGTGTTAATATTTGTTAAATATTTTATTAAAAATATAATCTATGGGTAGGAAATCAAGTTATTTATAATTAAATATTTTTAGTAGTTAAGAAATGGGTAAAAGTATTATGGAAGCTTTTGTATTAGGAGTTAGATTGTATTTTGTTTTCTTTACTCAAAAAAAGGTAAAATAATTTTTGTATGTTAGATCAAAAAGTAAACTGGTCTTTTGTTAAAAATTTCAGCCATCTCTATTGTTAAAACTAGTCCTTATATGTCAACATGAAGTGCATGTGGCACGCCACGTCTAATTGTTTAGTTATTTCTTCTGTTATATTAGATTTTAATAGTAGAAATTGATGAATTTTTTACAAAAATGACTAGTTTGTTATTTAATCTATTGTACAATGACTAATTTACTTATTTTTTAAATAAAGGGGTGCAAAATATCGAATTATGAGATAGAGTGTTCCTTGTGTTTAAATATTAAACAAATCAATTTCGTATAAGTGTCATTTATATTAGAGGTGCTCATGGATCGAGTCGGGCCTAAACATAATATTAACATACTTTATATTTAACTAAGTCCGGCTCGGCTCAAAATCTGGGTCTAAAATTTTGCCCAAATCTGTCCATATTTGCAACCCATTTTAGGCCTGCCCATAATATTTTTAAATTTTTAAAAAATATATTTATACTAGTTTATTTTAATATTTAATAATTTTATATATTTTTTATTTATTGAATTTTTTTATATAGTCATCTTAATATTATTTTAATATTTACATTAGAATAGTATTATATATTTAATATATATTTATTTTTTAATAATATAAATCATTATAAACTTAAAACGGGTCAGGTCAACCGGGCTTGGGTCTTGAATGTTCAAGCTCGAGCCCAACCCATATTTTAAACGAGCTTTTTATCTAAACCCATTTTTCGGATCTAATATTTTTGGTAACCTTCCTTAATTTCGAACAGACCTTTAAACATGGATTGATAACTCGATCCATGAATAGTTCTAATTTATACCAGTTAGAACATCTCATTTCCAATAAAAAATCAAAATCCTACAAATGAATTAAATTCATTTTTTTTGTAAAAATATAAATATAAATAAAGTGATAAAGTTTAAAAGAATTTATATAAAATTAAAATACCCCTTTTTCCGTTTAATTTTATATTAAGTCAAGCAAGTGAACTAGAAAAGGAAGGAGGCATGGGCAGCTAATTGGAATGATTTTCCACCAATTTGTCCAATTGTGACCGCCAAAATTGTTGTACCTAATTTCTCAGTCAACAAAGACGGCCCTCTTTATATAATTATAGTGAGAGGACACCTTTATTGCAAATTGCTTACTTAATTTCAATAATTCTTTGTATTTTATTCTTATTTTCCATCCATATTTCCCAATTATATTGACAAGTTTGCACGTATAACTTTTATTTATTTATTCAACGTGAACAAAACGTGTTACTTTCTAGTTTCTTCAACGTGAAGGAATCATGAATACGTATTTGTAAAGGAGAAGCCAAAATTATGTGTCTACTATTAATTAAATATGTAACATTCACGTCAAGTGGTCGATTAAGTTCTATTGTGATTGGCATAAACATTGTTGTTAATACATAATGATATGAGTTCGAATGTGTTGAAGTGTATTATCTTCTTATTTATAGGTCGAAGAGGAATTATGAATAATTCTAAGCATTATATCAAAAAAGAGTACGTATACGCAACAAATCTTATTCTTCATGCTTGAGCCAAATATATTGAAATAGACTTGCACTTTGTTCGTGACAGAGTTCTGCATGATCAATTACAAGTCAACTTTATACCAAAGAATGATTAAGTTGCATACACTCTTACTCAACCATTAACTGTTGAGAGTTTTCAATGTTTTAAAGATCAACTTAGTGTTATTTCTATATAAAGCTACTGATGAGTTGAGATATAGAATTTCATAATAATTTTTATGCACTCTAACCATGGGTATGTCGGTATTTTGCATTTTAACATGATGACGAATTTGAGTGAGCTTATTTCTAGATTAGTTTAATCATTTAAATATCTTAAAGTTGATAGAGAAATTTGACTGTCTTACGTGGACAATTGGACTAGCAAATGTAACTTTTCAATGTTCAAACCATAAAAGTCAAGCACATAGAACTTGATTATTGATTCTTTTACTCGGTCAATCCAATTTTTAATTCATACTTTGTTCACTTAGATGAAATCATAATTTGACCGATTAACAAGCAAGTTAGATATTTGGATCAAACTCTTGGGGTTGTATCATATGCTATTATTCTATATTATCATTTGCATGATTTTCTTTTATATTGGAACCCAAGCCGTGGATCAAGGGACGAATGGATTTAAAAAATTGTAATGTCATCACAGTCATAAACGGGTTTTATTAAAAAAAAAATTTAATGAAATGAGATAGGGTAAAAGGTCTTAAGAAAAACATACAAATTATTTGTCAGATGGAAGTTGAAAACAATCTTTATAGAGAGATTCTGCTAGCTGGCGTACCTTCATGTATTTATCTGTTATTTTTATTCAAACACAGTTGGTTGTTAAATTATACATTAACCCACGTTCATGCATGGAAATTGGGATTCACACCTTCCAAGTTTATAATATAAACAACTGTTTGCTTATATACAACATTAACCCGAACTACTTTGATTTTTTATATATGTAATTAAATTAAATTTTTTTATTTTTAATTCAATTATATACAAAATCACGTTACCCATTATATTATAAACTTCAGGTATAGATTTGCAATTTGTCTTTATATATATATATATATATATATATATATATATATATATTCCCAACGCTCTTTTTTCTGTTTTAATTTTTCCAATGTATTACTGATCCATGAAGATGCTGGCAAAACGTTGAATGATGGATGTAATTATATATATATATATATAAACTTTTGATTTTGATTTAATTACATATAAATAAATAAATAAATAAATAAATAAATTTATTTTATATTAATTTAATATAATTATTTCTATATGTAATATATCAACGTAAAATAATATTAATTCAATAATATTATTAATGATTTGTGAAAATTGAATCAAATTAATTTTTTATATGTATAAAATTACATAAAACTAAAGTTCATATATAACATTGCACGTTGAATAAAAATTATTGTATATTTTTAATATCGATCTCTTTATTAAATTACTTTTTTCTTTTTAATTTTACAACAATCTTTTCTTTAAGAGGAAAACCAAAATGGAGTCATTATTTTTTTTATGATTTTTCTTTTAGAAAAATATATTATACCCTATTTATAATTTTCTGAAAGGAATAAATTTCAAAATTATACATGAACTATGATTTAATGTGCAATTATATACATAAATTTTGATTTTGTGTAATTTCATACATGAAATTTTGGTTTGATCCAATTCTTGTAAATTATTAACATAATTATTGATATTAACATCATTTTATATTTATATATTGCATACATAAATAATTATATTTATCCAATATAACAAATAATTTGATGTAATTATTTCTTTAAATACATATTATTAGGTCAAAATTAAAGTTTTAAGTGTACATTTGAATCACGATTAGAATTTCTCGTGTATAATTACACCAAATTAAAGTTCATGTATACAATTACATATTAAATCAAAATTCATGTATAATTTTGATATTTTTTCGATAAAATGTGAGGAGAAAAAAAGGGACAAAATAACCAAAATTCCTAATATTATAATTTAATATTTCCAACCATAAATTTTCTAAAAAAGCTTTAAAAACTAAAATACTTTCTTAATAACATGATTCTTAATGTCATTATAATTAATTACCTTAATCCATCCATGTGGCACTTCACATGACGTACCAAATAATGGAGACATTGACCAGAAAGATTGGCAAAAGTGCACCAATTTGAACCTGAAATATTAATGTAAATATCTAAGATAATCTGAACTTAAGTTGGTAAAATAAATAAAATGGTCAATCCAATATCTTTATTATAATTTTTTATTTCAAGAATAATTAAAATATTCATTTTTGCCGTAACTTATTTTGTCCTACTCTCTACTCGCAGTCCTCCATGCTTCCAAGACGGTGGGCAACATGTCTCACTCAATTCATCAAATAAATAATAATATAAAAATAAAGGACTAATAATTTATTTCATCCTTCAACTTTACAAAAACTCATTTTATCTCTTTATTAAATCTTTCACTATCTCTTAATTCTTGTATTTACTTTGTTTATCAAGTCATTCAAAATGAGTGTAAAAATTAACGTCTATTAACTTTGTTGATGTGGTATACGTGAATGGGATGTCAACGATTAATATTTTTTTAATATTTAAAAATATAAAAAATTATTTTTTCAACAAGATTAATCAACGTTAATTTCTTCATCAATTTTGGAATGACTTATCAAATGATACAAGTTCAATGACTAAAAGATATGAAAAAATAAACAGAATCTAAAATAATTTTTTTTATAAAATCGAAGTAAATAAATTATTATATCAAAAAAAATAAACGCTATGAAATTTAATATTAACTAACAAGTAGCACATGTCAGTATCGTGGGTACCATCCATGCGCAAGTCGATTTCATAACTTATATATTATAATATTTATATATTAACATAGTGGTCCTCTTATAATTATTCAAATATTTTTTTTCACAAAATTCTAAATTTTCTCCATAAAAAAGATTCTAAAATTTATATAACCAATTGTTTGTATCATAATAATTGGTGTTTAATTAGTTTTTATTAAAATTAAAAATACATCAAAATAGTAAATATTATAAAAAAACAACTTTAAAATTTATAACCAATATTTACTCTTTTAATGAATTTACAAAACACGAAAAACTAATCATTGAATTCGTCCTAATTATATTTTTCAAAATCTTAGGGTGAATAAAGTGGGGAAAGGGAAAAAGAGAACAGTTTCCTCCACTAGGAAAATGAGATCCAAGAAGGAGAAAAGGGTGTGGGGGTCATTAGAACACCAGAAAACTGTAATGGATGTGACATTAATTGCTTCATTGAAATTTTGGGTATTAGCTTGGTTTAGTCCAACTCACGTGTCTTTGAATTTTAGTTCACTTACCCCCGAATTCGACAAATATCTCCGCCCATGTTTTATGTAAAAAAGTCTTTCACGACACAACCATAAACTGACTGCCCACTCCAATAATTATTATCTTACTTTTTAAAAATAAAAAAATAAAAGTATCATACATACTATTATTCTAAATTGATTTTTAATTTTTAAATTATTTATATTTTTAAAATTTATTTTAAAAAATATAAATATTTAAAGTCTTTTTAACAATAAAATCGTCACTGTATAAAATATTGAAATTTAAGATGAAACTATTGATGTGGCATTAAATTATCAAATAATAATAATATCCATGTTTTATACCATCATTTTTCTACTTGGGGAACAATAGTTATTAAAGGTATTAATTGAAAAAAAAAATTACTTGCTTAAATTTGATTCTATCATATTGTTTAAAATATATTTTTATAATTCAATTTTTTATTATTTAACTAGTAATTTAGATTTAATTGATAAATAATCAAAATTTATCTCGAACTTGATTATTAAAACTAAAGTCACTATATTAAACAAATTTATTTGCTTCGATTTTTCATTTTTTATACTTAAAAAATAATAAAAATTTATTAGCTCAAACTATGATTTGATCTCTAAAATATATCACTTCTCACATAGTATTTAAAGTTTTTTTTTTTTTTTTACTTAAATTAGTCCCTAAAACTACATTTTGTTAACAATTTATTCTAATGACATTAATGGTGTTAAAAATGAATTGACATATGGCCCAATTAAAATACAAAATGTGGGTTTAGGGTTAATATCTATATATAAATTCTATGTTTCTAAAAAAATAGATAGAAAATTAAAATTAAAATTTTGGAAATTGTATAATTTTAAAAATTCAAAAAATCATATAAATGAAGAACTTAGTTAAATTTTTAGAAAATTTCAAAATTTAATATCTATATAGCCTAAAAATTTGAAATATTTAATTTTTTTTTCAACAATACCAAAAAATATATTGAAAATTCAAAAGAATTGAAAAATATGTAATTAAGAAAAATTATATATATATAGTTGCATGCTAATCAATTGCTATTTATAGGTTATTATTATATCTATTTTTATATAATTTTTAGAATTATCGTTCCTTTAAATGAAGAGGATAATGCATTTCAGCATACTCGAATTTATGTGCTTTTGTACTGATAATTTTTCAACCTTTAAATGAAGAGGATAATACATTTCAGTATACTCGAATTTATGTGCTTTTGTACTGATAATAATATTCATGTCAATCGAATTAATATTCAATCGATAAAAGAAAACAACCTTATTATTAATTAATTTTCACATAATTTCTAATTTCCCTTTTATTCATTCATTGCAGTCAATTCACCAAATAAATAAATGAGTTCGAAACTTTGGTAATATAAATTCAACTCAAAGCTGTAGGGCTTGCCTTGCTGTCCTATTTCATCAATGCTTGACGACAACGAAAGAATCAATACCCCTTGGCTAGACTTTGAAGTTTGTAAGTCAAATTTAATAATTTATATTCAATGCTGAGTATCATCAAAAAATAATTTTAAAATATAATTATTCTATACTTTTATAGAATATTTATTGACTCCAATTCAATTCACGGAGTGTAATAAATAAATTTTTTTAATTTATTAATAATATATAAAAATATGCATTATAAGTTAATAAAATATAAATTAAAATAAAATATTTATTTATCTGTTCTCACATGCTATAAACAATTAGCTTTTGATGTTTACTGCTTACTTTTCCACATGGTTATCTAGCTATCATGCATACCCCCATCTTCAAAAACAAGAAGTTGCCTTTTCGCCCACAAAAAAAAAAAACAAAAAAAAACGAAGTGAATCATTTCATTTTCCATTTTAAAATATAAAAATATATAATTAAAAATTATTAAATTAAAGTATATAGATTAAATTTATAATTTACGAGATTAATAGCAAAATTTATCCTTAAATAATAACATAGTAATATGTTAGGGATCAACCCCTATAAGTAACGAACAAATAAAATAAAAAAGATCAAACACAAATATTTTATGTGAAAAACTTTTTCGAAGAGTATAAAAATCACAGACAAAAGAGACTTCGATTTTTTACTAAATGAATAAACAAATGAGAGTACAATATAAAAAAAAAAAACTTAAATGTACTAAACGTACAAGGAGTAAACAAATAGGAGAACACATTGTGACGTGTCGACTCTCCTCGTCACGACATCAACGTCGCTTTACATTGCGTCGTCGCAACGAGAAGGTATGATGTTGGTAGGGGCAAAGCTAGAAAAATTTTTAGGGGGACTGGGATTAAATTCTCTATATCTTTATAATTTTCAAGGGATTAAACCAAAATCTTATCATTTTAAAGGGTCAAAATATAATTTTACCTTTACTAATTTACAATTTTTAAAATTTTAAAGGCTAAAATGAAAAAATTCCTATTTTAAGAAGGTCGAGACCCTTGCCAGCTCCCTGTATCCACCCCTGAATGTCGGGCTTGCTTTAACCCTTCTTTGATTGCTCGTTGATTATTGTCTTAAATGCCTACAAATTTTTCAATAAATACGAGACACTCTTCATATAATATAAATTTATTATCTGAATCATGTAAAAATATTATATTTTTAAAAATTATTTTAAAAAATATGATAGTTTTCCTCTCTCCAAAATATGACGGGTTCAATATGTGTAAAACATCTGTCATTGAAATAACTAAAAAATACAATATTTTTATAGAATCCAAAGCTATCACGAATGTCACGAAAATGGACGTCACGTTATATTCTAACCTGACACTGAATCATTGAAACTGGTCCATCATCGTGTTTATTTTCTCATCTGTTCGGCACTTTTTATTTTTTTCCGACCCGAATGGAACCGCAGCAGTCCTTTGCCATTCTTTTTAAATTTTGGTTTGGTTGCAGTACGTAGCAATTGAAATTGGAGTGTCGGGCATTTAGGGTTGGGGGACCAACCACAAGGCGCTGAAAGCCGCAAGAGAGGTGCATGCTTGTGATCTGGAAACTTAGCATTTGATTTCCCATGCTCTGCTTTCTCTATCAATACTGCTTTTGATTGCTGGGATTTGATGTAAGTCAGAATGTGTTAAAGTCTTCCCATGCGCAGCTGTATTTGTGGATCAAATCATAAGTTGGGTTTTGTTTGGGTTCAACTTAGGGTGGAGATTTTTTCTTCAATCTTATCTTTCAATTCGTTGAATATTCGCATCATTGTTCTTTTACCACAGATTTGGCACTACTCCATGTGTTAAGGAAATGTGTAAGCCAAAGCGTCATCAATTGGGGATAAAAAAAATAATCATGTTCAAAACACTCCATGGTTACTTATGTGATGAAAATTGTGGATGGGACGTAATTCTTATAAGATTCCGAAAAGATAAAATAAACTCATGTAATATTTGTATGATTGTGGAATGTGCCTCGTATTTTGGATAAAATAGGATTGACGTTGATACGAAAAAAAATTAATATCCTAACGAGAAGAATTGTTACGTCTCGACAACGCGAAAAATGATATCTCGAAAAGGCAATATTTGTACAAGTTTACCCCTTGCGACAAAGAGAATCATACCCATTATTTGTACAAGTTTTTAGACAACATATTTTTTTTTTACAATCTCATTATAGATTTTGATTATATATATATATTTTTTTATTAATGTTTAGAACTATCCTTAGCCCTTCCCCAACCCATAAATAGAAAGATAATGTGCTTCATCGCGCTCAAACCCACGTCCTCCTCCATTGCCATTGATAACAATATCAATTCCAATCGAATTAAGATTCCATCAACTTTTCATTTCCTTATTGTTGGTCCATCCTCAAAGTATTTTCAAATTGAATTAAGTTTTCATCTAGAAAAAAATATGTGGCTCATCAATGAAAAATGTAACACTACCAAACAGACAATTCTCTCTGTCCATATTTTTCTCGATATGATATACCTACCATGCATTTGCTTGTCTCTCTCAAAATTATTTAACTAGATTTATAAATTTTGATATATTAATAATTCGAGTTATATTGCATTTGACATGTTCATGTGAATTTAAGAAAATTTAGAGGGTCGCAATTTAATTATAAAATTTTAAAAAACCAAAACATAATTTTATTATTTATTAATTTATAATTTTATCAATTTTGAGGAATTAAAAAGATTTATGTTTTTATTTTTGAGTGGACCAGAGTGGAATTTTATTATATTTTAATTTATAATTTTATAATTTTATATTGTTGTTCATATTTTTATTTCGTGTCCTACTTTTTAATTGTTTTTATTTCATGTCATTTTATTAGAAGTGTTTATTTCCTTATATTTAAAAGTTAGTTAGTTGCAGGTAATAATTAGTTTTTAGCTGTTAGTTTGTTAACAGACAGTTAGTCTATTAGTATATAAGTCCGTTTCATGTAAAAGCATTAAATAATCAATGAATGAATATTTCACAAACTTTTTTTAACATGGTATCAGACGTATCCAAGTTTTTTTAATCTATTCTTGTATTTATTTTCTTCTTCTTCTCTGATCTGATTCAATGGTTGAGAATTCGGTTGACTTAAATCATCCTCTATTTCTTCATCCTTCTGATACACTTGGAGGGATTCTTGTTTCTCAGCGTCTTGTTGGGATTGATGAGCAGCTAATTGGAGAGTTCAAAACTATTCTAAATAGGAATTTCAAGATGAAAGATATTGGAGAATTGAAGTATTTTTTCGGCTTGGAGGTGCTAATATTGAAAGAGGGGATTGTTTTGAATCAGAGAAAGTATGCCTTGGAGTTGATCAAGGGTGCAGGAGTAGGAGGGGCTAAACCAGCTTTGACTCATTTGGAACAAAACAAAAAGTTAAACACAGTAGAATTTGATGAAAGCATGGATAAGGATTGTTAGCTAAATGATGAGTTATTGTCTGATAAGTCAATCTTTCAAAGACTAATAGGAAGACTGATTTATTTGACTCACACAAGACCAGATATCACCTTTGCAGTACATTCGTTGAGTCAGTTTATGCAGCATCCAAAAAGATCACATCTTGATGCTGCCTTAAGGGGTGGTGAGATACATTAGAAAAATCAAGGTCAAGGGATCTTCCTAAGCTCTTCGAGTGCATGTCAGCTAACAGCTTTTTGTGACTCGGATTGGGCGTCATGTCCAGTTACAAGAAGATCATTCACAGGTTTTTGCATAATGTTAGGGAGTTCACTGATTTCTTGGAAGTAAAAAAAGCATAATACAGTTGCAAGATCCCTAGTAGAAGCAGAGTATAGGAGCATGGTAGTAACTGCAGCTGAGATAGTGTGGTTAAAAGGGTTGTTGATAAAATTTGGTATGAAAGATGGAAGTTCGATTAGATTAATTTGTGATAGTAAAGTAGCATTAAAAATTACAGCCAACCCTATTCATCATGAAAGAACAGAACATATAGAAATTGATTGTCATTTTGTTAGGGAAAAAATCAATGAAGGGCCTATACAAACTGAGCATGTTCGATAAGATGAACAACTGGCTGACATAATGACCAAGGCTCTGGGAATACAACAACAAAAGTATCTGGTTTCCAAGTTGGGGTTCAAAGATATTTTTAAACCACCAACTTGAGGGGGAGTGTTAGAAGTGTTTATTTCCTTGTATTTAAAAGTTAATTAGCTGCAGTTAATAGTTTGTTTTTAGCTGTTAGTTTGTTAACAGACAGCTAATCTATTAGTATATAAGTCAGTTTCATGTAAAAACATTAAATAATCAATGAATGAATATTTCACAAACTTTTTTTAACACATTTTCACCTCATAATTACAATACTGAAATTAAGAAAACTCATTATAGGCAAGAAAATTACGTGGTTTGCATTTTTTATATATAAAAGATACTATTGATAACTTAATTTAATATTTATTTGATTTCTTAATTAAATATTAAACCTTTTGGTTTTTATTTTTCTTAATTTTGATCCATATTAATAAATAATAAGAACTTGATATTCTTATCAATTTTAATTTTTTAAAATTTTACATCATTCAAATTACGTGACCTTTTAGGTAACATGCTTATGACTTAAGTGATGAATAAAATGTTAGATTATATAATTAAATGATTAAGAATGAAATTTGAGAGAATAATAATCTGTTTTTCTTTTAAAAAACAATATATAGCTTTAATTATTTTTCAGGAAGCTTTTGCATTTAACGATGGATCAATATTTTTCAAAAGTTAAATGATATGGTAATCTTATCGCAGGAGGCCAATGACTTTTTATAATTAATCATAATAAAATATTAACAAAGAAATTTATGTCGATTGAATTTTAATTTGATTGACATGATTATTGTTATCAATACAGGAAGATATGAGTTCGAATGTATTGAAGTGCATTATTTTCTTATTTATAAGTTAAGGAAAATTATGAATAATTTTAAGCACAATGTCAAAATGAGTAAATATGATCAGAATGTTTATAATTAAATTATTAAAAAAATTCCTTCTTTCGTCCCTTAAAAAATAAAAAGTTCTTCCAAGATGAAACGGCCGCTTTTTTGCTTTATAATGCGGTGGACAATTGGATAGGAATTATATATACATAATATTTTGCCACCATTTTCACGGTTTTTTTAATTTTTTATTATAGTCAAATTGAGTATTAACTCAATTGGTATAAACGTAATAGCCAATACAAGAAGATGTAGATTCGAGTGCGTTGAAGTATATTATTCTCCTATTTATAGGTAGTTCTAAGCATTATGTAAAAAAAAAAAAAAAGATATGATTATAACTTATAATAAAATTGTTCAAAAAAACTATCTTATTATAAATATTAAAAGTATTAATTATTTATTAATTTTTATAGATTGCTGTAATATATCACTTAGCCATTAGCTAGCTAAACCTCTTAAATGCATGCTTAATTATTGTCAATTTACCTCATCACCCGGTTTTTCTTAGATTCGATCTTTAAAATGCTCCGTATTTCTTTGTAACACATAAATATTACAATCGAACTGTCACACTTATAATAAAATTTGCTTTCCATTTCTATATTTTGTACTAAAATTTTGCTCGGATGTGCAGGGTGAACAATCCACACTTGATGAGAAAAGAGACATGTGAAGTTTTTGCAAATCCAATTAGAGTAGCACAGTCATACCATTTTCCAGGACAAATCCTTTTTAAAGAAGGGGAGAATGATATGAAATAGGAGGGTCTGAACATTAAACTTTAGCCAACTTGCGATGGGATGTAGGTGTTTTTAGGCTTAAATTTTAGAGTTTTGTTTTGCTTAGAAGTTGATTTAAGATGGTTTATATGTATTCAAACAGAATATTTTATTAGTTTTAAGAGTTTTTAATTTCTTTATTCATTGACACAATTTAGGCGGCCGAATTCTTTTAACATCAAAGTTTTATAGTGCTTAATTGGAGTACCTTTAGGATTCTCATTTGCTTTGGATCCATGAAAATTGGGAGGGTTCAACAACTTGGAGGATTCCATGGTCAAAATGTGAAATCATGTTTGTGCTCATCCTAATCACGTGTTTAATTTTGACAAATGTAATTAAGTGGATAATCAATATCTTATTATTAAAACAAATTTATAGTGCTCACATGTTTAATTAATGTAAGCATTATGTACTTTGGTCAAATTAAAAGAAAAATTAAATTTGAATTGAGTTTTAATTCGATTTGTATGATCATTATTATCAATGTAAAAAGACATGAGTTCGAGTGCTCTTATTAAAAAAATTAAAATCTATAAATACTTCTAGGCATTATATCATATAAAATAAATACGATCCGATCTTGTAATAAAACTTACACTACCCTATATAAAAGGAAAGTCCAAATACAATGAATTTTCCTAGCCACCTTTGTGCTGTAGTCTGTCGGTCCATATATTTTTGCATCCAATACTACTGATATTATATCGAAAAAGAGGATGGTAATAATAAAATAATAATACAATTTTAAAAATAAAAATAAATGTATGTTGGTTTAGACCATAGTATCCCGGAAAAAGAGATAAGCCTTTAAATTCGATTACCCTAAGAAGTCAAAGATTGAGATTCTATACATCCTTAAATTATAATTTTTATTTTAATTTATCTTCAAATTTTAAAATATTTTAATTACATTTCAAAACTATTTATATTATATCAATTGACTTTTTATTATTATTAAAATCGTTAATTTAACCATTAAATGTCAAATCAAATCTTATGTAACTAAATTTAAATAAATGTAATGTTACCACATAATTTTTAAAAGTAAAAAAAAAACGATAAAACTTTTGTAAAAATTTAAAACACCTCAAAACTAATTTTTTTTTAAAACATCTATTTTTATAATATTCATTTTAAAGCATGTCACGTAAGATTTGACCTGTCATTTAACAGTTAAATTAACAATTTTAATAACAAAAAAAAATTAATTAATATAATTAAGGATATATAACTTTATAAAATAAACAATTTCTATGAAATCAATCCCACTAAAAGGGTATTGCTTCAGATAAGGAAATTTAAAATTCAGTATCGTCTTTAAAAATAAAACATTTTTTATTTAAATTAAATTTACAAAAAATAATATAAATATAATAATTATAGTGAACAATTATTCAAGTTTCCAAGAAAAAATTAAGAAGGGAAAAATTCTTGGACTGCCTGTGGAAATATATGGTCTTAGACTAAAAACTAGTTTAGGTTTAAATTAGGCCCAATATTTATAAGGTATTGCACGAGTGAGTAACCCAAATTTAGCCCATTTGCTTGTCTTTTAATTCATCTCTTATCATTATTTTCATTACTTTGTTTAATATTTGCAGTTTGTATTAGACTTATAGTTGGTCGGGCCAGTCGATCCGGCTCAAACGTCTGTTTGAAAAATGAAAGGGTTTAAGTACAAATATAAATTTAAAAAATGGATTTAGATATAAAATAAGACTAATTTAAAAAATGAATTTTTTTTATGTTTCTTTGTGAATTTAACTTTAGTTAAAAACATTAATTTATTTATTTATCTATTTTTTTGAATTAGATTGATGTTAACGAAAAAATTTATGTATTTATGTGTGCATATATAAATTTTTATGTATTTATATATATTTTTGTAGATTTTTAGAATTTTCTAACTTTTTCTAATTATTTATAATTTTAAATTTTTTATATATACATATAAATTTCTTAATTTTTTAAAAAAATTTAAATATTTTAAAAATTAAAAAAAATCAAATTATGATGTCAGCATTGCCACATGTTATTGTCAGAAGGTGTCACGTGTACCACACTTAGCATCGTTACAAAAAAAAGTACTAAAACTCTTGATGGAATAAAAATTCAAGTATTAACTTGGGACAAAAAAATCATAAGTATCTACTTGAGATAAAGTGACAAATTCTAGGGCTAAATGAGTAAATGTTGAGGGTTAAATTTTTTAGAATCAAGACTAAATTGACACAATTTATAAATATTGATGGTTATATGAACAGCCCGATAACAAAAGCAAAGCTAAAATTGAATAGTTGGGTGAATAAATACGGATCATTTTATAATTTTTTATAGTTAAGTGATCATTTTGTGATTTTTCATAGTTGGACGACCAAAAAAATTACTACTAGTTGGGTGAATAAATAGGGATCATTTTATAATTTTTTATAGTTAAGTGATCATTTTATAATTTTTCATAGTTGAACGATCAAAAAATTACTAACAGTTAGGTGAATAAATAAGGATCATTTTATAATTTTTTATAATTGGACGATAAAAAAAATTACTAATAGTTAAGTGATTAGTAGTGGAGTTTACCCAAATATTTTCTATAACGTGATCAGAGTCCGACTCACGTACGGCTACTAACATCTGAGTTGTGAGCTAACGAGTCTTCAACTTCAGGTTTCCATTTCAATAAAATTCCCTTCAAATTCTACTCTCTTTCTTCGTCCCCAACTGTGCTTTTTTGGGTTAAGCTCCCTCCGCTTCATGTAGGCCATTAAGGCTTTAATTCCAGTTTTATCTGCAAATTCCGAAATTCATGGATCTAACGAGCGAGGTCTCCTAGTTCTTTCTTTCTCCCAAAATTTTTAATTTTTTTTTTGTGTAATTGTTTTATTATTTGGTATTGTGCATCGACATATGAACGTTGTTCCTTTGAATTGTAGTTTCTCAATTAATTTAGGGTTTAATTTATTCATTTTCTGCTTTGAAGAATGGGTAGTAGTAACTGTTTAGTTTAACTTAAAAAAAATATTTTTTTAGAACAATTAGGGTTTGCTTTATGTCAACTGAATACTCAATAACAATGGAGTTTTGAACGTGTTTAGGTGGGATTAAGGTTGCTTTTTTCTCCAATTAGTTCCCACATTGTTGTTCGGACGGCATGGTAAGTTCTTAGCTGAATGAATCACTTTGTAGAAACTTGTCAATCTTGTCACCTTTGATTATGAGTCTGTTGCTAATTGTTGTGAATTGGGTTTAACAGTTGTACAGTGGGGACTGTTTTACCTGCTTACTCAACGTTTAAAGCAATTGAAAGCAACAATCAAAATGAGCAGCGAAAATGGCTTCTTTATTGGACCGGTTATCATTTCTATTGCACCTTTTGCTTTGGTTTACCTCTACTTGGAATTTGACTGTCTCTTTATCTCTTGTTTAATGTAATTCAAATTCTACAATAGATCTTCCCATTGATAGCTCATTGTGACTAATGACCCTTCATAAATCATAAATATATTTTTAAGTTAAAAAATTACAAGGAATTTGTTTTTAATGGGAAAGTTAATTTGGAAACAAGAAGCATAATAAAGTACAAAAATGCAACAGCCAAATCAGATTTGCGTAAACACAGTGCAAAGCTGATTTTGTAAACATCCTATGGACATGGCCTTTTGAGTTTTAATCTGTTTATTTGTGTGCAGCAATGTGATCTGAAATTGATTGGTTAAGTGGCTTGAAAATGGCTTGCATATAGCTGCTGCATATGATGTATAATCAAAATAAATTATTGCAATAGCATTATTTACCTTTGTTTTTACGTCATATAAATTCTAATTTTTGCTTGCAGTTTACGGATCTGTTAGTGTTGCTGAAGTGTTCTCGGACAAACTCTTCTCCTGGTACCTTTTTCTAAACCTAAATTTTGCATGTGGCTTTTGTTTCGGTGGTGTTATGTTTTTTGATTCGTAGAATCATTTCACATTTCATAAGCTGCATTTCTTGCTTGCATGGTTGATTAAACTTATTGATGATCTGCAGTGAAATACATATTATCCTGATTTTCATTCTATAGATTCCCAAACATTGGAGCTGAATTATTAAGGATTTTTTTTAAAAGAGAAAGAAAATATTTGCTTAATTATTTTGATATTGTTTCATCATTTTTCTAGGTTTAGGGCATTTTCTTTTACGTGTTGCTCCAACATAAGGAAGCTCATTTTTTTCTCCTCACCAGGTTTCCTTTCTATTACTATGCAAAGTTTGCTTTTCTAGTTTGGCTTCAACTTCCATCTGCCAATGTAAGCTAAAATTTTGCTTCTATTTTCACAGATAGGATATCTTGTTACTAGATCTTGCATGCATTGTTTTCAAATGTATCCTTTATGAGGATACATCTTAATTTGTCAGCATGATTTGGATATTCTTAATTTTGTTCTTTCTATATGCAACCGATAAATTGAAATTATACAGTCAGCAAGGTGTTTTTCTTAACTAATTGCTGTCTAACAGGGAGCTGAACATTTGTTTATGAGCCATCTCCGTCCATTTCTACTGAAGCACCAATCTAGGCTTGATAAAATATTGGGGTATATTTACAATGAAATGGTAAGATCTACAATTTTACCATGGAAGGTTATGAATTTCTAGTTTCAGAGTGCTCATCAAAATGGAACTTGTATACTGTGGCTTATGTAAATTATTTCCACTTTTGAGCCCCTGGTTCCACCCTCTTTTCTCTCATTTTTTAATTGCACTGTTCCCGTCAACTTTCATTCTTAGTTCCCAAGAGAAACAAGCAATCTGTTAATTCAAGGCTGATTTTGCTGCCGAGTGCTGAATTAGATGGTCTCTATTTAGACTTGAATTTAAACCAGTAATTTCAAAATCTTAGAGTTCTGATAGATAAATGGAATTGCAGGTCAAATTCATCAGTGCACACCAAACTGAAATCAAGTTTGCAAGGCTGCTTTTTATGAAACTCATGGCTTCAGGTACAGACTTGGATTTTAATTAGTTTTATTGAATAGTACTAAACTTCATCCTAAATATGTTTAACGTACCATCCTGTAAGTGTTTCTGTTAATTCAACTCGTTATTTTGTTTTCCTTAATCAACTACTAATAATTCCTTCTTGTGATAAATTTGATTGACTCTGAAAAGAGAAACAGATCAATAAGGGTGAAAACATCATTTAGTCTCACATTTTCTTTATGTTGCCAGTGAACCAGATTGGTTGCGATCATATTCAGCCTGTGCAAAGACAGTCAAATTGCTCCATTGAAGGCCCAAGAGAAGCAGATTCTGATGGGCAATCTGAAACTGAAGATTGATACTGTCACGATAAGGTTAAGATTTGTTTGCATTAATATTTCTCTTGTTTTTTAGAAATTTAAGGTTCAGGCTATACAGGATAGGTGTCCCTTTCGAGAACATAAATTGCTGTATTTATTGCTCCAATGCATTCTACTTCTTCTTGTTTTCTTTCTCCACTAAATATGCTTTCTCTGCTTCTGGAATTGCCAACATAATACTATTCAGCTTGAAATTCATCTCCTCAACCTTTTCCATTAGTCTATCATTTGTAAACATGCCACTGCAAACATTTTTTATGGTTTCCCGGCTTTCGATTAATGGTAATCCAATAATCACTACTGATCCGATACTGCCCCATGCTATAGCAATGACCGCCCAGAATGTGAAATAGCCGACACTAAACTCCTCTGCATTCGAATTTTGTGTTAAGAAAAAGCATTAGCTGCAACGGGTTAGATTCTATTTCTGCTACAAATATAATTTACCTGCAGGAATAGTGAGTAGAGGCCACAGCATGACGATGACAACTGTAAAACCAACACCCCATTTCACTATCCATGATTTGGATGATTTTAGTTTTTCCTCTTTCAACTCTTCTTCATTCAAATCACTCTCTTCCTTCTCCACCATTGTTATCTGCCTTGTGGTGTCCCAGGTATAGTTTTGAGGCCATAAAAGACTGCACAGTGCATGAATGGCTCCACCTGTAAGTATGGAAACCAGGTTTCCGGCAAGCATCGGTGCATTTCGACCGGTTGTGTCGAGGTTTACTCGGCCATATTCAATGCTTGCCACCGACAACCAAGTGACAATTCCCAAAATGCAACCGGTAATTGTCCCTACAATGGCCCCAACAGCATTTGCTTTCCTCCAAAGAAGCATAAAAGCAATTGGGAGAACTGCTGAGCCAATAAGCACTCCCATGGCAAGATACATCCAACCCAATGAAACTCCAGCCTTGTTTAATATTACAGCAAACAATCCCATGAAACATCCAAAGCCTAGCACAACAGCCCTTGAAACACTCAGGATTCTCTCCCCACTGGCATCTGGGTTCATATAGGTACGGTAGATATCATATGTGCATAATGAGGAAACAGCAATTAGCTCAGAAGAACCAGCTGATGTAACAGCCCTGCTTGTGTTGAAACAAAAAAATAAGAGAATGGTACATTGAGGTTTATCCCAGTAAAGCTGGTCCACCCGTCCATATTGTCATGCAAAAATTATTGTATTTAGGTATTTACATGTCTCTTAAGCACGTGCATTCTTTTGTGTATGAGATTTTGGGTTCGAGAGTAGCACGATGGATATAAAGGTAGTGAGAGAAGCAGAATGCAACTTACATAAATAGCATGGTAAGGAGAAGTACGGATCCTCCTTTTCCCATCAAAGCTATTGCAGTAGCAGGAGGAACCAGGCCACGGCTTGCCTCGTCAGCTGTTAGTGGTAGGTCAAGGGCAAGGGCTCCAAGACCCAATGATGTTGCCAAAGAGAATGGCACAGCAAACCATACAAGCCCTCCCAACAAATACCCTTTATGAGTTGATGAAGGTCGAGCGGCAATGGCACTCACCCAATATCCCTAAAAACTTCATGTCAGCCACCATATCACTATATGTAATTCAAAATTAGTGTAATCGTTGGTGAAGCTTACATTGTCAACAAAAACAGTGCCAAAATTGCCTACAATGTTTATAATCCCAAAATCAAGACCCCCAGAACTCATGATTGTGAGATAAGAACCGTTGTAGTTCCCAGCAATAGGACCACATGATTGTCCATTGTGGGAAATTGGCTCCTCACATGTTCTTAGCTTGCTAGCAACTTCCTGCAAACGGTGGTGTATGATGCTGGGGCTACCAAGCTTGTCACTAGCTGTATAAACTAGGTATACGAAGATAACTAAAGCCACATGCACTGGAATAGATTGAAAAACGTTAACAAAGGGTCAAATTTTAATATATGTATAGGTATATGCCTAGAAGAACGTTTAACGAAATTAGATGGGACTATGAGAGCATGCATACCAATGACAGAGTGTATGTAGCTAGCCAAGAAGGTAGCTTTAAGCCCTCCTGCTAATGTATAAACAATTACCCCAAGTGGTATTAAGAAGCTAGCGGCATATATGTTCACCCCTGTAAGCGCATTCACCACGGCAGAACCACCGAGTAGCAACATCGCCGTCACGATGATATTTGTCATAAGGCAGAAAGTAAGGAAGACGATATGTGCAGCTTTTCCCCAGCTGAGGTACGTTGAAAGAGGGAGCTGAGAGTTTAAATACGAAACAATTTTGTTCTGTATTGGTGTGATAACCGATAGTGCTTACCGGGCCTTTACGATCTCGCAAACTGTATGAGCATGGGGAGCCTTCCGTTTGATCTCGATAGCCATAACACCGAATAATAGTACCTGTTGATTATAATAGGAAATAGTGTTACTGTATAGGCAAGTTAATGATTGTTCATAGTGGCAACAAGTATGGAACTTGCCTGGATTGTAGCACCACTAGCATACCAAAAAGGTCCACTAATTCCATACTGCCAAGCAACATTGGAACTTTGCAAAATGGTAGCAGCCCATGTCCACTAGAGACACATTACAAGCACATCAGAAAAATGAAAATTGTATCAATTTGCAGATATGATGGATGGTATTTGATAGCTTACCTGCGATACGATCACGCTCGCGATAAGCCCTGTTTTGACATTCCGGCCGGCTGTATTGAACCATTCGGACGTGTGGCGTGAACCGACATATCGCTTCTCTAACCACACCTGATTACAAAAAAAAAAAAAAAAAAAAAAATCAAATTGAACATCTAAACACACACACTAGAACCATCCAGTATTAACATTCAAGAAAGGCTGTTGGATCAAATTGAATTTTTACCAAAAAGGAAGTGAAAAAAGCAAAAAAAGCACCAAACCCAAGAATCACAGAATAGCCAAGGCCTTGATTCAGCACTGCTTTGCCTTCAAAGAAACTGTTCTGCCTTACACACCCTACACCTTCTTGGACATCATAGTACTTGCCTGAAAACTCAAAGGGAGGACACTTTTGGCTCATACTTTGATATTAATTTTCTTCTTTATATTTCCTTCTGGTATCTGAATATTTATTACACACGCACTTAGGCTTTTGCCTTGTTCCATCACGTAACTGCTAAAGTCAAACTAAAACTCGCTATTGTCTTGTCTTTCATACCTTAACCACACGTTATATTCAATATGAATATATTTTATATGAATATATCTGGCCTTACATTATTTGCTCCCGAACAGCGGGTACTGAATCTTTTTTTTACCAGTTTTTATTCTGTATCTGAATGAATCAATTAAACTATATAATTATTACCTTCTCATAAATCCCATATCTTATAGTATCAGCGAAAGTCAAGATGGAGAGAAAAATGGTGTCCAGGCTCGAAAGATAGAGTCGGAGCCCTCAAATGTAGTGTCCGAGATTACTTAAATCATAGATATTTCTCATATCACAACTTACATAGTAAGCCCCCAATTATATATTCCACACATCTAAATTTGTCTCAAAAGACTCATCTTATAACTCTTCTTCGACAATGTGGGAGACAAATTGTTATACAATTATAATAAAATATATAATAACTCGACCAGAGGTCTGACCCCAAATTCGATCCGAAACATCCATGATTTAAGTAATTTCAGATACTCTATTTGAAGGTTTCGACTCTATCTTCTGAATCAAGACATCATTCCCTTCCCCATCTTGATTTCCGTTGATATTGTAGGTCAATGGTTAGGTATTTTGCCATTAAGTTTTGCAGATTAACCACTTTATTGTTGAAATTATCCATTAAATTCTTAAATTTTTTATAATTTTTTCCTTTTATCCAAAAATAAAATTTTAAAATAATTATCTATTTTTAAAATTTATATTTTTAGAATTAAGATTAAATTTATAAAATATGTAATTGAATTTATTGAATTTTTATAGTTATGAACAGATTGATAGAATTCTTAAATAGTTAACAGCTAATTTTATTATTGTGCGAAGAAAAAAATAGATTACTTCTAAGGCCATGATCACTTCAAGGTAAGTGCTGAAAGCGACGTCGTTTAGCGTTTATTCACCTCTTGTCTCTTGTCTCTTGTCTCTTGTCTCTGTCAGTTTCGTCACCATGAATGAGGAAATGGCACCAACTCATCTCTCTCCTTTCCTTTTTTTTTTTAATATTCATTTTATGCTAATCTACACTCTAGATCATACCCTTTAGTTCAAAGTTCATTGTGTTGAAGCTCAGCAAAGCTGTGCATTTTCTTCATCAGTTTTTGAATTTGAAGCACATTATTTAGTTAATGCTGTCAATGTATATTGCTTTGGGATCACAACAATGATCAACACTCACCATTTGATGCGAAAGAAGCATCTTAATCTGACAGATACAGATTATTTTGAGTTTGGATCATTTTCTGTCTAGAATCAACGATGAATCCTATAAAAGAAAGAAGGAAAAAAAGGGGCATTGGATCATATTAATTTTACAAATATTTAAAGGAGAAAACATGTTACAGTTGCCAATTGTGGAAGACCATTGATTTTCAAAGCTAATACAATCATTGTTATGCCAGCGAATATCGGGGCCAGCTCAGTCTACAAAGTCCAGACCAAAGAACAGCTCAAACAAAGCGGTCAACTCCATTTGCCTGATCCCAATACATTACCTAACATTCAATTTCCCCCCTTTCATCTTCTTTCTTTCTTGTTGCCTGTTACAGGGTAAGCTTTAATGGGTAAAGGAGGTGGTTGTATATTCAGCAAGAGAAGATCGACCATAGAAGCATCAGATCAAGATCTTGCAGACGCTGTTAGGGATGCTCCTGTTCAGAACCAAATTGAGGACAGCTTATTTCAAGAAGAATCGAAGAAACTCAAGGTGTTCATAGTTTTTTACTCCATGTATGGTCATGTGGAATGTTTAGCTAAAAGGATGAAGAAAGGAGTGGATTCCATTGATGGGGTTGAAGGGTTTTTGTATAGGGTTCCTGAGACACTACCAGTGGATGTATTGGAACAGATGAGGGTGCCACAGAAGGAAGATGAGTTGCCTTTTATATCGGTTGATGATTTGGTGGAGGCTGATGGGTTGTTGTTCGGTTTTCCGACGAGGTTCGGTTCCATGGCGTCACAGATGAAGGCTTTTTTCGATTCTACTGCACACTTGTGGGAGCAACACAGTCTTGCAGGTGTGCCTGCTGGTTTCTTTGTGAGATCGAGTTGATCTGATGTTATATGTTATGGAAATGCCTTAAAAACATTATATTTTTCTGCAATTCAGTTGGACTGCCATCACACAGTTAGCTCACCATGGGATGATTTATGTTCCTACTGAAACACTTTTGGTGCTGGAATGTTCAAAATGGATTCAATCAGAGGAGGATCCCCATATGGTGCCGGTGTTTATTCCGGTGACGGCACAAGGGAACCAAGTGAAACAGAGCTAGCTCTTGCTGAGCATCAAGGGAAATACATGGCTTGAATTGTCAGAAGGTTTGCCACTCCTCGTAACAATTAGTCCGTATTTGTTTCTTTTTTCATTCAAACTCGTCCTTAATAGATACCAATTTGTCAATAGATAAAAAGAGTCACCCCCATATTTATGGCTTGATTTTCCCATTTTATAGCTTTTGATTTGCCATTATTTCAGTCATAAACCACTCACTGCTAAATTTTGTATGTACAGCATGCCATTAAAGCATGGATTTTTATCCATTTTTGTTTTGCTTTTCTGCTGAATCTGAAGCAAAAACAGATCTTTTATGATGCAAACAAGTTTGTGAAAAACCCAGAAAATCAATTGGTAACCCCAAAAAGAAAATGTTTTTAAATACTAATTATCAACATTAAAAATAGGAAGAACAAGGAAAATGTCTGAAGAGGTTACTAATAAACACCTTCGATTGAAAAATAAAGAGAAGGCGCCATCAGCGAAACCCCCAGATTTTGGGATTTGATTTTGGCTTCCCATGAATCAAATAAGCACCTTTTTATCTTTAGCTCATTTGGGATTATGAAGGCCATCATTCAAACTAAAAAGAACCAAAAACATAAAGATTTTCTGCAGAAAAAAACGAAGCTAATGAATGAAGATCAAAATAATGGAGAAATAAACTGGACTTACGTTTCCACAGTTTCGGCTTCGGTTGGAGAGTTGTTGAGGGTTATGTTGATTTTTATAGTGTGAACTTGAGGTAGTCGTCCAAAACCCTAGATCTCCACTTTTCTTTTTATTGTTTTGGCTTAATTCCAAAATTAGTCCTTGATTTATAACACCTTTTTCACTTAGGTATTTACAATATTTTTTTGCCAAATTTAATAATTCTCAACCAATTATGTCTTGACATCTTTTTTAAACTTAAAAGGGTTAAATATTTTCTTACTTTATTTTTAAAAATATATATTTTTATGTATTTAAAAAGCTTCTAATCTCTCCTTAGCTTTTCTTAATGTCCATATTAAGAGTATCATCA
The DNA here is from genome assembly GCA_039519145.1 of Kokia cookei. Lineage (NCBI taxonomy): Eukaryota > Viridiplantae > Streptophyta > Magnoliopsida > Malvales > Malvaceae > Kokia > Kokia cookei. Next base: position 38,617,821 of record CM076901.1, read on the forward strand.
TACCTCCAAACAACCTCTATCAATTTGTTTAGGAAATAAATGTCATCTAGGATCGGTTTTTGTTCCCAATGAACTTATATGGGTTTCTTCTTGATAATATTCCTAATAATTTTGTCCTTGATTCCAATACTACATTCATGGATGTTAGTTTGCCATGCCACAACTAGTGTCATTGGGCTAGACCTTTCGTCTTGCAATTTGTGCTATCTTATGCAATTTCTTTGCTTCAAATTTGTCTAAGTCAGCCTAACTCTCGAACTTGAGAATTCTCTTCAAAATTCTCTAAGACATCGAAGCAAAGCGGAAGCAACTCCAAAGAGATTAGAGCTTGAAAGAACAAAAAAAAACCCACAAAAAAACAAAAGCACAAAGAATTTGAGTGAATGCTCTCAAATAATTTTATTACTCAAGAATGAAGTGATTACAAATAGGGGAGGCCTCTTGACTGGCTCGCGCGTGCGCATTAAAATACTGAATTTATGAAACTATTTTTAAAGTTCGGATTTACTGCAAGCATACATGTCAATTGTAATATTTATAGTGTTATAGTGAAACACCAAAGTATTCCAAGGATCGAACCCAAAGGAAGAAGCAATTGAGCAATAACTAGCATACATAATAGAGTATAAGTAGCTATTAATACGATTTTATAGTACGATAATTTATAAAAGATGATTTTTGCAAGAAAATTAAATATTCTACCCAAAGGATTAAATTGCAAGAAATGTAAAATTAGAGGGACTATCTAGAAAATAACTAATAGGGGTTGGTTGACTTCAATGTGGTTCGCCAAATTTTGAACTCGGGACATAAATCACTTAAATTATTAAGTGGATCTATTTTATCTTTCAATCTCAATTTTACCGACTTAGACGAATTAAGTCTGATTTATCTTTCGACCTCACCGGTTAATTCGAGACTAACGAACAGGTGCTTGACAATATTACCTTCTGGTCTCACTTTATCTTGATATTTCCTTAGGGGCGTCACTACCTAAGTTCTTAGTTCTATTCAAATTAGTCCAATTTGTTATATTTTAGTCCTTTATCCAAAGAGTTTAGTTTACCTACATTGTAACACCCAAATCCTGAAACTGTTGCCGGTTAGGATTTCGATGTCTTCTATTCATTTTATATTGTTCATCTTTTACACATATCCGACTATTTACAACTTTATTCAATTCAAAAATCATTTCTCACAATTTAAAACAATATCTAAACATAACACAATTTTGTCATGAGTAAAAATGGTATTTCCATCGTTTTAAGGGACTTCTACCGGTACCTGATGGTCAAGTATCGGTAGTAGTCAATTCAATGAACAATTCTAAGCAGTGCAGATTTCTACCGGTACCTGTACTAGTTCTATCGATACAAGTATAATCCCTATCGATACATGTCATGCATCTACCGATACTAAAAACTCCAGAGAGCTAAAATTTTCATCCTGTAACTTCTATCGATACAAACATGCACTCTACCGATACTTCTATACATACAACTATTGATACTCACAATTTAACTATCGATATAACTCAAGTCAGTGTACAACCTCTCTCCTACCCTACACTTCTACCGAAACATACATGGGTTCTACCGAAACAAGTATGCTAAATCTCAAGAATTATACCAAACACAAGTTCATTGATTTCATACAAGCACAACTTTTAACTGTGCATTCAAGACAACACAAATACAAGATATATGTCAATACAAGGTACTTAAAACTACATCCAACATTTTATCAAAACATAACAAAGTTTTTCACAAACTCATTGTATAAGAAAAAGGTAACATCATCCTAGAACATGTCATATTAACTAAGTGATGTAAAAGTCTATCGAATAACTCCGGATAGTGTGATGCTTCAAGATGATTCGATCTCCGAATAGTAAAAAGTGAATCTACAAAACAAATGCAAATCCATAGGTAAGCACTTTAAGGCTTAGTAAGTACATAAAGTTAAATAGATTTACTGAACTTCAAGAGTTGTAAAAATCTAATTAATCGAATGGAATATTGTTTACAACTGGGATAGGTTTCACTCGCATTTGTTACTCACGATGACACAAATTCATCGGACCCTTGTTCTGTATTGGAACTCATTTCGTTTAATACTCACGATGACATATAGTCATCGAACCTCTTGTTCCATATAGGAATTCATATACTCACGATGACACTGGGTCATCGGACCTTTAATCCATCATGGATTCATGTACTCACAATGACACTTAGTCATCGAACCTTTAATCCGTAAGGATTCATTTACTCACGATGACACTTAGTCATCAGACCTTTAATCCGTAAAGGATTCATTTACTCACGATGACACTTAGTCATCGGACCTTTTCATTTATAGCTCGAACCCGTTTGTCCTCCGTATTTCATTCATACTCGTCTTCCACAATTTCGATTATCATTCCATCTCGCTACAATAGTCATATTACGAGAATAAGCATTTTAAGTTAGAATTTAACCATACGAACTTATCTGTCTAGATTGCAATTGTGAATGGATCCTAGGGACTATTCTGCTAATTTTCCCTTTCCACGATCGGTGACACGGTCGTAGTCTACATTCACAAATCATTCAATTTCTCATATTAAATCACACAATCAATTATTTAACATAATCAAACCCCTTTTTGGTAAAATAATGATTTTACCCCTAATACTTTATTTTTATTTGATTCAGTCCTTTCAACACAAAACATGCAAAATACCCCTTTTCTCCTCAATCCATACCAGCTGAACATTCAAAATCATCATACAAACCCATATAAATCCATTTATTTCACAACAAGTACAACAATATCACCATTTTAGCATTTTAGTCCTTAAACCCTAATTTCATCAAAAATCACTTTACAAAAATACCAAGCCCAAACACCAATCATACAAATCCATCTTAATCTTTCAAAAATAAGCATTTCCAATAATGGAAAAATATTTAACATTTGACAGAATCACAAATTGATTCTTGGATTAGCTAGATTAAGCTAATACGGACTCAGAAACATAAAAATTACTAAAAACGATCAAGGTTTACTTACTCAAATCAAAGCTCAAAGGTTGAATGTGCAAACCCTAGTTTCTTCCTTCTTTGCCGTGGAGAAGATGAAGAAATAGTGAATTTCCTCATTTTTTTCTATTTTATTTCATATATATAGTCAATGACAATTTTGTAAATATTAAGACTTTCATCATTAAGCTTTAATTAACCATTTTTAATCTTAATTAAATCTATTTACTGTTAATTTAACCTATACCAATCCACTAACTTATATTCCTTGGTTAATTTACTTATTAAGTCCTTCTAATTTAACAACTACACTTTTATCATTTTTATAATTTAGTCCTTTCCATTCAATTAACTATCTAATCAATGATATTTTCGAATCATAATTCATACGATGCATATATCACCAAAAATATTTAAAATAAATAATTTTACGACTCGACTCGTCAGAGATGTGGTCCCGAAACCACTGTTTTCGAAACCACTGAAATCGAGCTGTTACACACATCTCCATCAACCAATCTCCATAGAGATTTAGTTACTCATGCCCAATATGAAAAAAAATAAACATAACAATGGAAAACAAGGCAACCATGAAATTAAGGTTAAAGAAAATATAAAAGTTGAGATTTTTATACAAGAAAACTAAAATAGCATGAAACGAAAAGCATTTAACAGAAGAATCTAAAGCAAGAAGCATAAAAAGGAACAAACTTTAATAGATTTGAAGGAAAATAGACTGAAATAGATTAAACTAAAGCTTAAAGAGTCTTGAAAGTAAAGTACAGGGACTAGAAATGCAAATAAATCTTAGCTACAGTGTTAATTAACTTAACTAACATCAATAACAATAAGAACAAGAAGTAAATGCAGAAAAATAAATTCTAATCTAAGGTAGAAGAAGAGAAAAATAAAAACACTAGAAAAGTGCAAAGAAAAACTAAAAAAAAAATAGAGGAAACTAAACGTAAAATTGAGCTAATGTGTCTCTTTTCTCCTTGGCAATTTTTTGCTGTTTTGAAGGGTGTTCTTATGACTTTCTAATGCAAAAAATGCCCTTACACGAGTCTTGTGTAATTGGTGGGTCGGGTAAACAAAGATTGCCCTTTTTGTCCAAGTTTGTCCTCTCTGACGAAAGTGATATCGCGATACCTAGAGAAGAATATCGTAATATCTTGGGCAATATTGAGCTTGGGGTCTTCCTTGAGAGGTAGGTATCACGATAACCAAAGAAGATATCACGATACCACTAAGGGTCTACTAGGTCTTCTACACTATTAGAGGTATTATGATTTTAGGGGTTGGATATCGCGATACCCTTGTCCTAGATGTCATTCTTGCTCGTTTTCGACCTTTGACGTGTCCCTACAGCACTCAAACACATGTTAGGCCTCCAAATGATATTATCGACCAATTTGGATAAAAAAAATGAGACAAAATAGAGACATTTTCACTTATTACCCAGGAATATGAAAATAGCAGAAAACTACGCTAAAAGTCTTCTTTGCTAGAGAAAAAACTCCTTAAGTGTGTCGGAAAAGCTTAGTTTTCCGCATCGATTCATTACAGATCACCTCTATTTATAGTTGAGCTCCCCCAGATCCAATGGTGCAAATTAAAGTATATCATTGGCCAATTAAAAGCAATCTACAAATCAAATCTCCTAAGGCTTACATATTCAAATATTCTAAGATTGCAAATCTTCTAAAATTACTTCTCATACTTGCCATGTATGGACTTTCAATTTTTCCAATCTACGGGTGAATCCTGTTGGTCTATTTAACCCCTCGTAAACAAGATGGATCATTCAAGTGTATCATGGTTGTGGGCTCTCTTACGCGACCGTGACACTAGCACTATCTTTAAAGCAATAATTGTTTTTAAATGTTATTATCATGTTTGAAACTACCCTCAAATGTTAAACATGTTTTCCGATTTGGGTTGATATGTAAAACCCATGCAATGCAATGTTATCATTTCTTCTATACCAACGAACCATAGTATGGTAGAATACCTTAGTTTATTGAATATCCTTACCAACTTCTCTGTTGCCAACCTGCATTTGCCCACCTTCTTTTGCCTTGAATGCTTCGTTGATTTGTTGAATGTAGAGTTTCGCTTCTCTATTTCCAAGCCACTTTATTCTTATGAGTCCAAATTTTCCAAAGAAAAATAGCCCAACCTACAAGTTTTTCTTTCATGAAATCACCATCCAATTATGAGATAAAATATGATCATATTAAGAGAACGGATTTAACCCAAATAAATTAAGGATATCCTATGAGGATAATATAATTATGATAAGGTCATCGGACAATCACTTATTAAGTTGCTTTCATAATGATATATAATAAGGGAGAGTTCAATACTAATACTTTAAAGAAATAACTCCATGATAAATAATATTGTAATTGATAGACAAAAAGTTGGAACTTAATTCCAAATTATTTAAACTCTAATTATGTATGTCAAGTATGTCCCTTTGTTAGCTTGATATAATCCTTAATGAATTGCATGCAAAATCAGTAATATGAATTGAATAAAAATGACAATTAAAAAAAACTCATATATCACTATTCGCGGTAAATATGTTTTCAAAATGAACTAATAGAGATGGCTCGTTTTCAAGGACAAAAAATATTATTTATTATTTACAAATTTAGAGAAATTTCTTGGTACTTTGTTAAAAAAGCCCTAATGAATTATTTTTTTTATAAAAAAGCCGTAAATATTAAAACTCGTATTATTAAATCAAATTTATTTTCTGTTTAATTTTTATTATATTTAATAATTAATTTTTTTCAAAAAAGAAAGATTATAATTTATAAAAAAAAAATTCAATCAAATCGATTAAAAATCAATCTATTTAAAAATTCTATAGTTTCATAGATAGGCCGATAAGAGAAAAAGAAAGCCCAAGAAGTGGGGGAGCGTTACAGAGGACGTGACGTCAAGCATCTATTTTATGACGTGGCGTGAAAAATAATTTTGAAATTGCGGCTGCCAGTATATTTTAGCCACGTGTCCTCCGAGAAAACCGGTCCACGGAAGGCAGGCGCAGCTGTTACCAGATTCAGCACTCGCTTACTTTTCGCTTCAATGTTGCTGCTTCTCCAACTCTCCATTTAATACACCCCTTTTTTTTTTATATAAATTTACAAAATTGTCATTATCTGATTTTTTTTAACCAGATTTTTATTTTTCTTATTAAAAAATGTAAAATTATAATTAAATAATATAAATGAGAACTGAGCAACAAGAAATGTTAAATTGAAACTATACATCATCTCTCTTTTTTCGTTGAAGGTTAAGTGTTGTTTGCCATTTAATTTTCGAGTAATTTTGTTACGATCAGATCAAATTAATTAATATATTAATTTAAATAAAAAGATTGAATCGATTATTGAGTGAATAGTTTAGAATCAGTAAAAATTAAAAATAAAAACAATCGTTGAATAGATTTCTATTTTTTTAAAATTTTTAATTTAATTAATTAATTATTGGATCGGTACAATTTTTAAAACATTGCATTTAAGTCCAAAAGTGTTATCCTTTTGGCTTTATTTTACAAAGCAAAGAAGAAATTGCCTAAGAACAAGAAAGGAGAGAAAGAAGCAAAGCAAACCCAAGCTTCTAGGGCTACTAAACTTATGCTTGGATATATTATAGTATTAATCCATACTTTATTTATCAATTTGAAAATATAATAACATTATTTAAATTTTGTATCGATACGTGTTGATTTATATTAATTTTTATCATAATAGATTGAAAGAAATTAATAAAATAGACCGATTGCGTTTTAGTTCGATTGGTATGAACATTGTTGTCAATGTAGGAAGACGTGAATTTGAGTGCGTTGAAATGCATTATCTTTCTATTTATGAGTTAATGAAGGGCTATAAATAATTTTAAGTATTGTATAAAAAAAAATACAAAATTAAATGAAAAGAATACAGATACGAATCTTTTAGAGAAATCAATAATTCAATTGAAGTATACAAAAATTTTACAATTTCATTTTTCAATCTCTATAATGCAAAATTTCCAGTTTCACCCTTGTTATAAATACAACATTATATCAATCATCATATCCATTGAACCAAACGAATGGTATTCAACAGAAGTTTTTTTTTTTTTAAATATCCAATTTTACCAAACTAATGGTATGCATGTGTCATTACATAAGTAGTTTAGGTTTTTGTATTTAAAGAAAGTTGGTATTTTTTAAATAACTATTTAAAAAAGGATTGTTTTTTTTTTTAATTATAAAAGGAGGATAAAACTCTAACAATAACGCGACTAGTACGACTCGAACTCAAACCATATCTGGAGTAGTAAATATTTGACCATCATACTAACATACAATATTCAAAACGGATTCATCTCTCATTACCGAACAAGAATCAACATATTAGTTTAAAGGAAATTAAAAAAATGTCATGTTTCTAAATAGGATTAAATGAAAATAATTGGAAATTGAAGTCAGATGAATGAACCAGAAAAGCTTGCTTACCACTCTCCTTTGTCTTTTTTTTTTTAACTTGACAAGGAAGGAATTTGCACCGACAAGTAAAAGTGGGAGTAGTGTGACGGAAATTTGACAAAAAATTAAAGTTTAGCTTTAGCCACCTTTTTGGTTAACTAATAAATTCAGACAAGAAGTTTGTAATTTTCTAAATAAAAAGACTTGTAGTCTTCTCCTTATCTAATGTCACCTTCTATCTTCGACACCAAGATTACACCTTTCTTTTTCCTTTACAATAACTATAGCTAAAATTTGTCAAAAGCTGTCAAGCTTTTGTCTAAGGGTGAGATTGAAATTTTTGAGATTCTAGATTTAAATTCAGTATATAAAACTACATTTATTTAAAAATCAGTCGGGTGAAAGTTATAACCATTGACATAACTTTAATTAGAAGTGAGCGAATAAAATTATTCGAGTAAATTAAAAAATTAAAGATGTCAAATTAAAATATTGTTATAATATAATTAATTCTAATTAAAGTATATAAATTTAAAATCATATATATTTGAAAACTTTTTCAAAACAAAAAAAAAAATTATTTTAGTATCATAAACTTCAATCATTAATTAATTTAGGTCTCAAAATTATTATTTTAGAAGACTTTTAAAATTTTAACTTTATTTATATATTTTTTAGATTTTTATAATTTTTTAAAAGATATAAATTTTGAAATTTTTATAAATATTTTGTAATTCTTATTGAAAAAGATTAAGATGTTCATTTTTAAAATTGACAAACATAAAGAAGGTATTTACATTAATAGATTATTCAAATTATTTAAATTATTTAAATTTTAAAATTTAACTCGGTTCAAAGTTAAAATAAATTGATTTATTTAATTTAAAATTTATTTATTTTTTCAGTCTTTTCGAATGAATTTTAACCATAGCAGAGTTGTTCTCTTTTGCCTCGGGGACCGTACCTTTAGCGCGTGAAAACTGTAAACAGAGAAAACTAGTTTTAATTACGACATAGAGAGAGAAAAACACCTTGCTTCCCGCGTTTCCCTTTCAATGTCCCAAAATTTCAATTTTCTCATGCGTGCAAGCTATTCTCTAATGGAAAATCTCTTTATATTTCTAACAAAAACAATTACCATTCCCCAGCCCTAAAGCTCTCATTTTTATCTCTTGCTTCTTAACGGTTTAAGTCTCTTCATCAATCATCCATTTCACCTCCAACTTCATCACTAATTGCTTTCTTTCTCTCCAAGACAACTCTTCTTCCCTCATTTTCATATTTATCTTCTCATCATAACAGTCAAAGTCTTCTTCTTTGTTTTACTCTCTAGGTTTTCTAGATTCGGGGTTCTTTTTTTATATAAAATATTCAAAATCCGATTTTTCTTTAGTGGGGCGGTTTTGTTTGGTAAAGTAGAGAACTTGTTCCCATTTATTTTTCCGGTAATCAGCTCATAATTTGATTCAGTGATTATGGGAAATCATACCAGCAAGAAGACATCTGAAACAACATCATCATCGGCGGCTACGAATGTTAGCAGCAATTTACATTACAGGACCGAACTGAGTTCCTACGAAGCAGCTTGTAAGCTCGACATGGAGTTGCAGACCTTCGACACTAATGTCCAAGCTCGAACAAATCAAGTGATCAACACACTTGCAGTCGGTGTCGAAGTTCGAGCACTTTCATTCGATTCATTAAAAGAGGTAACCGAATGTCTTTTGGAAATGAACCAAGAGATCGTTAAAGTTATCTTGGAATTTAAGAAAGACATATGGAAGAACCAAGAACTGTTCGAGCTGGTCGAAGAATACTTCGACAACAGCTTGAAGACACTCGATTTTTGCTCGGCGTTAGAGAAGTGTTTGAAACGTGCGCGCGACAGCCAGTTACTGATCCTCGTCGCGTTACAACAGTTTGACGAGGAAACAGAAGCCGGCGGCCGTGATAGTGGCAGTGAAAGTAAATACGCTAGAACATTAGAAGAGTTGAAGAACTTCAAGGCGGCCGGAGATCCATTCACCGAAGAATTCTTTCAAATATTTCAATCTGTTTATAAGCAACAAATGGCAATGCTTGAAAAATTACAACTTCGTAAGAACAAGCTCGATAAGAAGCTAACGTACATACATGCATGGCGGAAGGTGTCCAGTATGATATTCGTCGCTACGTTCGCCACTATTTTGATATGTTCCGTCGTGGCGGCAGCCATGGCTGCACCACCGGTCGCAGCGGCTCTCGCAGCTGCAACAGCAATCCCAGTAGGTTCGATGGGGAAATGGATTGATTCTTTATGGAAAAACTACGAAAACGCATTGAAAGGACAAAAGGAAGTGATTAGCTCGATGCAAGCAGGGACATACGTTGCCATTAAAGATTTGGATAACATAAGAATCCTCATTGATAGATTGGAGATTGAGATTGAATCCATGTTGAAAACTGCAGATTTTGCAGTTGAAGAAGAAGCTGTGAAAATTGGGATCGATGAAATTAAAAAGAAACTGAGGATGTTTATGAAGAACGTGGAGGATTTAGGACAACAAGCTGATATTTGTAGCAGAGATGTTAGAAGAGCAAGGACTGTTGTTCTTCAAAGAATCATTAAACATCCCAACAACTGAAAATTCATTGCTAACAACAACAAAAAAAAGACAACTGATCCATGTTTGATTGATTTGCAGTGTTTATGTTTTCGATATTACATGTTTGTTTTTCAGGTTATTTTCCAGTTTGGAAATGTTTTTTTTTTTCGGTATATGTAATTATTGAATATTGTTTCAATTGTGTAATTTTTCACTTTTAAGCCTTTCATCATAATTGTTAAAACGTATAAACTCAGCTCTCCTAGGTTTTGTTATATGTTAATTTGGTATTTATTATTTATTCTATTGGTTAAGTTTGATGCTCAATTTTAAAAAAAAGTGTTAAATTGTTATATTTAATGAAATATTGAATAAAAGTTTAAAAATCAGTTTAGTATTGTTTTTAAGAAACATGTAAAAAAAGTGTTTTTGGAAAAAAATTAATTTTTTTTGGTTTCTGTCAAAAGTAATTTTTAGCCAATTTTTAAGGTTTGAAAAAAAAAATTCTTTAAAAAAACATCTTGTTTAACAATAATTTTATCTCAAATTTTTTTTTTTTTTTTTTTGTTTTGTTTTAAAAGTGCTTCTTAGAAGCAATGTTAAACTTACCCTAAATTTTTAACAATATTGATGTGGTAGCACATGACAACATGTATATTTCATTTTTTTTTAAAAAGAAAATATGTTTATATATTTTTTTGGGGTTAAATAACAATTGAGGCCTAAACTTGGCAATAATCTTCACATTGAGGCTCGAATTTTTTTTATGTCCAAGTTAGTCTCTAAACTTCAAAATTGTTCCAATATTAAGGTCTGAGCTAGGTAATTGTTCCCGCATTGGAGTTTAAAATTTTGTTGTCTAAGTTAGTCCCTAAGCTTCACAATTATTTTCATATTGGGCCATGAACTTGAAAAGTTTAAGGTTTTCAAGAAAATATCAAGGATAACTTAGACAAAAAAATTCAAACCCTAATGTGGGAACAATTACGAAGTTCCATGATGAATTTAGACAAAAAATGTTGAGACCTCAACGTGAAAGTATTACCAAGTTCAAATTCCAAAAAATTATTTAACTTTTTAAATCATTTGTTAATGTGACATATAAATAAATATTATTAAATTAGCATAAAATATACACGAATTACTACAGGATTACATGTCTTGTCCTTACCTTCAACATAACTTCTTAAGGGTTCCAATTTTCAATTTATATATGTCCCATATTCTTTAATCAATTATTTGTTTAATTGTTATTTTTATTATTGATAAAATCTTGGGTTGTCAGCAAAAGTTGAAATTTCGGATTTTGAGTTTGAGTGTATTGAAATATATTATTTTTTTATTTATAAGTTGAAAAGAAATTATGAATAGTTTTAGGTATTATGTAAAAAAAGAACATATATGATCAGAATTTATAATAAGATTGTTAAAAAAATTGAATTTTGTTATAAGATAATTGATTGTATGAGTTTTCTTTTAAATTATTTTTTACTCTATATTCGTTTGAGTCGTAATGATTTTATTTTACTTCTAATTATAATTATAATATAATTAGAATGTGCTTGTGTGTACATTGTATTTGCACATATATTTTTATAAATATTATTTAAATTTTAAAATATTGAGAATTTTAGATTTTTAATAAAAAATGGAAAGAGAAAAGATGAATATATAATATCTTTATTATAGAGATTAGATCAAATTAGTGGGTATGCTATTAAATAAATTAATTTACTTCTTATATTATTTTTAAAAAAAATCAAATAAGATTAAATTCCAATAGAGTTAATTTTGATTTGTTTAAAAGAAATTCATTACCTTTTAAAATATTATATTTTGAAAGCTTTTTCGTAATTCTGTAAATAAAATATTTTATTTAGAGTTAAACCGTGTTCAAATAAAATATTTTATTTAGAGTTAAACCGTGTTCAAATAAATTTCATGTCATTTTTTTAAAACAATAAAGGTTAACTATGTTTAAATTTGACTTTATTTGGTTGATTTTAATAGAACATAAATTAAATTGGTAAAAATACCTCTCTAATCCTTCTCGATTTTTATATCGAGCAAATTAGTCTCTGTCAAAACATCAGAGCAATTTAATCCCTATCAATTTCAAAATGAGCAACTAAAGATAATTAATCACAACGTTAATGTTTTTCCGTCAATAGTACATTTTTTTATTAGTAATAACAAAGTTAGCCCGCAACATTTACACATTCCATCAATTTAATTCTAATTTAATAAATTTAGCTTGAAACGTTTACGTAGGTATAAACATAGAGAGTTAAATTTATTATTATACCAATCAAAATTATGTATAATTGACAAAAAAATAATTTTGTAATTTATTATCCTTAGTTTGCTCACTTTCAAAATTGGCAAAGACTTAATTGCTCCAATTTTTTTGAGAGGAACCAACTTATTCAATATCAAAATTGAAAGGGACTAAATTGATTAAGCCTCTATAGTAGAGGGACTGTTTAACCATATATAGAAAACACCCTGCTTAGGATAAGCCAACAGCAAACGGTCGTTATTATTACACGACCAAAAAAAAAAACAATTATCTTTTAACTAACACTTCCTATCCAAAAACAAGAGACTGTGTGCAGTTCACGAAATCCATCAATGGAAACTCTGTTAAACCCATCAAAAACCCCAAATCTCTTTATACCAAAACCCCATCTCTTTAAATCCTCTTTTCTTCATTCTAATTTTAATCCTCAACCCCATAGTTCCTTCAACAGGAGACCTCTCTCAATCACCATTACTTGCAAAGTGAAAACCTCTCAAGGTCGTAAAAACGATGGGAAGAACATATCTAAGAAGATTGTATTATCGGATTCAGCTCCAGAACTGAGTAATGAAGAAATTAAAGCAAAGCCAAAGGGTGGAGGAAAAGCTTGGGGGTTTTTTAAGAAATTTCCCAAAAGAGTTTTGGCTATCTTGTCTAACTTGCCTTTGGCTATTGCTGAAATGTTCACTGTTGCTGGCCTTATGGCTCTTGGTAAGTAAGATAGGTTTCTAAAATGGGAAAAAGTTGTGATTTTTAGTTTGTTTTGTTTTGTAAAAATGTGAACTTGATGCTTGGAATTTTCAATTAGGTACTGCAATTGATCAAGGGGAATCACCTGAATACTATTTCCAAAAGTACCCTGAAGAAAATCCAATTTTTGGGTTCTTCACTTGGAGATGGGTTCTTACCCTTGGGTTTGATCATATGTTTTCATCCCCAGTCTTCCTTGGAACTTTGATTCTTCTTGGTACATCACTTATGGCTTGCACTTACACAACACAAATCCCACTTGTTAAGGTCGCAAGAAGGTTTGATGTTTTATAGCAATTCCTTGACTTTTTTTTTTGTGGGGGGGGGTGGGGGAGAGAGATGTTTTAGAGACATTTTTGTACCTGCTGAAAATCACCATTATGTGCAGATGGAGCTTTTTGCAGTCAGCTGATAGCATCCGAAAGCAAGAATTCTCTGATACCCTTCCTCGAGCATCGGTTAGTGATTTGGGTGTTATTCTCATGGGAGCTGGATATGAGGTTGTATTTTCCTCTTCTTTGCCATGTTAAGTTACTGCAAATACTAACATTGAATCATATTTGAACTCTTATAAGCATCGGTATAGATTCGGTCATCATGTTTGATGTGTTGCCTCTATGTACATGGTTTGATTAATACAGGTTTTCTTGAAAGGGCCATTGTTATATGCTTTTAAGGGACTGGCTGGTCGGTTTGCACCGATCGGAGTACATTTAGCAATGCTGCTGATAATGGCCGGTGGAACTCTTAGTGCAACAGGGAGCTTCCGAGGGTCGGTCACTGTTCCGCAGGGACTCAATTTTGTTATGGGAGATGTACTGGGTCCAACCGGCTTTCTTTCCAACCCTACCGAAGCTTTCAATACTGAAGTTCATGTTAACAAATTCTATATGGACTACTACGATAGCGGAGAGGTAAATGTTTATTTCTTGCTGTTTGAAGACGCATAAACACGGAACCAGAACCGTTCGGTAGAGATAAGTACATAAGCTCTTCATAGCAATCGAAATACACAACCATCAAAACCGAATCAATCAATGGACTCGACAACCTTCAAAGCCCCCAAAGCAGCCCCCGCCTCGATGTTTTTAAGACACAATAGAAACTTTATTCAGGGATCTTCTCTTTTAATCTGTTTGACCTTTTTTCCAGGTTTCACAATTTCACACCGATCTATCATTGTTCGATATGAATGGGAAGGAAGTAATGAGGAAAACATTAAGTGTAAATGACCCTTTAAGATATGGTGGGATTACTATATACCAGACAGATTGGAGTTTTTCAGCACTGCAGATACTCAAGGACGGTGAAGGGCCATTCAATTTGGCAATGGCACCTCTAACAATCAATGGAGACAAGAAGCTTTTCGGGACGTTTCTACCAGTAGGGGACACTGATTCTTCTAATGTCAAAGGAATGTATGTATATATCTTTTGCAGCTTTGTTTTATAGCTTTTTGAGATGCTTATATAGTTATCTGAACATGTTCCCTTGATCAACTGGAACTTCAGATCGATGCTTGCTCGGGATCTGCAGTCTATTGTCCTATATGATAAACAAGGGAAATTTGCTGGGGTGCGACGTCCTAACTCTAAGCTTCCTATAGAGATTGATGGAACGAAAATCGTCATCATTGATGCAATCGGAAGTAGTGGTCTTGACTTGAAGGTGACAAGATTTCATATATTATGCATTCTGGATTTCTCTTAAATAAAAATTTCCTGTCTTGGTTAATATAAAACCATGTTTTATTCAGACCGATCCAGGGGTCCCAACAGTCTATGCTGGATTTGGTGCTCTAATGCTCACAACTTGCATCAGTTATTTATCTCATGCACAGGTGAAAAACATATGTCTAGTATGAGCTCATCTGCAAATCTTTTAAGACAAAATTACAGAGATGACTTATGTTGTTTGAGAAAATCTGATAATGATTAAACAAAATAATGACATTGACCGGTTATTGCACGCTATGTTAGATTGGAATCATCATGTGTTTATTATGCTCTTTCTTTTTTTGGCATATAAGATATGGGCGCTGCAAGATGGGACAACAGTAATCGTTGGAGGAAAGACTAACCGAGCCAAGGCAGAATTTCCAGATGAGATGAACCGCTTGCTTGATCAGGTTCCTGAAATAGTCGAGTCATCCATCTCCAAGAAACCAGATAACATTGGTGGCTAGTTTTCAAGGTGCCGGAAAGGCGAAAATAGAAGCATTCAAGCTAGCCACAGTTTTGTAGTTTCTGGTACACTCAAGATATTGTTCAATCTCAATTACATTCAAACCAAAGAAGGCAACAACGCATTCAACTGAGATGTTATGAACCCTAGTCATGTACAACACCAAATCCACAACTTGGCAGCAAAGGAGCAAAATTTGTTTATGAAATGTATAGTTACAAAGAATCCAACCCTAATTCCATATCCCACTAAATAGTATATTGAAACTCATGAGTTAATGCTTCAAACTACCAAAACTATTTTTTTCATAGCAATACCATTCTTTATGGCTCCTTTTTGACATTTTTGTATAGTCAATATTATTCTTTATGGTTCCTATTTGATGTTTACAATAATATGCCAAATATAATGAAAACTATTGATGTTTTATTAGAGATGTAGCTGAATATTCATGTAACTGATAGTGCTGGAAAGATGAGAGTAAATAGGAGAATTATTAGCTCCATGCAATTTTTTAACATAAAATATTGATTTGATACACTACTGTTTTCCCTGGGAGGGTATGAGACTGTAAGCTTACATTGATCACTAAATATCAAACATTTCTTACTACATAGTTACATACAACACTATAATTCAAGGGTAGGTATATGCGATTACACTGTCGGATCCTCCTGTGAGCCCCCCATCGTTGGCTGATGTACCTTTGTGAACCTATACTTATGCTACTTGCATGGCTTCTTCGCGTTTTATGTCAAACACCTTGATTAGGGCCTCTTCGACAACCTGGTTAATCCAAATAGTCAAATATATATATATATATATATATATTAATTTGGATAATATAAACCTAGTAGTGTTATTAACAGTAACATATAATATAAAGTTAATAGAACTAGTATAGTATGATAAAGCCTGCATTAGCTACAACCAAAAAGTTGCAAACTGTGAAGTTAATACTGCTAATGATCCCTAGGGCTTTTTACCAGGTGATCATTATTATTACTGTGTGGTAGCGAAGGTGAAAACTTGGAGGATTTTTTTTAAACATAAATTGTTTGGTAAAGTTAAAAAGCAAAAGCAAAAATAAAGAAAATTATATCATTTTACAAATAAATCTAAAAAATTAATAACATTCTTGAAACCATGCAACATTTGACTTAAACCACTCTTATTTTCTCTTCTCCCATCTTTTCAATATGAAATGATCTATTTTTGTAAATAAGAGTGAAAATTGATCATATTTCCTATTGTTTCCCCTTTAAACTTTTCCCCCTTCCTACCTAGCACTAATGAAAATAATTTTTTCCTCATTTTTTTCAACCTCCATTTTCCATCCTCTTCCCTTTTCTATCCTCTATGTCAATCAAGGATTTAGAATAGACTACATGAAAGACAAAAAAAGAGTCCAAACAAAGAAATTAAAAGTAAACCAATTTTTAGAAATATGAAATTCCACATGAAAGAGAATTACCTTATCTGGTGTGGATGCACCAGATGTAACACCAATGGTGATTGGACCCTCTGGTAGCCAGTTTTCTGTCTCAACCAGCTCCCCATGCTGATATAATACAGCATTCGCATAATTAAAAATAAAAAGTAGCAATGAGAATACGTTTTTCTAGGCTGACAAAATTAGAAGTTGATAAAGAATTAGAGTCCTTTGCACTCAAACTTACTTTCAATTTGTGAGCTATTCTGTTTCCTGGACCTATTCTCTTCTCACTGTCTATCCAATATGAGGGAATCCCACGGTCCTCTGAAATTTCTTGAAGGTGTGAGGTGTTACTTGAATTCCACCCACCGACAACTAACATAAGATCCAGGTCTTCGTCAACCAACTTATACATTGCATCTTGTCGCTCCTGAAAAAGACAACAAATGAGCTTTAATTCAAAATTAACACAAAAATTGGTATGCAATCAGTTGAGGGGAAGAACACAAGAAGAACCAGCCTGTCCTGTAAAGCCTTCCATAAGAAAACGTATCACAAATTTATGGAAAAAACCAAACCATCACAAACATTCAACTTACTTGTGTTGCATCACAAATTGTGTTAAAGCTTAAGAAGTGATCAGTGACGTTTTGCACTCCATATTTTTGCATCATTGTCCTCTCAACTAATCTTCCTGTTAACCAAAATATAATCTGTCTCAAGTAGCAATTCCTTGCAAGAAGTGATATATATAAATAAGTGTAAAAGTGCTAGTAACCAATTTCCTCTGTCTCTCCCTTCAGCATTGTAGTTTGATTTGCAATGCCAACTTTTACCAGGTCACAGTCTGGATCAAATCCCTCTGAAGTAGCATTCTTAAATTTCTGCAAATGGAAAAGTCAACCATCATCTACATATTTACAGAATGCTTGGGACATTTTGCATATGAATAAAATAAGAAACAATTATACCTCCATAAAAGCCTCTTTGCTGGAGCTAGATCCATTAAGTTCACCTCCAAGAATGTAATCACAAACATACATCGCCTTCAAAAATCAGAGAGCACGAAAACAAACAAGTTTAATCTAATAAAATACAAAAAGACAAGCCAAAACAAGAAAACAGAATGCTTAGTCAGTTTAGGACATACCTCAGTCATATCCTTCACAATGATATAAGTTCCAGCAAAAGATGCGGTTGCAATTGTCTCCTCATGAGCATATTTACCATGTATGATTGAAGTAAAGTCTCCTTTCTTGTGCTTCTCCACTACGTTCCATACCTACATAGAAATAATTTCAGTTTCAAAAGAATTTCTGAATGCCGAAAGCTGCAAACAAGAAAATTTGAAGAATTGCAAACTATTTTACCTGGAGTAGTGTGAATATCACATGCTGTATATACTCAAATTTGCTAAATATTTCAATATATTTGCATGACGGAATCCGTGTAAGACACAGATACTTTACAGAAAACAAAGTGTCCGGACCGGATAACATAGATTGCAAGGAATTAATTGTCATGACAGAAAACAATTATGGCAGAAGATACCTTAGTTACCCAAGGACAAGTTGTATCAACAATTTGCACATTTTTGTCATTCAAAACCAACATCTCATCAACTGCAGCTCCAAAAGCAGGCAAAACCACAACATCATTCTTATCCACTACATCAAACTGTTTCTTCCCTTCCTCAATAGGAATATTTTTAACTTCCATCTCCTCTAATCGCTGCATATAAAAAAAAAAAAAAAAAAACCTTATCTTGATACAAAGAAACTAACAACCCACTAATTCTTTGGTAACTTTTTATCATTAAATCATATAAACCGCGTAAAAGTTACAAGTAATAGAGAAAAGAACAGACCTTATTAACAGTAGGGTTATGGATAATTTCATTGGTAATCCAAATTCTTTCACCTGGAAACTGTTTTCTTGCTTCATAAGCAATTTGAACAGCTCTTTCAACTCCCCAGCAAAATCCGTAAGCTTCTGCTAATTTTACTGTTACACTTCCCCATGTATACTCGTTTCCATTTTCCTTCAATTTCTTTATAATATCACCTGAGATTTTGGGGGAAAAAGGACAAAATTTAAATAAAATTCAAATTAAATCAATTGCTTCGTTTTATACGGAGCAAAACTTACTAGTGTACTCTCTATTCATGAGCTCGAGCGTTTCCTCTTTGTGTCCGAAACCTTTCCGATTATAATTCTTGCTCCTCGTCAAGTTACGCCGGAAAGACTTTGCATCGAAGTTATCGGGATCCACCGCAACGGAAGAGAACGAATCTGAATTGCCGGAGAATCGGACGGAGATCGGCTTCCGCCGGGAAGGAATAGCGCCGGATCTTCCACCAAAATTGTCAGAACCGGTGCGGATGCAGAAACGGCATAGTTGCAGAGTAGTCGCCATTGGAGAAAGAGAGAGAGGGTAGAGGGAGATGGGCGCACGTTAGCGGAGGGAGTGGGCAGAAATCTGTGAGGTTGTTAGTGGAGTGCGCATTTTATCCTTGGACAAGTGTGAAACTGTGAATGACGATGCAGCTCTTTTGGTTTTTTTGGCTCCCCGGACAAGATTTTTGTCGTTTTATTTACCCATAATCAATTATTTGGACCTACGTTTTTTTTTAAATAAATATTTTAACCATGGTTAATTTTGTTAATATGATATACATATAAATTATTTTTTTATTTTTAATACCTTTAGTAATTTATATTTTTAAAAAATTATTTAAATATTAAATATTAATTAATTGTTAACGTGATATTTATATGTATGACATGTTAGTAAAATTAATAAATATTAGTTTTTTTATTTATTTTAAGGTAATTTAACAAAAAAACAAAAGTTTAAGAATAAAAAAAATAAAAAGTAAAATGACTTGTTTTATAGAATTAGAGAGCCAAATAACTCATTATATATTTATTTGTAAGGATTGATGCTTTTGGTTGTCTCCATTCCTAATTACGGTCAAATAATAACTACCAAAAGTAATTTCACCATATATCCTTCAATTATTGTTTAAATTTTAATTTGGTTCTTAAATTTTAAAACATTTTGATTGAATATTTAAAATATCAATATTATATTAATCAAGTTCTTTTATGAGCCTAATCATTAGATTAAATAGGGGCGAAGCTAAAAAAATATTTTTGAGGGGTCTACATTGAGTTATATATTTTTATGAAAGCTAAAATTCAATATCACAATTGTATTGACATATATATATTTAAGTTTTTAAAAGCACTAACTCAAATTTTTATCATTTTTTGAAAGGCCAAAATATATTTTTTACATTTTAAGTGATAAAAGTACAATTTTCTATTTTAAGGTGTCCAAGGCCTCCGCAATCCTTCTCTTCGCCCTTGAGCTTACAGGTTGAATATATTTATAGCATGTAACTAAATTGTAAACATGTGTATAACTTTTTTTTTAAAAAAATTTGGGGAAAGATCCACTTACACCAATGTGTTATACCCATCCGTATAAGGACAAATGGCAAGTCGGGAGGACACTTGAGCAGCAAGCTAGTCGGCAGCAAACTAGGGGAAGTCATCCAGAAGTCCTACCTTCTAGCATTACCATCAAGACAAGTGCAAGCCATCGGATACCCTGACCTTTAGGCTTTCGTTAGGAACGTGATGTCATTGGTTACCAAACACCACGTGGGTTCAATCTCTCTACACAATCAAGCCAAAATGAATGAAAGAATTTATCTCATCACAAACATCTTATCTTATCGAAGGCATCCACCCCATGAGTTCTGTAATGATGTCTAGATGACAAATTCAACACGTTAACACATCCCACACAAAACCCCACCTATAAATACCTCTTGGAATAATGAAGAGGGGATCGACTCCTCAAGTATATCAAGCCTACACTTTGTCCACTTACTTTTAGCACCTAGTCTTCACAGTCTCCTCTTCTTTACTTTTTGTAACCTCTGACTCTCCATCCTGATTGGGTGAACCGGCCTCCACGACAATTAAGTGAATCGACCTTCGCGATAACCATCATTCTCTCATCCATACATCTTCCTTGTTGTGTCTCTGTATCAACAATTGATATGGTGAGTGTGGTGAACATGAAGCGACATCCCCATCGACCCAACCAACCAAACCAGTGACCTAGCCGACCAAATCAACTCCTTTGCTCCACCCAATACACCCATCCCACCTAGTTCAGGAGCTTCCTCTTACCTAAACTCTACCCAAGTTATTTCTTCCATCCTTATAGGAACCTTTTTGTAGTACGCACATGCCCTCTTCCCCACTCTGGATTATCTTGTAAAAGCCCTGAGTGTTCCTTTAAGCCTTAACTCTATCACCTCTATTGCACCAATTGGAATTGTTCCCTCAGCCGCCACAAAACATTAGCCACCACATGGTGTGCCTCCTCTTAAACCCTTGGATCAAGTAGTTCATTGTTTGTAGCAGTCTATAACTTGCCTCACAACCACACACCTTCGTCAACTATAACTCCTACCCCATAAGACCAGGGTTCTCATCAACAAGCTTTCGACCCCTAGCCTCATGACTCTGAAACTCAAGAGAAATTATGACATCCGGAAGAGCAATTATCTTATCAAGAACACTTATTTAAAGAACAACATGAATAACTGTGTGTCCTTCATCAAAGGAATGCTTAGAATAAGCAACTGATTGCTAAGTTGAAAGTCGTGTAGAAGGTTCCCAAGCAAGAGAATTGAGCTTGCCAATAAGATGAAGCACAATTTGCCCTTCACAGAAACCACAAGCACATTAACCCAGGTGACCTTCGTATGAACAATGTCGACCTCTCGATAACCCCCCAGCGTTCTCAAGGTAATAATAATGTCTCTATAAAGCAGCAATTCAGAGCTTTCAAGGTGAAATTGATGCAAGAAGTAAAAGGAGTGAAAACAGACGAATTTATCTAGGATTACTCTAATTAGTCTTTAGCTCTTGAATTCCCTGATAACCACATCTTAGCTTCTTTCAAATTCTTGAAGTTTGTATACAATGGTTCAGGGGACTTGAAAGACCATCTAGCTTGGCATAACAACCACATGAACATACTAAGAGCATCTAGTAGGGTCAAGTGCAGGGCTTTCTCCATGACCCTCTTGCAAAAGCTTGACAGTGTTACCTACCATTACCTCGGGGGTCCGTCCACTCTTTTGACTAGCTAGCTGGACAATTCATGAGCCGCTTCTTAGCTAACAAGATGCTCTAGCGGTCCCTAACTTATTTGATGACCATCCGTTAGGGAGCAAATGAATCCCTCTGTGATTATGTCCAACGATTCAATTTAACCACCTTGATATATTTCAATAATATATTTTTTACGAGTTAAAATACAATTTCACCATTGTATTGACATATATGTTTATAGTTTTTAGAAGGACTAAATAAAAAATTTATTATTTTAAAAGAGGGCGAACTATAATTTCACAATTTATTTACTTAAAATTTTATAAATTTGGCACTAAAAGCACAATTTTTTATATTAGGAGGACTAGGGCCTGCTTGCTTCCTCTCCTTTAGCCTAAATATGACATAGAATATATCTATAGTATGTAACTAAAATGTAAACATGTATAACTTTTTAATTTTAATAATATTATCTTTTTTTAACACGTTAAATTTAAGTTGTCCATATGATAATTGCACACGTATTCATAATTTTTTTAAAACAAATTCACAATTAGGATACCAGAAGGAAGGACTTAATTGATATGATATTAATATTTTGAGAACTCAATTACAAAATTTAAAATTCAAAAATGAATTTAAAATATGAACAATATTTGGAGGTGTTTGGTGAAATTAACCCCAAAAATTTCAAACATAATAAATTTTTTGTACTTCATAGGCTGGATCATTTCGTGGAGTTTGGTATCCACTGGACTTATTATATTTTCCTACACATATATGTAGACTTTAAATATAATGAAAAAGAAAAAAGAATTCAATTTTTCATTGGCATAATTCTTTTGTAATAAAGAAAAAGCATTAAAATTTTTCGAACCATAAAAAGAAAAGATAAAAGAAATCAAGTATGTTTATTGTTTGGCAATGGTGGCAGTAGGAGAAGCAGCCAGCTCACAATCGTTAGGGACCCATCATATCAACATGGTGTGGCAGAAGGTGCCTCAATTGCCAATAAAGAAAATAACTGATCCTGATTTTCTTCTATTTTTATTTTTATTTTTGGCTTCAATAATGGAGAGTTGCTCCCTACTGTCAGCAGCCATTACAACAGTACCTTCATCTCTGTCCAGAAGTGGGTTCATTGAGAAACCCCTTGGATATGGTCGAATTCTCAAGCTTCCCACTTGTAAAAAATACCCACATGGTAGAAAGCTCAAATTCTTTGATTTCAGAGCTCAAGCTTCAGGTAATTAAAAGTTTAAAAATTTCCCATTTTTGTTGGCAATTTTCTTTAGGATTTATATCAAATGGTTTGTCCTTTGAATTTGATTCAGCTGTTAACATGTAGTGCTTTTCTGACATTTTATGCTAGTGAAATTTTTGGTAAGATATGACCAATTTCGCTGTCATTCAAAAACCTTCGTCGTAGGGATGAATATGTAACTGTTTGAATCATAGGAATTTAAAGTTACCCTAATTGGCAATGACTAAAGTCCTTGTATCTTTGAAAAAAAAATTGCAATTAAGTTTTCAAGGATTTACTCTTGTAACAATGCAGACTAGAAAACAACATCTACAATGGCATGCATATGTAAACAATTGTGTCTATAGCTTGTGCTGTCCTTTTATCCAGAAATGCCAGATTTGAGTCCGATTAGTTTCCTCTTTTCGGTAATCAAGGCTACTGATGATTGATCTTGCTGTTGATAATTAGTGTGGTAAAAGTAACATGGAGGCTATTGTAGTAGTAGTCAGATAGCATTTTGCCCCTCTACTCACAAAATAGGCAAATTAGCCCTTGTGCATTGGATCAAAGAGCAAATTGGTCCTTCTATTAAAAATTTTATCCATTTCTACCATAAAAATTAGTTACTGTATGCCATCATGAGGTACACATGACATGCTACGTATCACTATTTGGCTATTCTGTCAGCCACACCAGTTTTTAATAGTACAAATGGATGAAATCTTTAACAAAAAGGATCAATTTGCTTTTTGATCTAGCATACAGGGACTAATTTTCTCTTTTTTTGAGTAGAGGGGCAAAATGCAATCTGATTCTTAGTATAGGAGCCTACATGGTACTTTTACCCAATTAATGTACAAGTTGGTATTGCAGTGTCAAATTAATATCTAGAGTAGACTAGAAGAGTATTTGAGATTGACTTAATGTCATCCGTTCTCCGCTTATTTCAAGATTTAATAAGATGCATTTCAAAGAACTAAAGTTCTCTAGTATTTTTTTTTCCCTTTTGTTGTAGCCAAATGAAAAAGGCTTTTCAGTAGAATTGTCCTGGTTAAACCATTTATGTATTGTAGAACTGAAGCTGTCCTTGTATATAAACTTGTTCCATATGATTGTTTAGTGGTTGGTAAATCAGATATAGTTGCAGAAATGTGGTTTACTTTGCATTATTGCTTCAGCAGTTTGTTTATCCCACCTAACATGTATTTACTGTCATATGATCATTATCGTACATTTTTTTCACTAGGAACAACGAAAATTAGCTCAGAGGCGGCTGGAACAATCTCAAACAAAGCAGATTCAAAAGATGAGGATCTTGCTTTTGTTGCTGGTGCAACTGGCAGGGTAGGCTCTCGAACAGTCAGGTTAAAACTCACTGGCAGCTTCACTCGAAATTTAACAACTGGATGTGCAGTTTCTAGAATGTGCTAAGCTCATGACTCTTCAGGGAGCTTTTGAAACTTGGTTTTCGAGTTAGAGCTGGAGTTAGGAGTGCTCAGAAAGCGGAAACTCTTGTGCAGGTATCTGTTGTACTTGTTAATGTATTAATCTTTTATTGTTTCTATGTCCAAGTTATGCTTGTATTTGAAGAGAAATTTTAATGCAGAGTGTCAAGCAGTTGAAACTCGATCCTGAAGGAACTACACGTAAGGACAAGAGAGTCTAGGGAATTGGTTTCTTCTTATACTTTATCATTCTCAACATTGGATAAAACTATGATTCAAAATATATGAAAGGATAATATTATACTTACTCTGCATCCCACTTACCTTTCCAATCATTCCATCTGTGTCATCCACCTTGTGTGAATCTCACCTGATGGAAAGTATACCAAGCTTTTAATATCACAATTCAATAATAATGATGTCATAGTTAGTAACAGGCAATCTTTGTTCTTTAGACCAGCTGTAGAAAAGCTTGAAATTGTGGAATGTGACTTGGAGAAACAAGATACAATTGCACCAGCCATAGGCAATGCATCAGTAGTCATATGCTGCATTGGTGCCAGTGAGAAGGAAATTTTCGATATAACAGGGCCATATCGGATCGACTACCAAGCCACGAAGAATCTTATCGATGCAGGTAAACAAAATGGAGAACCACTGGCATATCTGTTTCGCATCTGCCCTGTGGCAACTGCAGCAATTATATGTTTTTTCCTCTTCTTTTCCTGAAAAGAGAGAGGTGGACAGCTTGCTGTAATAATTCAAGGGCATCTGCACATTATTTATTTTATATTTTATACATATCAAGGAATACTTAAAACTTGCTAAATTAATAATGGTGATGCTTAATTTTGGGTCATGAAATTTTGGGTCCTAGACTTCTTATTTGATGAGTTAATTTCCTCTTTATTTGGACAATATTGTCCTCTTTACGCTCTGTATGCTGAAACTTGAACTTTTTTTGCCTGATGAGCAGCCACTGCGGTGAAGATTAACCACTTTATTTTGGTTTCATCTTTGGGAACAAATAAAGTTGGATTTCCTGCAGCTATTCTCAAGTGAGTCCCTTCTTTTAAGGTTTTCTTGCATAAAATTTTGACCCCATATACATACTTTATTTTGCAATAGATTGGAACAAAGATTTAGTGTGTTCATTTTTCATTTTTATCTTTTTTGCATCTAAGTTTGTTTTGGGGGGTCCTCATCTGGAAGAGGAAGGCAGAAGAAGCACTCATTGCTAGTGGTCTTCCTTACACTGTAAGTGCATTTAGAAATACCTGCAAATTTAGTAGATCACAAGCTGTAGAGAGGAATCATATCTGGATTTGGTTACTCATCTTGAAGTTCCTGTTCAGATAGTCAGACCAGGAGGAATGGAGCGCCCCACTGATGCTTTCAAGGAAACTCATAATATCACCCTATCCACTGAAGACACTTTATTTGGTGGCCTGGTGTCAAATCTTCAGGTGTATATACAAATATTTAACGTTGAATTTCATTTTGCAACTTTTTAAGCGTTTCTCACAATATCAATGAATTGAAGGTGGCTGAACTCATGGCCTGCATGGCCAAAAACCGAAGCCTTTCATACTGTAAGGTGGTAGAAGTTGTTGCTGAAACAACTGCTCCATTGAGACCTATGGAGGAACTTCTTGCAAAGATACCATCTCAGCGTGCTGACATTTCGTCTCCTAAGGTACTGTTATTCATTTTTCTTTCTTAGAGTGCAGAAGAGACTTAACTCTTTTCTGTGAACATGTAACACGATTGAGAAACTGAGTGGCAAAGCTTGAGCTCGTGAAGTGTACATAAAACATTCTTTGAGATTATGAGCCTTTCCATCGACTAAGACATGACTATACTGCATCTCTCCTATGAGAAGTTGCTTAAATTGTTTGATAAAGAAAGTGTGATGTTCCTGAAGTGGAAATGACCTTTTCTCGTTTAGTCTCTCATCTCTATGAAGAGCAGGTGATCAATAGTTCATATGAGGGCTAGCCATGTTAGCATGGTGGCTCAACAGGCAGGGTAGACCCGAGGGTCATATTTAAATGCTGTCATGGTTTAGGAAATGATTCAGCTACACAAACTACCTTAGTGTCCAATTAATTTTCTGCCTCGATGTAAACAGGAATATGACTCTCCGACTAAGCCTGATCCAGCACCTGCTAGGAGCATTGTAACTGAGAAACCAACTACCCCTACTGAGAAGGAGCCTGCACAGGCAAAAGTTCTGGAAACAGAGCCACTCTCTCCCTACACTGCGTAAGCGAATCTATTCAATAATGGCTGAGTTATGCCTTCATATCAAGTATGTTAAAGATAAGAGCTGATTGATTTTGATAGCTATGACGACTTGAAGCCACCTAGGTCTCCTAGCCCAACACCGGGTGGGCCCAAACAAGTAAGTTCCAGTGCCTCTGCACCAGCAGAAAATGTTTCAACTTCCACTGAAGGAAACAGTGCACCAGCAGCTGTGGCTACTGACATCACTGAGAAGGATTTATCCAAGCAGTCAACTAGTCATTCTCCCTATTATGCGTAAGTTGGCTACTGTATTTTGGGGTTGTCCTTCTTTGGCTGATTCTCTTTGTTCTTCTTCAAAATAAAAACATTACAGTTTTTCTCTTCATTTAAATTAATTCCCATTTCCTCTATTTTCTGCCATGCTGCAAAGTATAACAATCACAACCTAACATTTTTATTGTGTACTAGGTTTTTCGCCTAGTGCCTTATCAAATTATATGATAAGAATTAAGCGGTTAAATACTTTTGTCTGTTTCTTTGATTTGCTTCAATATAATAATAACATATATATTGTGATCTTTTATTCCCTTATTTATCTTTAATATTATGGTGACTTTAGATTCACTTTTTACCTTGTTGAACAACCTTCTGGTTTTAATCTTGGTTTGATTTCTTGTTCGGCCATTTAGTTTCTCCGTACCATTCATTATAGCCTTCCAACTGTTTCAGATATGCCGATCTTAAGCCCCCTACATCACCATCTCCTAGAGCACCAACAGCTGCACCAGCAGACAGTGGGTCCGAAGGTGCTACATTGTCAGGAAACAGCACAGCTCAATCTCCGATAGCTGAAAAACCAAGTGATGAACAGCCTGATACCAAACCAACACCAAGACCACTTTCTCCTTTTGCTATGTGAGTTCCATGGTTTTCTTCTTTCTCTTTTGTTGAAATAAGAATTACTTCATAACAATGCCAATAAAGTATTTTTCTATACTAGAAATATGCATAATAACCACTTCAAAAATCAATCCTAAACGTAGAACCTTCTCATATAAATGTAAGTGCATTCTTTGGGATTTGAGTTTCTTGGTGCAAGGACATCATGCATGCATACATATACACTTGTTAAACAACCTTCCCATCTCAGTTTCGGTTATAATTTTGGTGCAGCCATTTTATTCTTTCCATTCAATTCATTGTAGCCCTCTGACATTTTCAGGTATGCCAATCTTAAGCCTCCTTCATCGCCATCTCCTAGAGCACCGACTACTGCACCAGTGGATAGTGGGTCCGAAGGTGCTACATTATCAGGAAATAGCACAGCTCAATCTCCTATAGCAGATAAACCAAGTAATGAACAGCATAATACCAAACCAACACCAAGACCACTTTCTCCTTTTGCAATGTGAGTTCCCTGGTTTTATTCTTTGTTT
Organism: Kokia cookei; assembly: GCA_039519145.1. Classification (NCBI taxonomy): domain Eukaryota; kingdom Viridiplantae; phylum Streptophyta; class Magnoliopsida; order Malvales; family Malvaceae; genus Kokia; species Kokia cookei. Next base: position 38,646,093 of record CM076901.1, read on the forward strand.
CTCTTTTGTCTAAATATGATTTCATGAATCCAATGACTTCATAACAATGCCATTAAAGTAATTTTCTATACTAGAAATATGCATTACACCCACTCCAAAATCAATCATGGTCATCAAATCTTCTCACACATATATATACCTATCCTTCTTTGTGATTTGCGTTTCTTGATGCATGAACACACACGCCCGCATATATATTTTCTGCATCTATACTAGACCTGCTAGTTTGCATTATCTGGAGCTGTGGGACTCTGTTGCATAATCTTCTCATATAAATTACCAGGTATGAGGACTTGAAGCCTCCAACATCACCGATACCGTCCCCAAAGAAATCTTAAAGAGAACAAAACTACCAGTCAAGTCCAATAAGGTACAAGTCCAAATTCCTTGACATTTTGTGTTTCTTGAGGAAACTGTAGTTGCATAGAAGTAATGATCAGTATATGATTGTAACAGAACCATGAAAGCAAATTGGACCTCACCACTCTAGTTATGTGAAGCAAGCTAGCAATTTAACCTGCGGCAGTATTTTAAGGAAATTTCTTGTTATATGATGCTGAGAGCCTGAGATTGTGACTATATATGTGTATGTATATGCATTTGTTCCTTTCCCCTGTCAATACTTTTTGAGATTATTTGATACATTTGGACTGATGCTTCTGAAACATAGTAAAGCACAATAAGCACGATTTGGTTCAAATGTATTTTATATAAGGATGTCTCGAGTTAGATACTTCCTAACATCAACCATTTTCCTTTTCCTTAACCCACTTCTTTATTTTCGAGGCAGCTTAAACACTGAGAAAACAACATGCACGCATACATACACACATTGCATGATGCATCTCACTTGCTATTTCCTGATTTCTTTCTCTGTTTGAGAAAGATAATTAGAGTCCAGATGCTGGCTTGAGAGAGAAACTGTATGAAATGGTGATATTGCATCTTTGATAGGGGAATACTGTGTTTTGGGAGAGTGAAAAAAAAAAATTCTCTTTTGCCAGAAAGAACAGAACCAACAAGCAGTAGCCATATACATCATTCAATGAACTTTAAATTTGCTTAATAGATGGTGCATAAAAGGTGTTATCAAGTGTAAAAGATGAGTTTGACGAATTTAATTTAGTAGAATCTGTGTGTAATTGGAATCATATTACCATTCCATACAAATTTCTTCAGTACACTAGTATTAAGGAGCCATGATAATGTTGGGGCATCTTGTCTGGATGCAAAGTTGGCATTTCCTTCTTAGTGTTTATGAGATCTAGACCTACAAACTCGAGCTGTGTGGCCATACAGGTCATGGTTGACATTAAACCCTGAAAGTTGTTGCTGAGAGAGGTAATTCTGTTGGGAATGCCTCGACCGTTGTTATGTATTAGGACAAAAGGAAGAACTGGGAGTGGACAGTTGAGCAATCTTAGCAAAGTTTTGAAAGAATATCTCACGATTAAGAAGCTTTGTCGAGTAGCTCCTTGAATGAAATGACTTAATTTTCAGCTTGAATACTTGTTGTGATAGAATCATACTCAGAGACTGAGATCACTTAGGATTTTTACAACAAAATGGTTGCTAAGACTAAAAATGCTTACTCCAATTGGAGAAGTTTACTCATAGTATCTCTCTAACTCTTAAAAACAAGTAAGAGAATAATGCGTTTCAGAGCACTCAAATTCATGTATTTTTGCATAATATTAACATGTTTTTATGTTTATACAAGCCAGGCACGATTCGAAATCTAAGCTTAAAATTTTACTCAAATTTGTCCATATCTGTAAAAGATTAATTTAAGTTCATTTTAGTTCTGTCTATATTATTTTTAAATTTTTAAATTTTTATTTTATTTTATTTTATTTTAATATTTAATAATTTTATATATTTTTATTTATTGAAAATTTTTATATAGTCATCTTAATATTATTTTAATATTTATATTAGAGTAATATTATATATTTTGTATATGTTTATTTTTTAATGTGTTTTAAATTATATAACATATAAAAATAATATAATATAAAATATTATAAACTTAAAATGGGTCGAGTCAAGTCGATCCATATTTTAAATGGGCTTATTTTTTTGCTCAAGTTCATTTTTCGGGTTTAATATTTTTGTCCAAATCTTTTCAAATTTTGGACGGACATTCGAGTCTAAACGAATAATTTGATCCAGAACAAGTCTAGTTAACCATAGTTGGGTTGGAGATTGTCTCCGTTAATGAAGCTCGGAAGTAGAAAGAAAAAAAAAACGCAAGAGGATATGACTCTTATTTTTTTTTAATATATTGGTATGATTACATGGTAATATCTGTTCATACTTTCTTAATTCTTTGACAACGCACACACATCTTGCACACACAGGTGCTCGAACTCGGGACTCTTAGGATGAACATCACACTTTTAATTATTTTCTTATTAGCTAAATTAATTAAAAAACAGTAAACAACCTTGTACTTTTGTTAAACTTAAATAACCCTTAATATTTAACTTTATTCAAATAAATCCTTATTATATAATTTGTACACAAACAAGTTTTTAACATAAGGCAAACTTTTATTTTAAATAGAAAACATAATAAATAAATAAATACAAATTCAAAGATTTATTTGGGCACAGTAAAAAACAAAAAAATATTTCGGGTTTTTTTTTTAACTTCTTTAATTCAAAGCAAAAAGTCAGGCCATATAGCCGTTTTTTCCCCTTATCCTAACGGTCAAAATCCCAACCCCGATTTTTTTTCGAAAAAGGAAACTAGCCGTTACGTAATTTTCATTCAAAACTCGAACACCAGTCTTTAAGATTCTTGCTTCGACGACTTCTCTATTTTTTTTCTTTCTAAAAACACAAATTCCCATTGAATTGAATCAAAACCCATCATGGCATCACCACCCAAGATTTCTTCTTCTTCATGTAAAATGAACCCTAATTTGAAAAAAGCTGAAATCCACGATCCTATGAGAAGAAGTTTCAGTGGAAATCCTTTTACTAAGCCATCTGTTATCACTAATCGCAAAGCATTTAACCCAAAAACTCCGGCTAACAGTCCTTCAGGTTCTATTTTCTTTTTTCTTTTTTCTTGCCTTTTAAAGATATAATTTTCTGTTTTCTTTTTGCTCTAAGAATTTTGGGCTTGAAACTAAAAAGGAAATTTTGGGCATTGTTTTGTTGTTGATTCTAGTCTGGGTTTTAAAGGAATTAAGGTTTGGTTTCTTAATCTGTAATTTTTATAGTTTTTTTTTTAGTTCTAAAGGTTTAGTATCATGGTTAGATAAGTTGTAATGTAAATTTTCCCAGGAAACAAACAGTGACTGTGATAGTTTTGTTCTTATACTTCCAGGTTTTCCTCGAAGACATTCCACTGGTCGGGAAAGTGTAGCTTCTTTGCGCGATCCCGACAAGGAAAACAGTAGAGACCAAAATCTCAAACCAACAAGAGTCAAATCGCCTGCTGTTTCGAAGGGTACGAAGAATTTCATGTCACCAACAATCTCTGCTGCTTCCAAGATCAATGCATCACCAAGAAAGCAAATCTTGGTTGAGAGAAATGAGCCAGCTCGATCTTCTGTTTCGTTCTCTGATGTAAAGAGCCTAATCATGGAAGATGAGGGTGCAACAACGCCGGAGGTTGCTTTGAAGCAGAAGAAGGTCTCGTTCTCTGATGTTAAAAGCGTTATCACGGAAGATATTGAGTCAACACCGGAGATTGGTTTGAACCGGAAGAAGGTTTCGTTTTCTGATAAAAGCATAATCATTGAAGATACTGAGTCAACCCCAGAGATTAGCTTATGCCAGAAGGTGCCATTCGCTGATAACGAACCGACTCCATGGAGTTTGACTCATGAACACGAGGAGCCTTTGAAAAGCAAGGCAGAATTTGATCACAAGGAGCCCGAAAATGATTCTGATTCGGTTCCGAGGACTGTTGCAGAAGAAAAGGATTCAGTTAATGTGGATCCCAGCTTCAAGATTAGTCCTAGAGCTTCAGTCTCACCTTCTTGTCCTGTTTTGGCACCACTTGATTCCGATTCATTGGTGCTTCCTTATGACCCTAAAACCAACTTTCTTTCTCCAAGGCCTCAGTTTCTTCACTATAGACCAAATCCTCGAATTGAGCTTTATCGGGAAAGAGACAGCCAGCAGCTCGACGAACTCTTTGCATCTGAAAGCCATTCAGACACTGATGTTACTGCAGAAACACCAACAGAAGGTTTGCAAAGAGATTTGGAGGAGATTTCTTCAGAAGAAACGGTGAACGAAGGAGAAGAAGAGGGGCGTAATGTATCTGAACCAAACCAGAGCTTGAAGGCTAACAGAACGTCAAAACCACGTTTTTCAACCGGATCAAAGTTCATTACTTTGCTTCTGTTTCTGTGTTTTGCTTGCTTTTCAGTTCTAGTAGTTAATTCCCCGGCCTTTACTGATGGAATGGAAGAAATAAGCCTATCAAATTTTCAGGTGCCGCCGGAAGTTAGAGAGTTTGCAAAAGCCAATTTCGATCGTATCACTCAAAATCTACAGCACTGGTCAGCTAGCTTCTTGTCTTATGTTTCCGACATCGTTTTCAGTTCAGGAGAAGTGCACAAACTGGGTTCCTTCCAGTATGCTAATTTGAGCCATTTGATAGAGGATCATATGATTGAGAGGCACCTAAAGTTTGATCCCAGTGTAATGGAGCCTGTAAGTGTGAGAGATGCTGGAACTGAACTATTTGATAACAAGCCTTACCGAGAGATTGAAGCAGATGATGCAGTAGAAGAAGATGATGATGAACAAGAGTTTGATCCCAATGTAATGGAGCCTGTAAGTGAGAGAGATGCTGAAACTGAACTATTTGATAACAAGCCTTACCGAGAGATTGAAGCAGATGATGCAGTAGAAGGAGATGATGATGAACAAGAAAATCAAGAGAATGAAGTTTTTGAAACCTCGGAACTAGTTTCAGAAGAACCTGATGAAGTACAGCAAGGAATTGAGGTTGAGATGATTGAACTAGATCATTTAGAGACAAAGGAGAGCAAAGATGTTGAATTTGCTGTTGTGATGCAAGCGGAACTTCAGAGCAATGTGGACACTGGAAACCAGCAAAGTGTGATCTCACCGCAGGCTAGTGTAATTCAACATGATGGCTACCGAGAGATTGAAGCAGATGATGCAGTAGAAGGAGATGATGATGAACAAGAAAATCAAGAGAATGAAGTTTTTGAAACCTCGGAACTAGTTTCAGAAGAACCTGATGAAGTACAGCAAGGAATTGAGGTTGAGATGATTGAACTAGATCATTTAGAGACAAAGGAGAGCAAAGGTGTTGAATTTGCTGTTGTGATGCAAGCGGAACTTCAGAGCAATGTGGACACTGGAAACCAGCAAAGTGTGATCTCACCGCAGGCTAGTGTAATTCAACATGATGGCTTGAACAATGTGGACACTGAACCTCAGGGTGATGGCTTGAACAACATTGCTGAAACATTCTTCCATGAAGAAGAGAAGTCTGAGAATCTCAAAACCGAAGATTTGGCTAACAACTTTCAAAGTTCTGAAGCTGTAGATTTTACGATTAATGGACAAGAAGAAGACCAATTTCTCACAAATAATAATGTGATGGGGTTTTCTCTACTTGTCTTGTGTCTATTAGCAGCTTCAGCTTTCATCTACACGAAGAGAGGAAAGCCCTCCACACCAAATGCTTCAGTGCCCTTGGAACAACCCATGCCATGCAAGAAATTGGAATACAGTCCGGTGTCAGTTAGGTCCAAGGATACAATCCTTGAAAAGATACCCTCCAAGAATTGGGAGACAGAACTAGATATGGCTAACGAGTCGTGCCCATCAGAAATGAGTAGCTACGAGAGGACCTCATCCTCTTACAGCAACAAAGGACTCAAGGAATCAAATCAATATCAGAGCCAAGAAAGGAAGACTAGGAAAACTTACAGGAGAGAATCGCTTGCTTCATCAGATTACTCTACAGGTTCACCTTCCTACGGCAGTTTTACTACATTAGAGAAGAGACCTAGCAAGCATGTAAGTACATACATCATAGCTATCCTTTATTTCTTAAACTTGTCTATAATCAGACTTTGTTTCTTACACTTTCTGGTTATACTTTGAAGGGTGGAGGAGTAGAAGAAGAGATAGTTACTCCAGTTAGGCGTTCCAGCAGAATCAGAAACCAAGTTTCATCTCCATGACGATTGACAAGTTATATCTTATGTAACAGTTGCACTACTGTGCAATTCTAATGTGAATGAACCACTGTTGTTGGATGCAGACATTAGATTAGGACTTAATTGTACTGTTATTCATTGTTCTTTCCATAACTTTGAATAGCACTCTTTGCTTTCAATTCTTTTTTTCACAGTTGCTTAGGGTCTGGTAGCTTGGTTGAGAAGTATGCATATTAACTGGATTTAATTGTACTATTATTCGTTGTTCTTTCCATAACTTTGAATAGCACTCTTAGCTTTCAATTCCTTCTTCTTCACAATTCCTTAGTGTCTGGTAGCTTGGTTGAGAAGTATGAGATCAAATGAAAGTTAATTCCAGTATTTGTGGATATATGCATATTAAGTGGATGTAGTTTAATGATAATTCATTCATGCTACACGTAACATGAAACCTGTAATTCAATCATTTGGATCCAGAAGCATATGATGACAAAGGAAATTGAAGGGCCAAAATGAAAAAGAAATTTTTTATATCATTGTGTTCTAGAACAGAATCAATCACAAGTATTCTAGGGCTAAAATGTAATGAACCACCCATACTTTAGTTACTTTAGCAAAGGGCATTCATACCAGTCAGTAAATATGGAAGTTAAACTAATTTCAGTTTTTGTGTCAGTTCTTCCATACTCCGAGCCACACTTTACGTGAAACATCTTGTACGATCAATCGATATTTCCTACTATACTCTCTTCAGTCTTCACAACTGATAGCCCTGTACTTTTTCTTCTTGAAAGTCAGTAGAAAATCTGTAAAAATGACCTCATAATCAGGCATTTTGCCATACCCTGAAAGAGCACATGAAAGACCTCCTTTAACCCAATGATGTTCTAATAAAAGAAAAGCTCGATAGTGTAAGGAGCTTGAAATGTTCTCCATCCACTTACCAGGAAAGTAGTTAATGTCAATCACATAAAAGATGTCTCTTGTCCCATGCTCTCGGATCATATCTATATTGAACAATCGAAGGCCCTGTAAAGCACAGAAAGTATAATTAAACTACATGAACTAATTAAAAATTATATAATTCCATCCCTAGCTTGATATGGTGAAAAAAATAACTTGCCAGCCGGTGACGGAGCTCCTTTGAAAGTCTCTCCAGCAAAGGCCTTGGAGGAAGTTCTGCAACAAAAATGATAGATTAGAGCAAACACAACTGAAATTATAATTATATCCACACAATCTGAATGTCATATATTTATCAGTTACCAGCAACGCGGGGGTCCAAATCTGCATCATCAGCAGAAGCAGCAGCCGATGAAACCCTTGGAAAAGGAAAAATACCAGGAACTTTTGCAAGCTGACATTTGCTGACATTGGGCAGAGAGAATCGCCTTACAACCTTAATTGCATCCCCAACGATATAAATTTTAAAAAGAATACCATCTGTGATGAGACAAACATAGTTTATTTTCAAATATTTAGTAAAAGATGGGTGCAAAGGAAATGGTGAGGTTCATGTATCCATAGTGACAATATACCATGATTCACAAACTCTTGGAGGACCAATGGAGGCTCAAGTTTAGATAGAGAGGACCAATCACGTGCAAGAAACAGCTCGTGTGACTTGGCACTTCCATCCACTACTAGTGGTTTAGCAACTGAAATGATGAAATAAAACGTGGATAATTATACTTTGATCAACAGATACATAGATAAAGCACTAAAAAACAAATATATAGAATTGGAAGATACCTAAGGGCAACTTCAGCCCAGCTTTAGCAACTTCATCAAGGATGGAAAACGGATCTTTCATGATAACCTTTTGTTTTGGAACACCAACTCTGCCTACAACAATGAACAGTCATTGCAAAAGTTACCAAGCAATCATGTTTCCTTCAACTGCTATATTTTCGAGCAACACAGTTCTAAGGGGGAGAGGGGGGGGGGGGAGAGTAAAAAGCATCTCTGGGGTTCGATATAGTGACACCACGATTACCATGGAAGTCTGATAAGTTTAAATCAACAACATCCTGAAGCATTGACTGGCGATTGTGTAGATGTTGTATCGCATATGGAGGATCAATAACAGTTGCTTCTGGATGTGTTTGTCGATAGTCCTTCAGACAGAAAAAACAAGTGCTTACATAATGAAAAATACCAAAAAGAATAAATATTCAACTAGCCATCATGTTTAATTTTATTTTTGGAACATGAATCTGAAATTGGCAAAAGCAAAGTTCTGTACTTCTGATGAAAACGTAATTTTTGAATAGCTCGGTGCATTGGACGACATGAACTAAATGTGTTCACCCAAATGCTACTTAAAATTTGTAAAGTGACACATGCCCTGTTATTGTTATTACGAAACATTCATTATGATTAGGCCAAATCAATGTTCTCCGACCACATCATTGATGTGTACAAGACTTTGCATAAAGAATCAGAAATCTACTTTTTTTTCTCAATCAAGCAGCCAGTCTACACAAGCCATCTAGAGTAATCAGAAAAAGTAAAAATCCTCACTTTGCTCAAATTCTTGAGATACTGATTTCAAATATCTGATAAGATTTATCATGAGGAGAGCAAGAATTTAGCATATTATGCCAGAAAAAAGATAGGTTTTGATGTTAAGGGGATTTTCTGTTGAACCAGTTACAGCCCCTTCCATATCTCCGAGCAGGAACATATTGCATCAATTCATAGCAACAGTTGTAACTCAAGAAAATGCAACACTGCATTCAATTCCTTGTCTAATACAAACTGAATAAATGAAGAATGATCTTGGAAGAACAAACCTCAACAATATCGCTCCACTCTTTTCCCGACAACTGGAAGAAGCATAAGAGTCATCGGTCATTAAAAATATTATTTGCAATACATATAAAAAGAAAAGACAATAAGAATATTAATCTATAATCCGCCAATGAATTGGGAATGATTTTTTATAAGGAAACCTATAAAACTCCTTCAACCATTTCATAGGGACAATATGAAGTCACACAAACCTTGTGTAAAATAATGTCAAAAGGGCCCTGGTCTGACAGCGGTCGGTTTACATCAATGGCGACAAATAATATCCCCTTTTTGCTGCACCAAGCATAAAGATTTTTTAATGATCATTCTTGAATGTATAAAAGCTCTTGGAAACTTGTAGAACTCTAAAGCATCCTTTCTAACTCATAATTCACCCAAGAAATAATTTCTCTTTTGTTTGGTCCAACACAATGCAACATGAGAGATTATAACTGAAGGCCAAAGAAGCTCTTGTAGTACTTATTATACAAAATTCAGAATTAAAAGATATGAATCCCTCCATGTTCTTTAAGGATTTAAATCAGGAATACTGCAATCAAACATGACAGGAAAATTGCCACCATGAATAAACAAATTTCGGAATATAAAAGGATTTGAGAGTCAAGCTTTGAGAATCCACCACATTTTTACTTTATATTTAAATGCACCACATTTCAAGTGACAATAATAATCCACGAACTATCAACTAAGCCACTGGTGTAGTGGCACAGGACTTGCCTTGATTCAAGTCTTCAGTTCACACCTAATCTCAGTTCAATCCCTGGACAACTCCTTCCCTCACCCCTTATCATATATGTATATATGTAATGCATGAACTAACCATTAGAACAGAACATCAAATAGCAGGCTTTCAGATGAAGATTGAAGAATCTGATAAACAGAAATAAACAATGCAGAAAGTTCCTTGCAACAAGGGAAAGTGGCATGCAATAGTTTTGGTCTAATTTGATCTTTTAACCAAAAAGTAGAGCAACAACAATTGACTTTCATATTTCTTCCAAACAGCTAGTCCCAATGGTATACATGGTGGAATATTCCTATCTAGAGAATCAATACAATTGGCACTAAGATTCTTGATCCACCAGAACATCGACATTTTAGGTTGTGCAAAAAACATGATTTGCATGGATCGCCTTTGCACACACACACAATTTTAGCTGTGCATACATATGACATATCTCCTCCCCGGCAGCCCCCCCCCCAAAAAAAAAAAAAAACTGGTGATAAAAGAAAAGCTCAATTTATAATTTATGCATACATGTTCATACAAAAGGATGTACACACACTGACACACACACACACTGTAGCCATAACCAAAGTCAAATGCAATACTAGTAAGACCATACAACTCAAACAATAATTTTTAAAAGCCATTCTTCACATCTATATGCATACAAAAACATAGTCATAAATATAATATACATATATATACATGGAAAGTGAAGTGGATATTTGAGTAATGAATAATATACCAAGCCAAACGCTCAAACTCGGGTTGCAAGAAACTCTTTTTCTTCTTCAATGTCAAAGCATACCCAACAACAAGCTTCTGCTCCTCTTCCTCCCCACCTTCTCCATCAAAGTTTTTCCCCTTTACCCTCATATCTACTTTTTTTTTTTTTTTTAAAAACACTAAAAAACAAATATATATATGTATATATATTCTTCTTTCTTTTTGGTTTCTGGGTTCTTCTTCCCTTTGTCAATTTCCTTCTCTGGGGATTGCTCTCCAACAAGAAATGACACCAAAAAAAGATGAAAAATAAACTAAGAAACAAGTTTTTGTTAAACCTTTAATCCTCTTTACAATTCTCCCCAAATAAATGCATACATGTCTTTCAGAAATGGGAGTTTTCAGAACCAAAAAACAAAAACACATGGAAGAAAATATTGGGTATTGGATTCTTGAAGGGAATATTCAGTTTTTGCAGAAGCAAAGATTGGATTTTTGAATGAAAAAAAGTGAAATTTGAGCAAAATAACAAGAAAACGAAATTGCGGTACTAGGATTTGGTGCACAAACAAGCATTGGTCTTTGCTAGTTATATAGGAGAGAGGACCTGTTAGTAACCAGAGGATAGTATGGCAAGTTATATAACACCACTTGTTTCCCATTCTACCCTTTCCATTACTATAAATTTTACATCTCAGTATCTTTAAAAAAATAAAAAGAATTTCACTTCTGGGAAATTTTGATGTATCTTCAAACTGGTTCCTTTTTATTCATGCATGGATTAAAAAACTGGGATATTACAGAAATATATATACATATATAATTTAGGGTGATTACAGAAATTTACAATTATCTTCACTCTGACCCATTCCATTGTTGGCATTGACTCTGTTTTCAAGTGGGATATTACGTTTGGAATTTGGAACAAATAAAAAGCATCAATTCTTTCAAAGTGGAGAGTCACAGCTGCACCCATCCTTCTATCAATATATATATATTCATATTATAATTGTATTTATCACATTCATATATTTTAATTTTGTGTTTCATTTTTTTATATCATATGGTATTTTATACCATATTAAAGTTTTTCTTTTTTTTCCTTTTTTGGGAATAAAATTCTTGAAACAAAATTTAACAAAACCAAATTTGGTTTGACAATTAGTATCCTTATTTAATAGCTAAATGAACTCCAAGGAAATATTAATAGTGGGTCCTAATAAACAATATATTTAACTAAATTAAATTTTGAAATTTTTAATTATAGATTAAATATTGATGAGGTCTTTGCACTGTAAAAGTAAAAGTATTTTTTTTAATTACAAGAAAAGGATAAAATCTTAACAGTAATCGATTAGCGCAATTCGAATCCGTGTCACATCTGAGGTGATGAACATCCTAACCATCAATCAACACACAGGATCAAATGAAAAGTAATTTAGTCTCTCCCAAAATAAACAGAGCAATTTAATTTTATAATATTAATTATGTCGGTAAATAAATTATTAGTTGAGGAGTAACTTAGTCTCTTACAAATTAAAAAGTTCATGTATTGTTGAAAAGTAAGTAATTACAAATAATTGAATATGGCATTATATGTTCTAATCATATCTGTTTTATCTGACACAATACGTAGAACTACCCATAGCCCCTCACCAAGCCATAAATAGGAGGATAATACACTTTAACGCACACAAATCCACATAATCATGTTTATCACATTTTTTACCACACTAGCTTTAGTTTACCTAAATGATTAATGTGGCTTAAATTGTTTCTATTCGCTCAATTTTGAATATTACAAGTCATTTGGCTTTAGTTTAACTTACTTATCGAGTCTAAAAACTCTATTGGTATCGTATCAAATGTTTTCTCTTGTTTTTTAGGGTGAGTATTTGATACACAGGTAATGTATTTTTTCATTCCACAGAGAACTTTTATTTTTATTTATTTTTTTGTGAATTACAATAACAGAAAAAAAGCCGAACAACAAATGCAGTTAATGCAACTCGAACCCATACCACACTTAGGGCGGTGAACAACTTTTAACATGTGTCATTTTTTCAAATATATTTTTTAATATTTTACCATATCAACAGGGGTGAAACCAAAAAAAAAATTCAGGGATCGAAATTAAATTGTAATTCTTGCAGTAGTAAAAATACAATTTCATCATTCAAATAGCCTATTATTTTATAATTTTTAAAAGATTAATTCAATTTTTTATCAATTTTAAGGGAGTTAAAGTGAAATTTTACTCTTACTAATTTAAAATTTAAAAATTTTAAAGAACTTAAATAAAAAATTTTCCATTTCAAAAGGATCAAAATACCTGCCAACCCCTAAATATTACTAATCGTTATAAAATTTAAAAACTTCACTCACAATTTACTAAATATTTTTCTTATTTTTTATGATTACTAAAGTAACAATTATCCATTATTAATATTTGATTACACACCTAAATTGAAGATAAACTTTTGACTTTGACAATGACAATGACAACCTAGTCTTGTGGAGAACTCCAATGGCAAGTAAAGAATGTTCCACGAATAATTTAAAATTATTATGCCCGTTTATAACTTACTATCGAATATTCCTTCCTATACATTTTGCAAAGAATATGCTTAGTGGAGTTTGGCCAAATTAAATGAAATTCACATCAACCCTCATCTCCTTCATATACCCACACTTAAAATATCAACTTTTTCTTCAAATATATATTAAAATGCTCTACAAACTATATATATATATATATATAAATGGATTGAGTCTTAGTTTAATTGATATGGGTATTCTTATCAATATATAATGACGTGAGTCAGAGTGTATTGAAACCCATTATTCTCCTATTTATGGGTTAAAGAGAGGTTATGGGTAGGGGTGAAATTTGAAATTTTTTCAAGGGTCAAAATTAAAGTGTAATTTTTACGATAATAAAAATGTAATTTCATTATTTTAATAATTTATATCTTTATAATTTTCAAAAGATTAAATTAAAATTTTATATTTTTAGGGATGATCAAAGTGGAATTTTACTTTTATTAATTTAAAATTGCAAAGGGTCTAAATGAAAAAAAATTCATTTTAGGGCGGGTGGGACTTGCCGCCCCCTAATTTCGCCCTTGACTATGGATATGATTAGAACTTATAATGAAATTAATAAAAAAACTATACGTATCATAATTGTAATTATTTAAATTGTGAAATGTAATTGTAATTGTAATGTCTTTTTTAAGGAAAAAAAAAAGTCAAAAACATTTCCAAAAGTCTTTTTTATTAAAAACATTTTATTATTTTTTTGTTTAATATGTTATTTTTAATTATATATTTAGTGTGCTATTAAATTCAAATATTACTGTATTTCTATTATTATTTTTGGATATCTATATTGTTATTTAAATCATGGATTGAGTGAAGTTATAGACAATTAATCATTAACTTAATTAAAAAATAACTAAAAAACTATTATTTTTATAAAACAAGTTGTATCATCAAAAGGGTGTTTTTGCATTTTTAAAATATTTTTATATGAAAAAAAAGATGACATAATTTTAATTAATTTTACCATTTTAATCGAAACTTTATCTTATTCTTACAAAGGCGTTTAATAATAATAATAATCTACATAAACTCTTAATCTAATATATATTTCATTCATAAAAAAAGTATTATATGTTTCTATTATTACAAACGAGTTGGAAAGAATCTATACTAATAATAATGGTTTGATTGAGTTCAATGTGGCAAGTTAAGTGACATAAACTCATTCCTTAAATTACTTTATATATTATATTGTGTATATTAATTTTATCTTAATATTAATTGTTTGATTGAATTTGATAAGTTGACACCAACACACTCATTAAATTAATAAAAAAAAAAAACCATATATTTTATCCATAAACCTATATAGATAAGGATAAACTACTTATAATTTTAAAATAAAAGGGATAAATGTTTCTATATAGATAAGCAAAACATCGATAGACTTAATATTACAAATCGAAAGAATGAGGGATATCACTACTTAAGTTGGAGACTCGAAAAAAGATGATGAGGGACTGGCAAGTAAAAAAGCTGTATAACGAAATTTCATCTTTTCCTCACCCGCCTCCAGTGATCCAAGATGCTATGCTATATGATGATCAGTGCCATGCAACGTAATCCTTTGTTTTTGGGTTGAGCCTCCCATTTTTTTTTTTTTTTTTTTCTATTATGAATTCATTTTATTTTGAATATCTTCTTTCCTTTAAAATTAATTTTTATTTTATATAGTTTTTTTCACTACATAGGGGTTAGTGCTTGTAATAAATAAGAGGTGATTCTTTTATCCGATCCGACAGTGATTTTATTGTTTGGCTTAGGACATCGTTACCCCCACCCAATGATGTTTTTAGAGAGTAATATATTTATTATTATTTAAACTGATATTAGATTAAATTTTCAATCCCGAAAATAATATTAACAAATATAAAATTTTCATTAAAAAAATATAACATTAATATATTGTTTAAAAAATAAAATTAATAAAATATATATAACAGGACTAAAGGGAGAAGCTGGAAGTGGCAGACAACGACTCAGACCCGCAAATGAAAATTTATCCCTTTAGTATAATTAAAAATTTGTAAAAGTTTTTAAAGGATAAAATTATATTTTGATTTTTTAATTTAAAATTTAATTATTTTTTAAAAATTAAAAAAATTATAAATTAATCGTATAAAATAATATTATTTTTTTTAATTCTCTAAAAAAATTTATAATGTTAATTGGATTCTTCAAGCTTCATTACACATTTTATTTACGTCAAAGATTTTGACATATATAATAATTTATAATAATATTTATATTTATACGGATACATCATAAAAAAAATATAAAATATGGCAGGAGCTATAAAATTGGTGAATTATATATTTTGGTAAATTACGTAATGCAGATTAGATGGATCATGGATGATGGCAGACCGTATCTTATTTCGGCAAAGGCTAGACTGACTATATTCCAAAGGTCAATTTCTGCTATTACACCCTGTATTTTGTGTAAATTTTATATTTAGCATTTTTATTTTAATTTGATTGATTTTAGTCCTGACCCCATGGTAACAATTAAATCTGTTTGGTTTAATTATGTCATCAGTCTTGTATTATGCGTAAAAATTGTAGATCTAATCAACGTTCACCAGTGATAATATTATTTTTAGTGGTTATATTTTTTAAATTTCAAATTTTTAATTTTAATGCAAATGATAATTGTTAAATCTATTAATCGATTTTTAGTGAGTAATATATGAAATTAACTAATAAATGTAACATTATACATTTGACAAAAACTAAATCAAAATACAAACATTAAATTCACAATTTATGTAAAATACAAAATCTAATTATAAATTTAACCAATTCCAAACCGCTCGTTATCATTTTTGAAGATTAAATTATGACATTGTTATATAAATTAATATAATTATCAGATTTATATGAAAAAAGTGAAAATCATTACTTTTTTTTTTTTTGGGTAAAATGATAGCATTATGATACATGTGCTTAAATAAGTGGTATTGTTTTTTGTGGCTGCCACACGTTTTTGCAGGAATCATGCTGTCCACATTTATCATTTGGCCTATGCTATGAAATTTTTAAATTCGATTTGACTAAAAAATATTTATTTTTTTAAGTTAATTGAATTGATTTTTTTCGAATCAATTAAAATAAAGAATTTTGTTTTTTTTAATTTGAATCAAATTGAATTTTACAACTTGATTAATAAATTTATGTAAATACCTTTTGAGTTTTTGATAGTTTTAAAAAGGTGTAAATTTATCCTTCTAAAAGATACAAAATAATCTTCATATTTTAAAAAATATGTATTCAAAAAATAAGAAATCTTTAAAATATTAAAATGATAAATTATAAATTATGAAAACAAGTTTCTTATTTTTTTTCTCTTATTTTAGTTTAAAAGAGTTTTCAAAATATATATATATGATGGTTATTTTCTTTAACTTGAAATTTAATTATATTGTCAATAAGATTTTAATATAATTGATTTAATTTTTTTAATTTAACTCGAATAAATTTATTCGATTTGACTCAATTCAAAAAAATTTCATATCGAATTAAAATAACAAAATAAAAGTTTTCAATTCAACTAACTTTAAGATTTTCACTGAAATCGACTTAAATCAATCGAAAGTAATCCCTACTTCTCATGAGAATTGATTCTTCAAGGCCAATCCATTTCTTAACGGCTTTTTAAGGCCCAAGGCTTAGAGCCTTTTAACCATTGACCCTATGAGAACACAAATGGAAATGGAAGATGCTGTTTTGCTGGCTGAACTCGTACAAATTCCCCCAAGTGAATGGTAGTTATGATCCTATAAATAGCCACATGGTATCAGTGCTGACTTTGGGTTGTTTTTTTAGAAAACGTTGGTTTTAAGTTGAGTTGACATCGGTGTTGTTATCAGTGTAGGAGTACGTAGGTTTGAGTATGCTGAAGCGCATTATCTTCTTATTTAAGGGTTGAAGAGGGACTATGGTTAGTTCTAGTCATTGTATCGAAAACTAAATATTAGGAATCATGATTCTACACTCATATGAAAAGAAGTAAATAAAAAAAATCCGTACTATTGTTTTGCGCTTTTAATAAAAATTAAAATTTAGGTGAATTATTTTCACATTGTGTGATCCGAATCCCGTCACTTATTAAATAAATAAAATATAAAAGGTAAAATAAGGGGATTTATGGGGTAGAAGGATCGAGGGCTTTTCAACCCTTAAATAGATGTAGTTGAAATTTCTCTTATATTATTCGTTTTCAACATTAGTGAATTTCTTTTCTTCTACTTATAATTTTTCTCAAAAAAAAATTTCACGTAAAATTATATATTTTTATTTTTTTTCTTAATACTTTACGATCATTCTACTATCATTATCAAAATTTATTATACCGAAACAAAAAGTGGAACATATTGGTCAAAAATTATACCATATCATATGGTCCATACCACCATATTTGGAACCATAAAAATCAAATTTTGACGTTTCTCTTCTGAGACTCTTGGATTGACATTCGCCTCATCCGGTCCTACGACCACTAAATGTAGATAGAACTCGCTTGAATTCTTGGTCAAATTTTGCTACTAGCCCCTATATTTTGAATGAGATGTGAATTTAATCCATGTATTTTAATTTGGTCGATTTTAATTCCTATATTTTTTGAATTTTAAAATTTTAGTCCTCTCCCAGATAGTAGCAATTAAACCCGTTTGGGTTTAACATTTTGCTATTAATCTTGTAGTATTCATTAACTTGTAAATTTAATCCATGTTCTCCCATTGGACCATTTTTAGTTCTTATAATTTTTGAAATTCGAAATTTTAGTCTTGACACAAACAATAACCATTAATTTCATTAACTGATTTTTTTTCGTGAGTAATATGTGGAAACAACAAGGTACACGACATTACACATGCAATAATATGTTTATCGCGTCATATTTTTTAAGTAGAATAAATTAATTAATTTAACAACTACCATTTTGTTAAGACTAAAATTTAAGAATTTAAAAAAATACAGGGATTAAAAACAACTAAATTAAAATATAGAGACTAAATATATAATTTATGCATAGTACAGGGGCTAATGTTATAATTTAACCTTACTTAGTAGCTCCAAAAAAAAGCAGACAATTAAAGGGACTAGTGCTATTCTCTTATTCTTTTCAACCTTTTCATCGTTCCCTGCCACATCTTCTAACATTCCCAAACTCTTAGGAGAGTTGACTGCCTGCTTGCCCCTAAATGCATGTATTTATCCTTTTTTGTGTGAATCAATTAAACATTTGATCCAAAATTGTATTTTATTGGATATTAATAAAAAAATAGGGATCAATAGAGTCTTTAAAATTATTTTTCTATGAAAATTCGTACTATTTATTAAATGATGACGTGATACATGATGCGTAATCATTAACATAATAATTATAATGAAAAATGATGAAGTGATGGCTATTGGTGAAAAACTAATATCTAAAAATAAAATATGTTTTCACAACACAAATATAATTTCGAATTAAATATGATTATTTGAGTTAAGGTATGGGTTAAGTGAACTTAAAAATGCTGCAACATACTTTTAATTAATATAATACCATTTAATTAAATATACATTATCATTAATAGTTATAAATTAAGATAATCATGTTGCTATTTTTTCTAACATAAAAGTTTGGCCAAAGCAAGAAAAACATTAGAGGGACTTAACTAAAATTTGATTTTATTATAATATTAGTTTATAAGTTTACAATTTCTAAAGGGACTCAACTAAAAGTTTATCATTTTTGTTTGGAGGGACTATTTTTTTTTAATGATGAAAACACAACCTGACTCACTAACTCTAATAGGCTTCCAAGGACTTCTTGCTATCATCAAATGTGGCATAACAGGTTAACTCTTGTGATTTGTGTTATTTTTGGCACGTTTGGTTCTTCGAAATGGAATATAGTAAATATGTAATAACTATGTGGTAGGAATGGAATAAAGACGTAATAAGTATTCTTTTTAAAATTTTTAAATTTGGATTATATCAATCTCTCTTTTTTATTTTCTTGTTAGTTTTTTCTAAATCTACCCGTAGCACTTTAGATCTACAAAAAAAATTTTGAAGCTTCCACCCACATTATGTCGTCTTCCACCGCTTCAACAATCACAAATCTTTAATATGTGATTCTCTCTCCTCTCTCTCCCTCCTTCCCTAAGCTAAAAGCCCCAAATCAAGTACCAAAATCCAAAACTCGAAACTCAAATTTTTTTATCACTAAGAAGAAAAATACCTAAAACTAGTGCAATCATCTTGAAATTTTCTTTGTAATAATTCTCAAATGGATCGAAATATAGGTAGGGGTGAGAATTCGAGCAAGTCGAGTCTAATATAGTCAAAAAATTTCGAGTTAGTTGAGTTGACGAATTTTATTTTAGCAACCGAATTCAATTTGAATTTTTTTCGAATCAAATCGAATTGAGTCAAAAAAATTCGAATCAAATCAAGTCGAGTTAACGAATCATATTGTTATACTCAATATCGCGTTTACATGGATCGATTATTTAACTAGTAGACGAAGTACGAGATTATTTAACTACATAAATAATATAATGATTTTACCTTTTAACTTAATGAGTAGTTTTTACCTTTTAACTTTAGAAAAGTAAACATTGATCAAAATGACGTAGTTTTACATTTTTTTATTCGGATTTTCGAATAACTCGAATTGCGTAATTTATATTCGAGTTAAATTGAAAAGCTTAATTTTTTATTCGAGTTGATCCGAATAACTTGATTAACTCGAATAACTTGAACTGTTTAATTCAAAATTTGAATTATTTTTCGAGTTTTTCGAATCGAATCGGATTTTGCTCACTCCTAATTATAGGATCATTCTCGTTTCTTTCTTTCTCTCTTTATTTTTGCAATTTTACTTTGTTGTTGTGTTGAAAGATTCAAGTTTTGTTTTGTTTTATGTTGTTGTTTTTCAAAGCCTGGAAAAAGTTTTTTAGGAGGGAGAAAAGGATGACATTCGGGGAAGAAGTTGGAATAGCCCATTCAACACCCCTTTACCAAATGGCTATTCAACGATTTTGTTAATAGAGTAGGAATCAACCATTCGACGTTTAAAGAATTCAATGAACCAAATAATTTCTTCACTGTAGCTCATGGAATAGGAACAGACTGCAATGATCATTCCGTCGAATTTTTCTTAGGATCAAATGTTATTTTTTTTTATTTGGACCATTAGAACTTTGAAAAAGAAAATTCATGCTTCAATCTCTTAATACGGTTGTTTTGTTTGGCAATAATTGTTATGTGACCATTACAACTTAATTTGTTTGAAGTAGAGACTTGCAAGTCTCAAGTTTCACGACTGTGATTGATTTTCATTTTGGGTAAACTAGTCACTCTAAATATTTTTTTTTTCAATACAGTCACTTTAATTATAATAATTTGAATTACCATTTTTTTTTTTTTTTTAAAAGTTTTGACTAAACCTTAAGTACCTCTCCATAGTCGGTACAATTTCTTCCTTCTTTGGTTTTTGTTCTTTCTCTTCTCTCACTGTTCAGCACCCTCTCTTCTTTGTCTTTTTTTTTTATTTCAAATGGTACCCGACTCAAACAAAGCATTACAATTTGAGCTGTGCTGGTGTGAAGGACAAAATGGAAGGTTTTGGTTGTAGAAAATCCGGCAAGAAGGTGGAGGAAATGGCGAATGTCGAAGAGAAGGTTGAAGAGATGTCAAAAATAGCTTTTGTTGCGGTTGTTAGAGCCGGAAAAGAGGTTGAAGATAATCTCTTCTATGTGATTACCAATAAGCAAGAAAAGGAGTCACTGTCTCTTTTATTCATAAGCCACTGCGTCTGCTAGTCTGCCGCACCAATTTCTCTTTCTTAAGCTTCTTGTTAATCTTGAGATCATCCTCGTGTTGATCATTAAAAAGAAACCCAGCTCTGAGCTCTGGGGTTTTCTTTCTCATAATGGCAAGAATTATAAAATCTTGCTTGCAATCAGCCCTGAAATGTGTGGACCTGATAATGGCAATGGTGGGGATTGCTATGGTTTTTGGATGGTAAGAGTTCGGCAAAGAAAACAGTAGAAAAACAAAAGGAAAAAAAAAGGGGAGGGTGCTGAATAGGGACAAAGACGAGGAAGAACAAAAAAAAAAAAAAATTAAACCGGAAGCTTTAGTCAAAATTTAAAAATGCCACGTATCAATCACTCAACGGATGAACGTGTCACATCAGTAATCTAGTCGTAGATTAATAAAATTTTTAACGATAGTGATTAATTCGAATAATTATCTTAATTAAAGTGATTAAATTAAAAAAATAAATTTTAAAATGACAAAAATAAAACAACTTCTATTTTAAAGTGACCATTAATAGAATTTATCCTTTATTTTTTTTTTTCAATAATTCCAATGTTCAAGTAAGGTAAGATTGTTGTGTTTTATATATATTTTTAGTTAATTGTATCAAAACCTCAAATATAAAATTAAATACATTATGTTAGATTGAGTTTTAACTCGATTAGCATGATTACTATTGTCAATGTAAGAGTGCGCTGAAGTGTATTATTCTCCTATTTAAATACATTATTTATTATGATATTATATTATTTTTAATTGTTTCTTGTTACCAAAAAGAATATATATAGTAACAAAAACAATTAAAAAGCAAATGTAACGACAACAAATTAGTCAGAAGCAATAACTATGAAATCAAAATCAACCTTGAGAAGCTCTCGTAATAAGGATGGGGTCTCTTCATATACTTGCATCTCATCATAATTTTCTCTTACAAATTTAGTCATTCAATCAATTATTCTATTGTGTTCCTTAAGAATGTGTTAAAAACGAACTTTTCAATTTCGACATAAAAATTAACTAATCAAACGCAACTCCAATATCAACTATTACTCGAACCACCAGCTAAGATAGTTTTCATAATTAAAGTATTATCACACTCCAATTTCAATTAAAAAATTATTTTGGAGAGATAGTTGGAATTAAATTGTATATTTTTACAATAATAAAAAATACAATTATATTATTTTAATAGTCTATATTTTTATAATTTTTAAAAAATTAAATCAAATTTTTATTTTTTAAGAAACTATTATTTGAAAATTTTATAAATCATATAAAAACCTAAATCTAAAATTTTCTATTTTAAAAGATGCATAATACTACTTCAATCGTAGCAGTATTATTGTTTTCCGACAATAAATATAATATTCGTATTATATATATTTTTATATTTTCAAAATTGTTTGATGTACACGTCAATGAATAACTGTTTTAGTCTGTAAGAAGTTACTACTTAGAACCAAAATTTCCCCGGAGACAAATATTACACAATTTCTGACTTACCCTTCTTAAATTACAAAATATGTCATAAGTATTCTTAATTAATTTAGAATTTAATTTTTTTAATTTTTAAAATTTAATCTTTTTATTTTTTTAATTTTAAAATTTAAATTCAATTGTTAATATTATTAAATTTATTGATTAGTATTATTTTTAAAATCGAATTGAAACGAATGATCAAATCGATTATAAGAATATTATTTAAGAATAATGGGTTGAATCAACTAACATGCAAATTGATTGAAATAATTGGGTGAATTAATTAAATAATTTTTTTATTTTTAAATATTTTAATAATTCGTTCAATTAAATTATACAAACCGGACGAAAAACTCGTAATCCAACTGATTAAATCATTTATTCAATTTTGAAAATGTGAAGAGTTTAAATTTTCTCAATTAATTGATATTTAATTTGAAGATATAAATTAAAAATGGGTCCCACATGACAGGTCTTTTAACACCGAATTGGGATAACCACGAAGTCCAACAGCACACCTCTTGGCCGCGTACATTATTAGCAACTGAAAGCTCTCCCGCTCTAATTTACGCTCACTCAGTTACGCCCGCCCCTATCGCCGCTCTTCTCGCTACTTGTAAAAGTTGTAATTTGCTTTGCCTCCTCTATTCTCCACGCAATAATTTACCAAATAAAAAAATAATTCTTTCCCAATTATTCACTCAACCCAGAAAAGCTATTAGCTATAATAAATCATCTAAATTTTTAATTCTTGAAAATTTTGAAAAGTATGTTTCTATTTATAATTACTTGTTTAAGATTTTAATGCAGAGATATTAAATAAAAATGGCTTCTCTACAGATGTTGAACCCTGTGTTTTCTTCCATTTCCATTTCCCACTCAAATTTTCCAGGAAAATCTGATTCCAGGAAGAAAACTCTAAACTTCAATAGCTGTAGAAGCTGCAAGTCCTTGCACAGCCAAAGATCTATAATTCGTTGTGCAACTCAAGATGGTGACAACAAAAACAATGGTATGTTCTTCAATTTTTGCTCATTTTAGTTGTATCAAAAATTCTGAAAGTAACCCAAGTCAAGTCCTTCAAAAACAAGTTGAATATAAAATAGGGTTAATATTTACGGGTTTTGTTTTGAATTAGGTGAAGAGTCAGCTGAGTCACTGTTTATGAAGGAGTTGAAGAGGAGGGGGATGACACCAACTTCATTGGTGGAGGATGCTAAAAAAACCAATTACGGATTAGATGAGGAGATGAAAGTAGGGGAAGAAAGGGGAAGTGTCTCCAAAAGGAATGTTGTGTCAGCTGAATTTGATCAAAGCTTATCCAATCAAAGGGAACGATCCATGGAATTGAATAGTGAAGGCCTTGAGGTTTATTGCTTTCTTCTTTTTACTCCATGATTTTGCATGCTGGTGTGCCTTGTTTTGACCTCATTTAACAATCTTAAATGGTTTTGTTGCTTTACACAATTATGTACTGTATGAATTGTGATGGTAGCTTCATAATCTGAATGATCTAGATTTTAGCTTGTTTCAATGAACTTTATATAGAGGATATCATACATTTTTGGTATTGTTATTAAACATTTCAAGGCACTAGATTTCTCTATCTTGGGCTCGGAGAATGTTGTGGAAGCAACAAGAACATTATCTCTTGGTTTTTACTTTCATTTCATAGTAATTTGTTCTGTCTTATGAACATTTGATGTGTTCATATATTTCAGTGCGGCTGAGTTAATCTCTCTTTACTTCAAGTAATGTGCATGGTTTCGTTTAATTTGTGAATGCAAGCATATGAGATGGGGTTGAACTTATATATTCGTTGTTCAGGGGCTAGTTCCGCGGGCTAAACTGTTGCTAACACTAGGAGGAACTTTCTTCCTCAGCTTCTGGCCTTTGATCCTTTCAACTATAGCATTCTTTTCTGCTCTCTACCTTGTAAGCTCCCTTTCACTTTTCAGTTTTAGCTTTAGGAAGAACAAAGAGCTCGCTGTATTTGCAGTGCATCGAATTAAAAATGCTTTCTCTTTTGGGGCTTTGAATTCAATAAAGCGTATGTGCTGATAGTTTTCCCATGGGCAGTTCGGACCATCTTTTGTTCACGATGCAAGTAAGACACCCGTTTCGCTACCACAATACATAGATCCTTATACACTTCTGGAAGATGAAAGGATTTCTCAAACTGCCCCTCGCGTAAATTGAGGAACAAGTGTTCCCACCGTACAAGATAATTCTTGGGGCTTGAATAACAGGTTTATATTGTCATATTTCCTTTACCTCCTGTGATCTTTGTAAATACACGTATCAGCAGGAACTTAATGCGATAGCTCAGTGTTTTTACTGGGGACAATTCCCGGCCAAATTGGCCTCAATTATATATTTGTTACCATTGTTTTTATAATCACATGCATGGATTCAACTAATTTAAATTATTTTCAATAATGAAACACTAGAAAATTAGCCGAACTACTCGTCAAGTCTATTGCAGTCCATATAGAGTTCTTGGACAAAGCTTCGAAGAGTCGAAGTGCACACAATAGAATAAGCATAAGCACACGATAAAATGAAACAAATCATTGGGTAGCAAAATGCAAGCCCTCCCACTCAAACATTACTAAATTAGTACTCCTCTTCACCTTCCTCATCACCCTCGCCTGACTCAGCACCAACTTCTTCATAATCCTTCTCAAGTGCAGCAAGGTCCTCACGAGCTTCCGAGAATTCTCCTTCTTCCATACCCTCACCCACGTACCAGTGAACAAAGGCACGCTTGGCATACATGAGATCAAACTTGTGGTCAATGCGAGAGAAGACCTCAGCAACACTGGTTGAGTTGGAAATCATGCAAACGGCTCTCTGGACCTTAGCAAGATCACCACCAGGGACGACAGTGGGTGGCTGGTAGTTGATACCACACTTGAATCCAGTTGGGCACCAGTCAACGAACTGAATGGTTCGCTTAGTCTTGATGGTGGCAACAGCAGCATTGACGTCCTTGGGCACCACATCACCACGGTACATCAAACAGCAAGCCATGTACTTACCATGGCGAGGATCACACTTGGCCATCATAGATGAGGGCTCAAAGGCACTATTGGTGATTTCAGCAACTGATAGCTGCTCATGGTAAGCCTTCTCAGCAGAGATGACTGGAGCATATGAAGAAAGCATGAAGTGGATTCTTGGGTAAGGGACCAAGTTGGTCTGGAATTCTGTTACATCCACGTTCAAGGCACCATCGAACCTAAGTGAAGCAGTCAAAGAGGAGATCACCTGAATCACAAGAGAATGTCATGTTAAGGAAAGCTATTACAGAAAAGACCGCAAAAACACATAATAAATGCAAGGATTTTATGATACCTGGGAGACAAGACGGTTAAGATTGGTGTAAGTGGGTCGCTCAATGTCAAGAGAGCGCCTGCAAATGTCATAGATAGCCTCATTGTCAAGAAGAACAGCTACATCGGTGTGCTCCAAAAGGGAGTGAGTTGAGAGGACACTGTTGTAGGGCTCAACAACAGATGTGGAGACCTGGGGTGATGGGTAGACAGTGAAACCCAACTTGGATTTCTTGCCATAATCAACAGACAAACGCTCCAAAAGGAGGGAACCAAGACCTGATCCAGTGCCTCCACCAACAGCATTGAAAACAAGGAAACCTTGAAGACCAGTGCAGTTATCAGCAAGCTTCCTGATACGGTCCAAGCACAAGTCAACGATCTCTTTGCCAACTGAAACAAGTGAACAGCTAATCGTTAGTTCCAGTAAAACAAATAAACAAATCATAGACATATGAAGTGATTAATTAAATAAGGTTAAAAAATTTACTAGTGTAGTGGCCACGAGCGAAGTTGTTGGCAGCATCTTCCTTGCCGCTGATGAGTTGCTCAGGGTGGAAAAGCTGACGGTAAGTACCAGTCCTCACTTCATCAATAACAGTAGGCTCAAGATCCACAAAGACAGCACGAGGGACGTGCTTTCCAGCACCAGTTTCACTGAAAAAGGTGTTAAAAGCATCATCACCTCCTCCGACAGTCTTGTCACTTGGCATCTGGCCATCAGGCTGTTAACATACACACACAACCACTCGTTATTTACTCACCAAACCTTACATTCCAAATATAAATGGAAACAATCTAATTAAGCCTCCAAAATGTTCAAAGGAAAGCGTAAGACAATGTTCAATGCTACAAGACTTTAGTCCAAATCTGAAGCAAAAACCTAAAAACCACTAGCATTTCCAGATCTGATAGAAAACAAAGCCAAACACGAAGAACGAAGACCTAAAATTCTCAGATCTAATAGAAAATCAAACAAATAACTAAAATATGCAACGGATCTAAGCAGATCTAAACGAAGTGAAGTTACATACATTGACATAGAGAATCTAATAATATAGATCTGAATCAAAACAAAAAGAGATACCTGGATTCCATGTTCAAGGCAGTAAAGCTCCCAGCAGGCATTTCCGACTTGGATACCGGCCTGACCAATGTGGACTGAAATGCACTCTCTCATTTTCGCTTATTAAAAATTCAAAAACGTAGCAATAAAGAAGTAGATAGAAATCGAAAGTAAATCGAAGGCGTTTATGAAGACACCTTCAGATATAACAATTTGAAATGCGGTGGTTCCAAAGGAAGGAGTGGATATGGATATTTATAGCTGGAGCGTGTGAGACAATTGCAGGTATTTGAGGGTGGTGCTGTGGTTAAACTAGGGCAGAACAGGTTGTAGTGTTGGTGTGGCAGAATATGATTGGGTTTTTACTAACTAACGTTGTAACCATGGTTAGTTGCATTTGCCTTTTTTTTTAGTTTTTAAATTTTGCCGCCCGTTGGACTGGTGTGGCAGGACGATCGGGTTGTTGCAACGTGTACCTTTGTTTATTTACTGTTTTTAAAATTTTACCCAATTTTAATTTTATAAAAAACTAGACTTCAATATGAATGTTTAATGATAAGGGATGAAAATACAAGGGTAGGGATGAAAACGGGGAGGAACGAATTTTTGCTTTGAATTAGAAGATTTTTTATTTAGATCCTCTTCGTAAAAATTATAAATTTAATCATTATACCTTAATTTAACTAATTTTTATCTTTGTAAATTTTAAATTTTAAATTTTCAATCCTCATCAAATTATATTCATTAAATTCATTAAGTTATGCTATTTTCAAAATCTGATACAACAAACATATTATCATATGTGTAATATTATATCAACTTATTATTTTCACTCATTACTCTCTAAAGATACAATTAATGGACTAACGAATATAATTTGCACCAAGACGGAAATTTCAAATTTTGAATAGTATAAAAACTTTGATTCAATTAGAGAATAAGGACTAAATCTACAACTATACTTATAGTACAAGACCAACAATTGAATTTAACAAAACGTATTTAACTGATATTGTTTAAGTTAAGATTAAATTTTCAAAATTCAAAAAATATAAAAACTAAAATTGATCAATTTGAAAAGTACAGAAGCTAAAATCGATCAAATTAAAGTACCTGGACTAAATCCACAGCTTTCACAAAGTACATAGACCTATGGTAGAATTTAACCTTTATTTGTAATTGTGTTTTATTTATTCTTCTAAACCCTAAAAGAAAAACTCTAAATAGATGGCCAAGGGATCATAAGGATCAACAAACATGGCTCATTTATACCTTATTGCCTGTCTCGTATGGATCAATAAACATATGGAGTTACGTTTATCCATACACCTCCATAAAGCCCCTTATTTTAATTTCTCGACTCCGAGACGATACTCGTGTTCATAAGTTACTCTGCAATTAAATAAAATGGCTATGTGAAAGACTACCCGATCAGCAGTCACCTTTTTCATATCCAAGGCTGAAGAAACTTCTTTGAAGATGCAGTTTAAGTCTGTAAATTGTATTTTACACTGTTTTCAAGTGGCCGGTTGTGCACCAGTCCATGAGCGCGGGTCATCAAAGCGTTCATTGATCCGGCGGTCACGGCTTTCTTGCATGAATGTTACCCCAGTCCATATCCCCCGTATGAGTAAGATGGTTACAAACACGACACTTCCAAGGGTGCAAACCACCTGTTTCCGATCCAAACATGTTAGAAGAGAACGAGTGTCTGGAAACAATTAAAAGATCAGTTTGTAGAACTCGGCACTCAAATGCATAAAGTTAGTAACCAAATCTCAAACCTCTTATAAGAACAATCTTCAACCACATTGCAAGTAATTAACATTTCATGCAAATTTCAACCAATGCTCAATGAATTCAACTTCAAGTAAAATAATGGCAATACGACAAAGAATGGACCATAAAAGGATATTAACCAGCATCGGTCCTACATCAGTATGTAATACAACAATTTATTTTCCAACATTCTAAAGAGCAAACACACGAGAGAGATTTTTCCGCCCTTCCCACGGTCCGAGTCAGTACATGGATTTTCGCATCGAAAATTGCTTATTGGTTCACCATAAAATCTTCTGCGATAAAGTTGCGGTCAACAGAACTACTGGCCGAATCAATGCAAATAAAAGGAAGAACCCGGAAGAAAACCGGTTTACCAAATTTGAGCAAGCTTATTGAATTTCCAGCCTCAACAGACACTGGGGGAGCGTAGTGGCCCCTAAAATGGTAAAATTTTAATTTAAACCCCTTATAATTTGATTTATACAATTCCTCCACCCCCCCCCCCAAAAAAAAAAAAAAAATCAGGCTCCGCCACTGCCAACAGACAAGCATTTCATCAACCGAAGGAAACCCTAAACTATCAATTTCACAATATTTCATTTCAGTTCATCAAACCATTCATCCCCTTCTAGGTATAAACTAGTTTTCCCATAGCATTGGACAAGTCAAGCTTAACCCTCTTGAAATCAAGATTCTCCATTTATGTTATTACAGTTGAATGTGATTGGAATAGAAAACTACATAAAATGGAAAACAAAGGGGAGATTAAAATGACGAATTACCTCAAGAAATGCCTTTAAAACCCATAAAAATGCCAGTATCAGAACCCCATCAACAGAGAACCCAACCTACAATAACTCAAAAAGAAATGAAATTTTCAATACTTGAAGCAGGAGAATTAAAAAAGAAGATGGTGTACAAATTAAAGGGTGTACCAGTTTAGTAGAGATGGAGATGGGCAAAATAGCTCGTAAGGCTTTCCTTGCTCGTTTAGATGTCTTTTTAAATACGTTTTGAACAAATCTAACTAACAGATCCAAGCTCCTATCTTCTTCCTCTTCATCGTCATCTTCTTCATCGTCATCGAACTCCGAAGTGATCGAACCGCTCCAGTTGCGAGGGCCATCCACAAGATTATCAATCCCCTGATTAACATTTCAAACTCTGGGTTTACAAGTCTCGAGCAAATATATTGTAATTGTGAAAAAGGGGAACTGACCTGAGGGTAATTGGGGATTCTTCGTGAAGCAAGAAGGGGCTGAAAGGAGTGGGATTTGAAAGGGAGGGTTTTGGGGTTACCAGAAAAGTGAAACGGCGGCGGTTTTTTGTTGGGGAAGATCGTGAGAAACGGAGGTGAGTGGTTGACGGTGAAAGACATGAGACGGCAATTATTGAAAGCAATAACACTATAACATGGGTTGTTCGAGTTTTTATTAGCCCTTCATTTTTGTTGTTTTTCTTTTTCTCTTGAACTTGTATATTAAAAGCAAAAAAATTATAGCACTCTAACCATTTTTATTGGGTCAAGTTCGATTCTTGTAGTTGTTGAAAACTGTGAACGCAGAACCTCTCTTTGACTGATGCTCAGAATATTTATCTAGTCGAAATTTGAGTTACATTGTCATTTATGAAGTTATGATTCTATCAAAGTAACAAATATGATTTTTTTTTCTCATTTTATGGTGAAAATATAATTTTTTTTTTTGAGAGTCAAGTCCACATCGCATAATCTCGCAAGTCAACGACATTGACTAAGAAAATTCGCCTCACAAACTAAAGACAATTGTGAGCTCAAAACCTTACTTCGTACCATCATAATAATATTTCTAATACCTCACAACCTCGTACCATCAGGACAACTTGCCTAATATATACATAATATTCATTACTCACATGTTATACATATCCCTTCTCTTAATGTGACATCTAATATGACATTTATGACTACAAAATATTAATAGAACGACAAAATCAAAGTTTGAAACCAATACATGAGCAACAAGTGATACCATAGGAATGATCAATGACAACCCTTTAAATACTCATTGAATAATCTCAGATCTCTCGTCCTCTCGATCCTCCTAATTTCCCTAGGACTCTCCATTCATCTCCAATCTTCTTTGGATACTCACATTTCAATCATCCTAATTTCCCTAAAACTCTCCGTCCGTCGATCAACCGTCAAACCACCAAAGTTTCCTCCTTGTATCAACAAGTTTCATTTGGGAAGCTTTTGCATGCACCAAGAGATAATATATCCGTCTGCATATATTCTAAATAAGTTCCTTGTAACAGAGTTCAGGCAAAGGGTCTAAATTGTTGTAGATAATGGCCAATGCTCCACTTTCAACACAGACATAAGTTCATTGTAAAAAGGCCAAGATTGGTTAAAATACATAGCCAGCAACCAGTCTAAGTGCTAAACCAATCTTGTAAACACATACTTACATAAGCATAAACTTACATTTCATTGAGCAAAAGAAAAAAAAAAGCCATTGACATCACTCAACAAGTTGGTATTGAAGTCCTGGCACTTTCAAGCATCAAAAAGGGTCTAAAAACATGCAAATGTTCTTATATACATAAACATGTCAGATCTTTATATGATACCCTAAAACGCCATATCTATTTGGATCTAGTGGAAGAGTGACCAGCAGCTAGCTGGGATTTCAGTCTAGTACAACATAACCTTGCCTTCGGAGACGGCGCAATTGATGAAGAGGCGGTATACGAAGACGAGCAGGAAGGTCATAATCATCATCATGGACAACATGAACACGTCCAAGTGGAATAGGATCTCTCCTAACCGGGAAGTAAGAAGGCCTATCGACACGAGGGATACGAGGGAAGCCTCGCGACCGTGTAATCGGCCGTTTACGCTTCTTCTTACTCTCCCAACATGAATGATATATCTTTTTCCAGTTCCTCCTTACTCCTAACCAATCTCCAAACTCCTCTTCAACTTTCTTCCTCCATAGATCATTATTCGAAGCCACATATCGCATCTCAACCGAAACGCATGCCATCCTTGCGACATCGATGCCGGGCAATGAGTCCAGAATCTGGAGCTTTAAGTCAGCTGGGAGACGCATGAAACAAGCAGGAAGGGGCAAACCAATCTTAAAAGAGAGATCTATCAACAATGGCAATGCAAGTCCATCCTTAACAACCTTCCAAAACTTGAAAATTTCTTTTTCACGATATGAAATAAAAGACCCATCTTGATTATTATCAGTCCTAGTGTAATTCTTTAAGCAATGTGCCCACAGTAAACCCATAGTTGGCTCAAACATGTATCCATCCAAAGACAGTCTATATACCGAACCCCCTTTAACTAAAGACCCATAAATCTGGAGAAAATTGTTTAAGGTTTGAAAGTTTAAAACAATATAGTCAGTTAAAATAGGCCCAAAATCATCATTGGCAATCAAAAGTTGAGGCAGGGAATAACAAATTGAAACAGGGGAAGACGACTCATCTGGCAAAGGAAACCGATCCATTTTCAAGCCTGAAACCGTATCAAACAACACGAAACCCGAATCCAATAAAATCACGTGGATTTCCATCGCCATGAGGTTGTGAATGCTACGAACATCACCCAGTTCTTCCCCTAAAAACTTCCTCAATAAATAATGCTCCAAGAACCTTCCTTTATTAGCTTGTTGAGAAACTTGGGGCTCGATAAACATCGGTTCTTGAAACAGGGTTTGAGGAGGAGGTGGAGAAAAAGCGTCGGGGTTAAGGGAAAAATAGATAAGGTCACCGGAAGCAACACCGAGGGAAAGGAGGGAAACCAGAGGAGAGGGCGCGTGGAGTAGGTCCCTGGCGTTGAGGGAGAAACGGAGAGAAGAGGGAGTAACATGAAGGGGATAGAGAGGGAGACAGGGGAAAAGGGCTTCTCGGAGTTGAAGAATGGAAGAAGATGATAGAAGTTGTATCCTTAAAGCTTCTTTTGATTCGAAATTTCTCAGTCTCAGTTTCATGGCTTTCTTCTCTAAATTAAAGAAAGGGGTGGATTTCAGAATTATCGGAGTGACCCTTTTATAGGTTTATTTTTATAATTTTATATTTTAGTCCTTCCACCCCCGCCATATCAACGGACTACGAGATTTTCCGCGTCATTTTCTCCCTCTCTTCCCCACCCTTTTCATAAGTTTGTTACTCTTTCGTAAATTTGTAATTTAGTATGCATTTTTATTTATAAAAGTTCAGTTTAAAATGAGCAAGTGCTCAAGATACGTGACATTTCAAGAAGCTCAATCCGAAGTTGAATTTACTGAATTTTCTTAACCAACTTGAATAATTCACTTTGAAAGATTAGTAGCTCCCACACACTCCCTTGAAAAACCAGTTTGTTTGAGGCTCATCTGGAAACTTAATTGTTTTACTCCATCAACGACTCGATAAATTTAGTCCATGCAACACAATGCTAGCATTTGATTTTCTTCAATTTTTCTTTCTTTTTCAAGGTTTTTAGGGTAGATTTGGATGGGAGATGGGTTGCAGTATGGTGCATTTAACTTATTTTTTACCTCATTTTATAGTATTGTTATAATATTTAATTTCGCTGTCAACGTTGTTTTTACAATAATCACAGTTACAAATACTGCGCATCAAAATTCACACTTAAAAAGAATTACGCTTTCTTAACTACCCATATTTTTGCTTGTTTTTTTTTTTTTTCCTACTCCCTTTTAGTATATAAAAGGGTAGTCACCAACAATAGAAGTACTGTGTAATAGAAATCTCGTGATTTTTAAAATCTTAAACAAAAATTTAATCTTTAAAAAGAAGTTGGCTAATAGCTCTTTGAATAAGTTAAGATTAGAGATCTAATTATACTAAAATAATCTTGAAGTAATCATAATCCAACTGAAAAAAAAAAAAATTCTTTCTTGAAGTCTAAAACGTGACTACATTAGGTGAGATATCGTCGTGACATCGTCCCTGCTTTTGCCTCAAGAGATCGTTGCCTCGTCCCAACAACCCTCATCGTGACATCGCCCCTTGCTCGTTGCAACATCGCAACGTCACATCTCCTCATCGTGATGTTGTGCGTCTGTCTCCTATAAGTACCTGCAAAACATCCGATAAATGCGAGGCACATCCCACAAGAAAATTGAAATTTAATCAAATTATTCTTAAACAAATGACAAATGGGTAATGTTTGCAAGGAATAAGAAAAAAAAAAGCCAGAACACTTGAACTCGATTGTTTCTTTAGGTTGAACTACTATAATATGATTTGCAAGAACTTATCATGCTTGCAAAATATTGTTTGAGAGCCAATCCAGTCCTTCACAGGAAGTGGCACATGTGCTCTGTATATACCTGCAAAACATATATTTTAGAGGGTGACATATGGATTTAGGAACAGAGAGGGTTGGATAAAGACAAGAAGAGAGTTGAAGAGAATTGTTCATCTTACCAGTGGTTCTGACGGAGAGAATGAAGGCCAAGTTTGTGAGTGATGTCTGCAGCATTCATACTATTTGGGAGATCATGCTTGTTCGCAAATACTAGCACCACAGCATCCCTCAACTCTGAGTAAATTCGCAACTATTTGTTCATTGGAATCATTGCACTCATAAGAAAATGTATACTTAATTACCTCCTTTTAACATCCTATGCAACTCATCCTTGACTCCAACACACCATCCTGATTATTACTATCAGTCACATAAATTATTAAATTAAAAAAAAATTGTCAACGTGTCATAATATTCTATTGATACTGAGGTTGAAATTTTTGATGTGTTGATAGAACTTATCTTTTAATGCTTACAACGAGTGTTAGTTATTTCCTTCCCGAATTATATGCTCTCATTCATTGAATGAATTAATGAATTTCTCTTTAAAAAAAATTGTTGATTCCTCACCTTGAATATCCTTTGAGCATTGATGAAATTGTTGATATATCCTTCTTGATATTGACTCTTTTTGACAAAATGTCTAGAATTACCTATAGTTTCTCTCTAATTTATAAATAAAAAGATAATACGTTTCAACGTACTCCAATAATATTCATTCCAATTAAGTTGAGAATCAATCGTTATAAATTAGCAAAGTTAAATTAAAGGTAATAGGACTTTTATTTCGATTATTCACTTAAACAATTAAAATCCGCGAAATGATAAAATTGTAATAATGTCACGTAAGCAAAATTTTGTCAAATGTAAGTTAAAATGTGAGTAAAACTTGTACAGCAAGTTAACACTTTCAAAACCAAACCCATACTTATGGTAGAAGTATTACACTAAGAAAAGAAGGGAAAAAAAAAAGAAATTTGACTTTCTAGAACAACTTTTATCCAAAATTTCAACATTATAAAAGTCAATTGAATCTAAGTTTGACTGGCATAAATATTATTGTTAATGCAGGAGAATATGAGTTCGAGTGTGTTGAAGCGCATTGTCCTCTTATTTATGGGTTATTAAGGGGTTATAGATAGTAGTAAAATTTGATTTGTCATTTCACTATTGGAAAGGGATAAAGATGACATAGAATCACAGTCTCATGCAATTCATTCTCCTTAAATTGATATGTTGAAAGATATTATTCAAGAAAATTCGTTACCTTTTTTCCCTTTTCGAATGGAAGTCATTCATTATGGTTCATTGTCGGGAACCGTATTGATAAACGAAACTAAAGTATATGTATCAAAATGAATAAATTAAAAGTGCAAGGATCACATTAACAATTTTGATAAAGTACAGGGGCAAAGGCATCAAGGTTTTACGCCCGTAAATCACAATGCGACAATCTCTATTGCTCGATCAGATGCGGCTGTAATTTATAAGGGCACTAGGATTCAACGAAGCAACTGCCAATAACTCATTGTTACGCTCGAACATGGCCATTTCTACTTCGTCCAATGTCACCCAAGCTTCTATGCCTCCCCATTTCGAATCTAACAACACTATCATGTTCTTGAAATTACCCGGACTCGTCACCCATATCGGCTTTCCCCACCCAAAATCCATCTCATGAAATGGATAGCTGCATAAGTTGGTACAAGTATAGGTGTTGTTTATGTCTTTGACTTTGCCATTCAAGAGCTCAGCAATCTGTTTACGAATCTCTCGAATTTCTTTGTACCCTTTCTTGCTTTTGATTCCCTTCACCTTCTCATTGCAAACATTGGTGAACTCGTTCTTCATTTTGGAAACCTGTTGATGGAGTTCCACATCGTCCTCATCGAACATCACTGCATATTTCAGAATCAAGTTCCCTATTGTGTTTCCTGGTAATGGTGGAACCATTCTTTTCCGCAAGTTCACCACGTTTAGCAACGCGGATTGCCGAGACCGAGAGGATGATCCATGAGAATAGGCAGCGGAAGCCGCGCATTTCAGTATGAGTGCCAGCACGATTTCCGCATCGGTGATATTGTGCTGCTGATGCCCCATGGCAGCAGCAACTTTGAGTTTGAGGTTTGTGATTTGCGATCCGTGAAACAAGAACCTCTTCGACGTGCAATTTCGAGTCGTGGGCGGAGGAATGGATATGAGTGTTGTATCCAAAGGTGGTAACAACGAAGCCCCAACTAGATTCGGTAACTCCACTCTGCCATATTCACGACCGCTCATTGCAGTCCAGCTCCGTATGAAGGTACAAAAAGACGATGTGTCGGCGAACTTTTGTGACACCGAGACCGCAACTGTTGTTCCACCACATGTGAAGCTGGTGAGTTGAACGAGCAAGTTGCAGGCCAAAGTCGAACGGATGGCTTTGGGATCAGTCGATGGGACTAACGACTTAAGCAACTCAGTATCCGGATCAGTAAGCAAATCCTTGAGTTGGCACCCGGATTTAGCTTCTATAAAACAAGCCCCTTCATCATTGCACTCGATGGTTACAGCATCTTTGAGCTGACCAGCAAGTGGGTAGAAATAGAGTAGGATTTTGGACAAGGAGTTTTTGAGGGACTCAGACTTTTGTGAAACAACAGCACCTTCTGAGGGATGGAAAAATATGACAGAGCCATAATGAAGGGCAAGTACGTCTTGATCCAAAACAGAAAGATTTGAATGTTCTGAGATGGTGAGGGGTGGGGATGGAGGGTTTGATGGTTTTTCTTGAGACAACTTCAACCTTCATTTTCTCCATATTCCTTTGCCTCCTCAAGCTTAATTAATTAATGCACCCTTGTCTTAGCCTACCGTTCTATTCCTTTATATAGATATACATACATGCTTATATCATATATAATATTATAATATATGTATATAGATATCCCCAAGAAAAGAAAAAGTCTAAAAAATTAAGGCTGCTATTCACAAGAAATATAGTCAATATTTATCAAATGGAGATACCGCAAGAAAGCGACGGGAGAATAATGAAGTAAAGTTTTTTAGAGAGAAGATAATCCTCTCGAAATGGTGACGGCGGTCTTCAAGAGCCCATGGAGAAAATAACGCTCCTGTCTGCGCTCTAACTACGAATGATGGGATGCCATTAAATATATTTCTCGGAGTGAATTCATATTGTGATTGACGAAAAATATGTTTCAAGTGATGATGATTAAAATTTTGGGTAAGACGGTAGATTTGTATCTGTGGATAGTTTTAATTTTGGGTAAGACGGTAGATTTTTATCCGTGGATAGTTTTCTCACAACATTCGACTATGATTTGCGATTATCGGTGGTCTTTCAATTGTTTGATCTCCTTTTATAGTTCGTTTGTCAATGTAATCAGATCTGTTTTGCAAAGCAGCTTACAAGATTGTTGGTTTCGCTCACCACTCCTACTTTGATCCTAAAACGTGTGAGTGGATAAGACAATGAGTTTTGTTTCTTACTTCCTTTCTTCAGTGTTTCATTTCATTCCTGTCGTTGCAGCCTAATAGACGTGTTTTGTTGGTCTGATGTTTCGTTTTTTAGTTTTTTTTTATTCCTCCTTGTTTTGTTATTTTTTTGCTACATTTTAATTTCATTTTTGGATGTTTCTCTATTCTAATTACTAATAAATTAAGCCGGCATATTATTAAAAAAAATTTGGGTAGGAAAATAAAACTTATCCTATTCTTTTAATAAGATTTATATCCAATAGAAACATTCTCAAACTCTTTATCTGATAACAGTGAAAATGACTATTATTTGGTGAAACTCTAGTTAGCATGTTGATATTTGAACTGTATCTGGTGGATGGTTCTATTCATGTGCAAACATGTCCAAATGTTCCAAAG
The DNA here is from genome assembly GCA_039519145.1 of Kokia cookei. NCBI lineage: Eukaryota > Viridiplantae > Streptophyta > Magnoliopsida > Malvales > Malvaceae > Kokia > Kokia cookei. The sequence continues at coordinate 38,683,796 of CM076901.1, forward strand.
CATCAAAATCAATTTTTTATTTATAAATTTGAAGTTTTGATCTCACTTATGGAAATAGAATGCAATTGATCGTTTACTTTTTCGGAATGTACCCAGAAATTACAACTACAAATGATAAATATCCCGATTTCGAAAAATAAAAAAGGAAAACCATGATGGACTAATCTACTTCTTTTCTACCAAACAAGTAAGGCTAATATTTACGACGCACAAATCCTCAAGACCAGTTCCAAGTCTGATCGCTAATAGTTACCTCGAGATTTTATTGACGCTGCAAAGTCAATAAAACTAGAGGGAAGGATCAGGAGACGTCACTCCAGTCCGAACTAGACAGGGATCCGAGGATTCTTCTAAAACTTTCATTGATCCTATCATTTTTCCTAAATGGTATAAATGAAAATAGTGATGGAAGTAGTCTAATAAGTAAAAAGGGAGTGTCCTTTAATAATGAAAGGTTAAGCTTTAAGTTATAAATGGAAGAAGGGAGCTAGTATGTTTTCTAAAATTGATTTCATATCGGGATATTATCAATTGAGGGTAAAAGAGTCGAATGTATCAAAGACTGCTTTTAGGACTCGATATGGACATTATGAGTTTTTGGTTATGCCATTTGGATTGACTAATGCTCCGGCTGCATTTAAGGATCTTATGAATAGAATTTTTCAGCCGTATCTGGATCAGTTCATGGTGGTATTCATTGATGATATTTTGGTGTACTCGAAAAGACAACAAGAGTATGAGAAACATCTCCGAGTTGTACTGCAGATTTTGAGAGAAAAACAATTGTTTGTCAAGTTGAGCAAATGTAAATTTTGGCTGAAAGAAATTACTTTTCTGGGTCGTGGTTATGTGTTGATCCGAAAAAGGTTGAAGCTATACTTGAATGGAAACCACTGAAGAACGTGATAGAGTTAAGGAGTTTCGTTGGGTTAGCTGGTTATTACAGAAGATTTGTTCAGGGGTTTTCTATGATTGCATTGTCATTAACAAGGTTATTGCAAAAAGATGTGAAGTTTGAATGGAATGAGAAGTGTCAACAAAGTTTTGAAAGATTAAAAACAGCATTGACTGAAGCTCCGTTGTTAATACAACCAAAATCTGGTAAGGAATTTGTGATTTATAGTAATGTTTCTTATAATGGTTTGGGTTGTGTATTAATGCAAGATGGAAAAGTAGTGGCATATGCATCTAGACAGTTGAAGTCACATGAGAAGAATTACCCGACACATGATCTCGAGTTGGCTGCAGTAGTGTTTGCACTGAAGATTTGGAGACATTATTTGTATGGAGAAAAATGCTATGTGTATACAAATCATAAAAGCTTGAAGTATCTGTTAACCCAGAAAGAGTTGAATCTAAGACAGAGAAGGTGGATTGAATTGATTAAAGATTATGACTGTATCATTGACTATCATCCCAGGAAAGCGAACGTGGTAGCTGATGCTCTGAGTAGAAAATCAATGGTAGCTTTGAAGGCGATGAATGCACATTTGGAGATACAATTAGACGGTGAGCTATCAGTTGAGCTAAGAGTAAAGCCAACTCTGTTCTAAGAAGTTAAAGATGCACAAAAAGATGATGAAGAGCTGATGAAGATCAAAAAGCAGTTAGAAAAAGATAAAAGTGGTGAATTTGAGATTGATAGTGAAGGAAATTTGAGATTTCATAATAGGTTATGTGTGCCTAATCAAGAAGATTTGAAACGAAGAATTTTTGGATGAAGCTCATCATAGTTCGTTTGCTGTACATCTGGGAAGTAACAAGATGTATCATGATCTAAAGTTATTCTATTGGTGGAAAATGATGAAACGGGATATAGTTGAATATGTTTCCAAATGCTTAACATGTAGAAAGTGAAAGCTGAACATCAAGTGTCATCGGGGTTGCTTCAATCCATCACTATACCATAATGGTAATGGGAAAAAAAATCATAATGGATTTTATCACGGGATTACCACTTTCACCAAAGAAAAAAAAAATGCCATATGGGTGATCGTTGATCGATTGACTAAGTTTGCTTGTTTCTTACTGGTAAGAACTGATTTTCTCAATGGATAAATATGCACAATTGTATATAGATGAAATAGTTAGACTTCATGATGTGTCTGTATATATTATATTTGATCGGGATCCTAGGTTTACTTCAAAGTTTCGGGGAAGATTACATGAAGCTTTGGGTACTTAATTGGATTTTAGTATAGCATGTCACCCTCAGACAGATGGGCAATCAGAACGAGTGATTTAGATTCTAGAAGACATGTTAAGAAGTTGTATTATTGAGTTTGAAGGTAATTGGGAAAAGTATTTGCCATTTATTGAATTAACCTATAATAACAGTTATCAATCAAGTATTCAGATGACACCATATGAAATATTATAAGGAAGAAAGTGTAGGACTCCTGTTTAGTAGGTCTTGATCTTATTCAAGAAATTGAAGAGAAAGTAAAGTTGATACGAGACTGATTAAAAGCTGCTTCAGATAAACAGAAATCATATGCTGATATGAAAAAAAAAGATATAGAGTACGATGTGGGTGAAAAAGTTTTCTTAAAAGTGTCTCCATGGAAGAAAGTTCTCCGGTTTGGTAAAAAGGGAAAATTAAGTCAAAAATTTATTGGACCATATGAGATATTGGAACAAGTTGGTTCTGTGGTTTACCGATTAGCTCTCCCTCCAGAATTAAACAAGATTCATAATATCTTTCATGTGTCTATATTACGAAGATATCGATCTGATCCATCTCTTGTGATTACCCTGGAGGTTATAGAAATACAACCAGATTTGACTTATGAAGAGGAACCGATAAAGATTTTAGCTAGAGAAGTAAAGGAGTTGAGAAATAAAAGGGTTCCTTTGGTAAAAGTGCTATGGAGACATCATAATTCCGAAGAAGTAATATGGGAAAGAGAAGAAAATATGATACGATAATATTCGCAATTATTCGTTACAGGTAAATTTCGAGGACGAAATTTATTTAAGGGGGGAAGAATTGTAACATCCGCGTTCTTGAACTGGATTTGGAATAGTAATAGAGTAGAATTGAGAATTAGACTATATAGCTAAAATAAGAAAATAGTTAGAAAATTAAGGATTAATTAGTAAGTGTGAGAAATGAAGAAGGACTAAATAGTAATTTATCCAAATTGAATTATGAGTAATTATGGGAATTAGATTTATTAAGGAGGGGCAAAAGAGTAATTTGGTGGAAAATATTTTTGGAGGCAATATTTTGGGCCAAAGTGTAAACTTGGAAGGTCCAAGGACTAAAAGTGCAATTTTGCCATTGTTAAAGAAAGATATTTTTATAAAGAGAAATTGATAGAAAAGTCTAGAGAAATGAAGAAAAAAAATGATGAAAAGGCTATAAAAGCCATCAGCCATGGTGCTTCCCGTTGGCCACCATTTTTTCACCTTTTCAACTTTTACTTTTCTTACAAATTAGTTCTTTTTCACCAAATACAAACCAATTAAGCTAGTTTCTTCCAAATTTCTTCAAGATTAGTGAATAAAATTGATAGATAAGTGTAGTAGCTATCCAATTGTTAAAAGAAATGCATCCATACTTGTCTTGGAGGAGAAAGAAAATGACAATTAGTGTTGAATACAAGTGATTAAGGTAAGAAAGCTAAACTCCTCTTTCAATTTTTTGTATGGAATTGAAGAGAAAGAAAAGAAGGAGAATGACTCAATTGAAGAGAAAGGAAAAGAGAAGATCAAAGAGGGAAAGGAAGCTTTCTACTAGAGTAGTAAGTACTACAAGATTTTAAATTGAAAATTTATTCTCTTTAAATTATATGATTAATTTGATAAAAATGAGTAAGATGATATGTTTAGTTATAAATATGGTGATTAGGTGTGATTAAATGAAATTTAGTGCAAAGGAAATATGAGAAGGGAAAAATTCACTTCAAAACAGTTTGGACAGTAACAGGGGACTAACTTCGAAAATTCACAAAAAATTATATATAATGAGTTAAGGGTCGAATTATATATGTAATTAAAGCTTATTGAGTGTAGTTTCATATGGAAGAAACTTTGAAAGAAAAGGAACTACATATTTCGAGATATACTAGTTTTAGTGTAATAATGTCAGAGTAGATTCGAGTTCCCCTATTCTGACTTTGAAAAATTAAAGAAAAATGTAGAAAAATTATTAGAGACTTAAATTTATATGGATTAATCCTTAATGAGTCTATTTTCAAAGGAAACAAACAGGAACATCATTTGATCTTTTTACTAAAAGATAGATAATTTTTAGTGAAGAAAGGTCGAAACTGTCAGACAGCAGAGAAGAGGTAAATTGAAAGAATTTACTGTACAAATTGACTAAAGTAAAAATTCTGAAAATTTTATGGTAAAAAGATGATTGAGTCTAGTTTAAGAAACATCAAGCGGATATTAATTTCGAATTCTTTAGCTCAAGATATAAATAATTTAGTGACTGTGACTCAAATGGACAGCTTTGTAAATTAATGAGAAAATATGAGTAAAGAGGTATATGATGATACATATGTGATGAACAATATATATGTGAAATATTATGTGTTTAATTATGAATATTAATTATATGACTAAATGGTGATGTTGTGGAAGCTTTTGAGAAAATAAAGGTGAGAAATACATGATTATGTATATGTGAAGAGAAATGTAAATGTGATATATGAAATTATGAGAAATGATGAATATGAGAGATTATACCCATGTAGACAAGTTAGAACCATTGTGATAATAGTGGCATGCCATTAAGGAACACTAGCGCGCTCTCTGATTAGCACTGTGTGTGCTCTCTGATTAGCACTTTGTGTGCTCAGTACTTCGTGTACTCTCTGTTTAGCACTTTGTGTGCGCTCTGTTGCCTAGCACTTATGTACTCTCTGTTTAGTACTTCGGTACTCTCTGTTTGTTCCGTTTATCTGATGGGTTCTATAAAAGTCTATTATGGGCCAAGTGGATAAATAAGCTAAGTGAGCTATGGTTAAGAAAGCTATGATGGCTGAATTGTGAAAAGTGAAAGAATGTGCAAATTATTACATTGAGGTAAATGAAATGATAAATACATGAAAGAGAAGTACTATATGTGTATGTGTAATTATATGTTGATAATTAAGTGAAATGACTAAGTTGTGAAAAAGGGATAAAAATGTAAAATCTACCGTTGAGGTAAGTTGGAATATGAGGATGAATGTGTGTTATGGTGAAATTATGGTAAGTTAAGTGTTACATGCAATAAAGGTTAAAAATTTTATACGCATTACTAATTAAATGTTTGATAAAATTAAGCAATAAATAAATAATCATCTATTATGCTTGTAGTGCTTACTAAGCCTTCACCGGCTTAACACGTTTATTTTAACGCGTAGGTACAAAAGCTACGGAAAGCTAGAGTCGAGCAAGGGACCTCTCATCACATCACATCGCTTTTGAAGCTCAAGTTTAGGTAATTTACTTTGAAGAAAAATGGCATGTACAAATGGTATACTTAAGTGTCCCTAATGAACAGGTTACTAATATTGTTTCGAAAATTTACATGAATTGAAAGAAAAATTTTATTATACTCGTTTTTAATTCTCTGACATTGTATGTAATACTCTTATGCCGGATTTATACGTGTGAACCGAGTGTAGGGGTGTTACAAAACCGTTAAATGACATGTCAAATCTTACACCGCTAATTTTAAAGAAAATAGAACATTATCACATAACTTTTAAAAGTAAAACTATAAATAAGGTATAATTGAAAAGAAAAAGTGAACAATAAATCTTCTATAAAAACTTCGAAAATCTCAAAACTAATATATTTAAAATAATATTTTTTCTTAAAATTTTTATTTTAAATCAAATTACATAAGATCGGACATGTGATTTGACCGTTAAATTAACGATTTTAAAAATGTAAGGACATAATTAAATAACCTGATCATAGGTATGTATACATTTCGCTCTGGCCATAGTTAATTAACCACTTGTCCTTCGATAATTTATTTATTATCATTGGGCTTGAATTTAGAAGTATTATGAATCCAGTCAAGATGATCCTGTTATATATAAAAACAACGTAATATATATTAAGGTAAACTATAAAACTAGTCACTTTTGTTTACCTCAAATTACATTTTAGTCACTTACGTTATTATTTTGTTACGAAGTAATCACTCTACCGTTAAACTCCATTACCTCCCTAACGATAATCCTACGTGAAAGTCCAAATGGGTTTTAAATGACAACTTAGATGTCCAACTAGATTTTTCTTTTTCAGTTGTAATTAATTAAAAATTTTTAATTAATTAAAAATTTATTCTCATCTCGATTGAAAATTTTATTTGAAAATTTTCCTCTTTTAAGAGGGTTAGGGTCCTTATCAGCCCCCTAATTTTGCCCCTGAACGTACAACTTTTTCGATTCATTTTAGAGGTGATTTAACAATGTACATTCAAGAGTTAAAAATAAGATAAGTTAATTTTATTTTTTGTAAAATTATGCCTTAATAATTTGTAATATTAATAATTTCACATTTTAAAAAAGAAAAGGTAGTATAAAGAATTTAAACATTTGTGTTAAATCGCCGGTTGATTAGGTTTGTGTGCTTATTTATTCGACATTGAATATTGAAAATCGAGGATTTTTTTTTAAATAAAAAGATAATACATTTTAACTCACTCGAATTTACGTTTTTTATATAAAAATAATGTTGGTGCCACCCAATTTAATATTTTTATACATGCAGTGTTTATAAATGGATCATCTCTGCAAAGTCCTTCCGCCATATTTTCTTTTGACAAAGAAGAAACAACAAATGGATTCCAAATACAAGGCCATCGCCTCCTGCATGATCATCGTCTTCCTCCTCCTCTTCACATTTTTCTTGTGGTTCCGCCGCTTGCACTCAACCTGAATCTCCATACGCACATCATGCTTCTCCAATCAAAGTTCAATACCTGGTATTTGTAAATAAACACAAAAATCTCTCTCCTTTTTCTTCCTGCTCACCATAAAATGTTTATATTATTAATTTGTTGAAGGAAGAGACGGTCTTCTTCTGATTTGATTCTTTGATTTGCAGGTTGAAGAAGATAGGTGCGATGGAATAGAGGAAGAAGAGTGCTTGATGAGAAGAACACTTGCAGCTCACCCTGATTATATCTACACCCAGAAGAACACCAACACCCTGATTTTCACTTCCCACCTCCACGCCTTTACTTTACATATACATAAACTGCTGTATCATGATCCATCTTTTGTTTTGGATGTACTGAATAAGCTTAGTGTTGGATTCTTCTGTCTGATATAAAAATCATTAGTAATATTATCGACGTAGTCCCATTTTATATATATATTATATACACAAATAATTATAGTAATCTAATATGAAAATAAATAGATATATTTATTTTTTAAATATATGCAATTGAATCAAAATCAAAATTTAATATGTACATTTGAACCACAATCAAAATTCATGCATTGAATTGCATATTAAAACTCAATCAATTGTTATTGTGTAAGCCCATTAAGGGATATATACTAATCACGAGTTTTAAAGTTGTTTTATACTCAATGTGAGGATCAAACACTCGATCAATGATTAAAGTAGGAAAAACCCTTGTCATCTCATCTAACCCGTGGTTAGAATTCAATTATTTTAACCAAATGAAAATAATATATAGTAAATAAAAAGGTAGGACTAGGTGAATGCCTGACTTTTCCAATCTTCACACTAAATTATCCTATTGTTGTTTCTTCTCTAGCACCAATGTAATAAACAAGAGCTAAATCCTCAATTTTGGGGTGCATAAAACCCGGTAAAAATTAAATAAATGTAACACCCCTTCATCCGGTTCACACGTATAAACCCGGCATAAGAGTATTACACACAGTGTCAGAGAATTAAAAACGAGTATAATAAAATTTTTCTTTCAATTCATGTAAATTTTCAAAATAATATTAGTAACCTATTCATTAGGGACACCTAAGTATATCATTTGTACATGTCATTTTTCTTCAAAGTAAATCACCTAAACTTGAGCTTCAAAAGTGATGTGATGTGATGAGAGGTCCCTTGCTCGATTCTAGCTTTCCGTAGCTTTTGTACCTACACGTTAAGCCGGTGAAGGCTTAGTAAGCACTACAAACATAATAGATGATTATTTATTTATTGCTTAATTTTATCAAACATTTAATTACTCATGCGTATAAAATTTCTAACCTTTCTTGCATGTAACATTTAACTTACCATAATTTCACCATAACACACATTCATCCTCATATTTCAACTTACCTCAACGGTAGATTTTACATTTTCATCCCTTTTTCACAACTTAGTCATTTCAATCACATTAGTTCACTTAATTATTAACATTTAATTAAACATACACATATAGTATTTATCATTTCACTTACCTCAATGTAATAATTTGCACATTCTTTCACTTTTCACAATTTAGCTATCATGGCTTTCTTAACCATAGCTCACTTGGCTTATTTATCCATTTGGTCCATAATAGACTTTTATAGAACCCATCAGATAAACGGAATAGAAAGTACCAAAGTACTTAACAGTAAGCACACAAGTGCTAGGGAAACAGAAGCACACACAGTGTTGGGTAATAGAAGCACACACAGTGCTGGGTAACAGAAGCACACACAGTGCTGAACAGAAGCGCGCTAGCATTCCTTAATGGCATGTCAGTATTATCACAATGGTTCTAACTTGTCTACATGGACATAATCTCTCATATTCTTCATTTCTCATAATTTCATATATCACATTTACATTTCTCTTCACATATACATAATCATGTATTTTTCACCTTTATTTACTCAAAGGCTTACACAATATCACCATTTTATCATATAATCAATATTCATAATTAAACACATAATATTTCACATATACATTGTTCATCACACATATATATCATCATATACCTCTTTACTCTTATTTTCACATTAATTTTCAAAGCTGTCCACTCGCGTCACAGTCACTAAATTATTTATATCTTGGGCTACAGAACTCAAAATTATAATCTTCTTGATGTTTCTGAAACTAGACTCAATCATATTTTTACCATAAAATTTTCAGAATTTTTAATTTAGTCAATTTGTACATTAAATTCTTTCAATTTTCCTCTTCTCTGCAGCTTGACAGTTTCGACTTTTCTTCACTAAAAATTATCTATCTTTTTGTACAGAGATCAAATGATGTTTCTGTCTCTTTATTTTGAAAATAGACTCATTAAGGAATTAAAAATATAAATTTAAGCCTCTAATTATTTTTCCACATTATTCTATGATTTTTCAAAGTCAGAACAGGGGAACTCATACCTACCCTGACCTTGCTATACAAAAACTAGTATATCTCGAAATATACAATTCATTTTAATTCATTGTTTCTTTCATATGAAACTACACTCAATAATCTTTAATTACATATATAATTTGACCCTTAAATAATTATATACAATTTTTTGTGAATTTTCGAAGTTAATCCCCTGTTGCTGTCCAAACTGTTTTGAAGTGAATTTTTTCCCTTCTCATATTTCATTTACACTAAATTTCATTTAATCACACCTAATCACCATATTTATAACTAAACATATCATTTTACTCATTTTTATCACAATTAATCATATACTTTAAAGAGAATAAATTTTCAATTTAAAATCTTGTAGTACTTACATCTCTAGTAGAAAGCTTCCTTTCCCTCTTTGATCTTCTCTTTTCCTTTCTCTTCAATTGAGTCATTCTCCTTCTTTTCTTTCTCTTCAATTCCATACAAAACACATATATTCACATTAAAATCATTCTAACATATCATAATCTATGTTTCTAAACCAAAACTAACATGTATTTAAAGAGGAGTTTAGCTTTCTTACCTTAATCACTTGTATTCAACACTAATTCCCATTTTCTTTCTCCTCCAAGACAAGTATGGATGCATTTCTTTTAACAATTGGATAGCTACTACACTTCTCTATCAATTTTATTCACTAATCTTGAAGAAATTTGGAAGAAACTAGCTTAATTGGTTTGTGTTTGGTGAAAAAGGACTAATTTGTAAGAAAAGCAAAAGTTGAAATGGTGGAAAAATGATGGTTAACGTGAAGCACCATGGGTGATGGCTTTTATAGCCTTTTCATCATTTATTTTCTTCATTTCTATAGATTTTTCTATCAATTTCTCTTTATAAAAATATCTTTCTTAATAATGGTAAAATTGCACTTTTAGTCCTTGGGCCTTCCAACTTTACACTTTGGCCCAAAACATTGCCTCCAAAAATATCTTCCTCCAAATTACTCTTTTTCCCCTCCTCAATCAATCTAATTCCCAATGATGAATCATAATTCAATTTGGATAAATTGCTATTTAGTCCTTCCTCCTTTTTCACACTTACTAATTAATCCTTAATTTTTTTCTAATCTTCTTATTTTAACAACATATTCTAACTCTTAACTCTACTATTACTGTTCCAACTCCAGTTCAAAACCGCGGATGTTACAATAAATGTACTTAATTGCTAAAATACAAAATAGGGTCATCCCTATTCGGTCATTAATTTGCAAGTAAAAACAAGGATTAGTTAATAACCAGGCAAACATTTAGTTTAAATTAGCAAACATCATCATTAATTATATATGTATATATAAAGAAATTTATATTATATCATCATTTTAGCTTATACTCGAATTTCTAGTATCGTAGTCATATTGAGTTTCGATTAATTTTACAGTTGAGTTAAATCGGACTCTTAAAACGAGGGACAGTTTTTCCAAAATTGTTTTCTCCTTTTACATTACACAAACTCAAAACATTATTTAAGAGGTATCGAGATCTTTACCACTCAATCCAATAAACATTAGAAAAAATTCGGTATTAATGTATAGATATGAAATATAATATAAAGTATTATAAATTTAAAAATGGGTTGGGTCGGGTCAAACTCGAGCTTTGAAAATTTAAACCTGAGCCTATCACATATTTAAACGAACCTATTTTTTTTTTCAAGCCCTCACAAATTTCGGGTGGATCTTTGGGCTTATGCAGAAAGCCCGACCAATGATCAGGTCTAATTTAAATACTCATCTAACTTGTAAATTTATCACATTTTCTAAAATTGGTACTTATAATTTTTTTCTCAAGTTGATATCCGAATTTTCATTTCGTCAAAAATTTTAATACTTTTTTTTTAACACTGTTAAATTTGACACATATGTACTGTTGAGCAATTTTTTGAATAATTTAGAAAACATTAGTCACTAAAATCAACTAAGAATTTAAAATGTGAACTAATATTGATAGAATTTCATGAAGATGAAGATTTGGATTCCAAAATTTGTGTTTAAATAAATTTTATTTTATTTTTAGTTTTTAATGTATTTTATTTATAATTTTTTAGATTTTTTGTTTATTTTTTCAAGTTAAAAATTTTAATATAAAAATCATATTTTTGTTTAATTTAATTTTTTAAATTTTTTTATAATTCCTAATTCATTTATAAATTATTTATGATTATTTATATAATTTTTAGATTTTTTATTTTTTTGAAAAATCGAATTATCACATCATCAATGACACATGGCAAGGTCTTAGAGTGTCACGAGTGCGAAACTTATACACAAATTTTGTTTCGATGTGTAATCTGATACATAAAATTTTGATAGTTTTGATTTCACCCCAATTATAAAATGAATTAGGGACTAAATTAAAACAAAATAAAAGCTTAATGACGAACTAAATTAAAACAAAATACGAAGACGGAAGACTTAAAACCGAAAAATCCCACATTGCTTTTTACACAGCCCATATATTTATATAAAATAATAAATAATAAATTTATATATCAAATTAGATAATATTTACATGGACTAATGATATAGTTTAGATATATTTATTTTTTTAAAATTGAACTTAAATAAATGTATCTAGATATAGATTTAAAATTAAATAATACCAAAGTTAAGATAAATATTATTTATCAATTGCTCGGATTTTATATTAGAATTCTTTAGTAGGGAAAAGAAAATGAGGCTTACGAGACCTTTCCGTAAGATGCAGAGAAGATAGCAGAGGGATCATATGGTTTTACTTGAAGATTGTAAAAGGTCTGCTCTGCTTAATCATAATTTATGGCCACTATCATTGGATTTTATTATAATTATATTTGCAACTCCATTGAATAAATTTGTTTAAATTAAAAAAAATTATGTTTGATGTAATGATTTAGTGATGAAATTAAGTGAATTTGTTTTTAGAATTATCTGTTTTTTTTTTAATAATCTCATTATATATTTTAATCATATCTACTCTTTTTGACACAATCTCTAGAATTATTTATAATTCCTCCCCAACCTATAAATAGGAAGATAATGCGTTACAATGCACTCCTCCTGCATTGACAACAATATCTATGTCAATCGAACCGAGACTCAATCGACTATTCATTGTAATTTTTTATCATCATAACTATTACTAAAAAGTAGAGGTGTTTATAAGTACCAAGTCGTATCTGATAATTTTTTATGTTTGATGCATTGCATTGCATTGCCCATGATATATTCCACTTGTGACTCTAGAATGTTGGGAACCCAATGATAGTTAATGAGATTTTGATAGTGTTGGTAAAGGTAGAGGCTTTAAGATATTGATGTCTCAAATTCGACTCCTACCCGATATAAATCATTTGTAAATTGTCTATAGATTTATTCTAACTCAAATCTTACTATCAAAGCTATTATGATTTGTCTTAAATTTGTGTTTTGTACTTGGGATAAACTACATTTAAGATCATTAAACTATTAGTAAATTTATCTTTTGATCAATCAACTTCAAAAAATTACAAAATTGTCATTAATTTATTCGAAAGTTTTCATTTGAGTTATTGGACTGTTAAAATTGTTATTGTTGTATAATCTTTCTTATCTACACTGTCTGTACCAATCAAAACTTCTCTTTCCCCTTCTCTTCTACAATTCGATTTTTTTAATAAAATAATTTTAAATATCATGAATCGGTGACTATCATATCAATATGGATTTACTATATGTTCTCTTACTCATCAATGACACTAATCCACTGTACTGATCATCAAATTATTGTTTGGAACTCGCTATTTAAACTTAATACCTTAATAATTTTAATAAAAACTTCTAAATAATTCAATAACCGTTTTTTAACTTTTCAATATTGAATGATGAAAATATAAATTTATTAATAATTTAATAATCTTTAATATAATTTACAACCCAATCGATCCTTAAAAAAATGATTAAAAATTTAATTGATGGATGAATGCACTTTCAAATAATTTTTCCATCAATAGTCTAAAGTTAGGCTCCCTCTCACTCACCATAATAATTGTCATTGATTTGTTAATAAGAAGACTTAAATACTCCCCCAACCACCCTAATAATCTATTCACCTGCTACAAACATAGCCTTTGAAATTACTTGGTTTTTGCTATTTTTATATTTTAATTTCTATTCCTTTCTCATACATTTGAGTTATTTTTTTATTTATAATTTTTTTTATTCAATATTTTAACCCAACTTTTAATAAGTCCTTTTTTTTTGTCTGAATCAAGTTTCAATTTTTTTTTTTATAAAATTGATTTGAATATAAACCAAGGTTTTCTAGTTGTAGTGTTTTGAAATTATATAAATATTATCTATTTTCGATAAATTATTGTGGACGTTTCCCAACATAAGAAAGGAGTGTTGAAAATGTGATTCCATGTCATCTCTGTTCCTTTCTATTAAGAGAATGACAAATAAATTTTTACTTCTGATTTTTAGTATTTTTAATTGAAGTTAAATTTTTTCAAGAGTAAAAAACTAAAAGGCATAAGTGCAAAATTAGCCCCTAACGTTTGGGTGTTTGGTCATTTTGACCTCTATCATTTTTTTTTGTCATTTTCATACACAACCTTTGCTTTTTTGGTCAAATTGGTCATTTTTTAACGATCTTGCTGACGTGGCTGTTAGTTGACTAACAGTGCTGACGTGGCAAAAAAAAATTTCCACCTAAGCAAGTCCACATATGCACCTGCTGACATGGCACTATTTTGTCTTATATGCCACATCAGCATATAAATAATTTTTTGCTTACGTGGCATATTTTGTCTTATATGCCACGTTAGCAGTTGCATGCGTGGCAGTGTCCACATGGGAAAAAAAATTTGCCACGTCAGCACCGTTAGTTAACTAACGGCCACGTCAGCAAAACCGTTAAAAATGACCAATTTGACCAAAAAAACAAAGGTTGTGTATGAAAATGACAAAAAATAATAATAAGGGCCAAAGTGACAAAACCACCAAACGTTAAGGGGCTAATTTTACACTTATGCCAAACTAAAAATCAGGAAAAAAAATCTTGAACTCAAAACCCAAATCTTAAACTTGAATTTGAATTTGAATTTTTAGTATTTTTAGTTGAATTTAAATTTTTTTCTATGTCATTAAAACGTCATTTTTATAATTTTTTACCCAAAACTCAAATCTTGAACTCCAAACCCGAACCCTAAACCCCGAGCCTCAAATCATGAGCTTTGAACCATAAACTCATACCATGAACATTAAACATCAAAACCCCAAACACTAAATTCTTAACGGTGTTTAAAGTTTGAGGTTCAAAATTTAAGTTTAAGATTTTACCAAAATTATGTGTTAATAATATAAAAAAATTATTAAAATATTATTAAATAATTAGAAAGAGACTATAAATAATATGGTGAAAATGATTCATAAAATAATTTTTCATCTATCTTCCTATATTAAATGTTTAATGGAAAATATTTTGTTTTTATATACTAATTACGTTTTTATCACCTATATGCGTGCACATTATTTTATTAAACCGTCCATGCATGTGCACGATTACCTTAATTTTAAAAAAAATTTAAATTAAAAAGAATAATAAAAATCAGTACCATTCGTTAATTGTTTTTAATTAAAAAAGAACAATAAAAATCAGTAACATTCGTTATCTCATAAGGTTGAATTTGATTAATCATTTTTTTATCATTTTACAATTAAAGTAGGGTTAATTCACAAGACATCCTCAAATATAGTTGCGTTTTTAAATCGATCCCCAAATCTCAAAACATTCTAATTGAGTTATAAAAATGTCAAAATCATTTCAATTAGATCCTTTCGTCAATCTACCCATTAGCTTAGATGTTAAATATATAAGTACTTACTGTATGGATAGCTTCGATTCGAGATGTTAAAAAAAATTATTAACACATCATATCCAAACTATCCATATAATAAGTATGCATTTGTTTATAAAATATTCTCTGTGTTTATAATAAGTATCCATATAATAAGTATTCGATCGAGTCGAGTCAATTTTTTTTGAATTAGTCGAGTTGATGAAACTTTTTTAACAATCGAACTCAATTTGAAAATTTGAAAATCGAATTGAATTGAGTCAAACTTTCGAGTAGAGTCGAGTTAACGAATCCTATCACTTATACTCAATGTTGCATTTACATGGACCGATAATTTAACTAGTAGACGAAGTACAAGATTATTTAACTACATAAACAATATAATGGTTTTTCCTTTTAACTTAATAGGTAAATATTTATCAAAACGACGTAATTTTATCTTTTTATTATTCGAATTTTCGGATAACTTGAATTGTGTAATTTATATTTGAATTAAACTGAAAATTTTGATTTTTTTTTTATTTGAGTTGAGTCGAATAACTCAACTATTTAATTCAAAATTTGAATTTTTTATCGAATTAATCAAATCAAATAGAATTTTTGCTCACCCTACCAATAATTAATAGCAATTTGAAATTCAGGGACAAACATAAAATTTGGTTATAGTTCGGAGGGTATTGGGTTGAAATTAACCCTAAAAAGCTAGTCAATAGACACAATAATGATGGCAATACAGTAAATATATTCAAACACAAAGCCCATTTAGCAACAGCAATCTCCATAAAAACCTCGTCAAAGCTTCACAAATAATCAAAAGCTTCTGAAAAAAAAAAACGAAAAAAAAAAACTTATTGAAACGAAACTTTGAAGGCAAAAGAACAAGTAAGAAGCAAGAAAATCAAGTTCCCTTGATCGCCTCGCCATAAATTTTTTTTTTCCGTTTAGTGGTGCAAAAATGGCGAACCAGTTGGAGAGCTTAGTGGAAACGATAAAATCAAAAGTAAGAGCTCTGAAGAAGAAATCAAAGAACAATAAACCGTATATAAAGATGGATAAAAGCTCCAGTGTTAAAGTAGAGATCCGTAGCCGGAAAGCAAGAAAACTGATCGATAAGACTCTCAAAGCCGCCGATCGACCTGGAAAACGTACCATTTCGTGACCTTTATTTTTCATTTTATTCTCTCTCTTTTCTTTCAATGGAATATACAAGTCTATTTCCGCATTTTTTTTCTCCGTTTTCTAGATTTCGTATATTTTGATATTTTATTTGAAATGTTAGGCAACAAATTGTGTTTTTTTTTTTACGTTACATGAACCGTTTTCTATGGTTTTTATTTTAGATCCGATGAAGAATGAGCTTTGATCTAAGAGCATGAATATAACATGCAACACGTGTAGGATATGATAATTATAATTAATATAATTTTTTAAACATTTATGATATAAATATCATTATAATGTTAGCAATTGGAAATTTTAATTAATACATTGCACTGCGATGAAAAACTAAATAAAAAAATTTAATTTAAAAAATATATAATGCCTCGAAAATCAATATAGTTTTTATTTATTTTTTATTAGTTGTAACTGACCGTCAACGATACGGTTGTAAGCAGTCCTTTTTTTTTTAAAATTTCCCTTCCGATTTTATTTCATGATTATAAAAAAGATAATAAAATAAAACAACAATCAAATTTGAAATATAATTTTTTATTTTTATTTATAGGAATTTAATTTTTCATTTTTAATATTTCAAAAATCAGGTTAAATTGTTAACATTAAATTTAGTTCATTACAATGTCCTTTTAGTTAGTAACTATTTTCACATTGGAGCTTGAATATTTTTGGGTGCAAGTAATTGTTTTCACATTGAAGCTTGAACTAGACAATTGTTTCCATATTGTTGCTTAATTTTTCTTTGTCCAAGTGTTCCCATATTAAGATTTGAACTTGATAAATGTTCTCGGGAAAAAGTTGCCAAGTATAGGGTCTAATTTGGGAAAAAAAATTTCAGACCCTAATAGTGAAAACAATTGTCAAGTTCATGATCTAACTTGAACCAAATAAAAATTTAAATCCTAATACGAGATTAATTACCGATTCAAGCCCCTAAAAGTTATTTAACCTTTTAATCTAAAGAAAAGAAAGAAAGCAAACTAGTAAATGTAAAAGTGGTAATTGTTGATATATTAAGTAATTATTTTCATATTGTAACTTTTTTTTTTTTGTTTAGTTATTTTTTTATTCGGGTTTGAACTTAATAGATATATCCCTCTACGAGGAGAAAGTTGTTAGGTGCAAAGTATAACTTGGATAAAAAAATTTAGATTCCAATGTAAAAATAATTACCAAATTTATAACTTAAAAAAAAAATTTAATCCATACGAAAATAATTACCGATTTCAAGCACCAAAAGTTATTTAACCCTTTAATCTAAAGAAAAGAAAGAAAGAAAAATAGTAAATGTAAAAGTGGTAATTGTTGATATATTAGGTGTGGATACGTGTTTGACTTTGGCAGTGAATCAGAACTGTAGATCAGAGATGGAGTAGATAGCAGATAGTACAAGATATGATTAGCTCAGTGGTCCACTTGGTCGAATGACAGTAGCTGATTTGGTTCCAATTTTTAGGGTTTGGAAATGAGATTATTTATTTTTGACTTGGGAAACAAGACCGGTCTTCTGTGCATACTGTTTGCACCCAACTTTTTCAATTAATGCTTACATCCATGAATTAATTGAAAACTAGTCGAATTAATTGTAGTCAATTTGATTTGGTTAATTATTTTTCATAAAATTATGCGATGAAAATTATGTCAACGTGAGATTTAGGTGAAATGTGAAATTATTTTGTGTGATTCATTTGATTGAAATATAAATTTTAAATGTTTAATTGATCGAATAAATTTTATTTATCTTAAAAACATATTTTATTCAATTTCTTTTTATAAATTTTTTTAAATAAATTTAATTTTTAATATTTTTTAATCTCAATTTTCATAAAATTATTTATAATTCTTATTTTTATTACAATTTATATATTAATAAGTAAATATATTGTGTTAAATGAATTTATAAATCATAATTATAATAATTCATGAAATTGATTGCAACCCCAACTATAATTATTATAATTGTAATGTATGATATCTAATAATTCATAATTGAAAAATAATTTTTTGTTTTTAATTATTTTTAAACTTTATTTAAAAAATATAAATTAATTAAAATAATAAAAAGGGAAAAATTGGTCCAAAATTTAATATTATGCTTAAGTAATGGATTGTAATGAGATTACTCCCATATTATACGAAATAATTGTAATGTAAGTTTAAGGAATGATCAGAATATTGAACTTTAAATACCGTAATATTATTTCGGAATGTAACATTATGAACATAATATTATATTTAACGAATCAAATGATTCTTCGTATATAAACTTTTCATATAGAATTACCTATAACTCTTTTCCAACTCATAAATAGGAGGATAGTGTATTTTGATGCACTCGAACTTCCGTCGTTCTAGATTGATAATAATACACATACCATTTGAATTGAGAATCAATCTGCAGCTTTTTACCCTTATATTAACCCATAATAATTGGAGTTAGGAAGCAAGCATTTACTTTTTACCCTTCTTTTATCATGTTTAAGAGCTAATTTTGTAAGTATTTATCATCAATAAGATCATAATTATGTCAAAAAATAGGACTTCGAAAACTACAATGCAACAATAAAGGAGTCAACTTCAACTGACTTTTTCATTGCATTTTATCCCAATCTTCCAAAATCCCAATTTATATAAATTCCCATCTTCATCATCTTCTTCACCAAACAATTTCAATTTCCAAACAATGAGGAACAAAGCAGACTTACACAGCAAGTTCAAGAAATACATGTCGAAGCCGATAACCAAAGCAGAGTTACAGAGCAAGCTGAGGCACTACATGTCCAAACCCAAGAGAGCTTTGCACAAGGCAAGAGACATTTACGTCAAAAGTTTGGAAGGTTGCGCTAGCAAGGTCGCCCACGGCGTAGTTCTCGGCTGCCCCGCCGCCGCACCCCAAGTTTCACGGTTGCCCAAGAGTTTCTGTTTCAACTATTCCAAGCCCAACAACGAAGAGAAGTTCTTGAATTTCTTGGAAACCATGTCCAAGAAAAGATCGATGGAGTCGAATTTGCAGGAACAAGAGGAAGAGCAAAGGCAAATGAAAGATCAGTACGGTTGGTTAGGGAGAAGTTATAGTACAACCGTTGGCCTAGCCAGGATTGACGAGGATCAACCCTGTTACTTCGATGAAGAAGAAGATGATGCTGTGTTTGCTAGAAGCAGAAGCTGTGTTCACAAGAGATACTATAATTATTGAAGATCGAAGCTCTTTTTTTTTTTTTTTTGGTTCGAAGAAGATTGAAGCATTGGAAATGTAAAATTTGGATTCGATATTATTTATGGATTATTTGTAAAAAATTATTAAATTATTAGAAAGTTTATGTTTTAGTAGCTTAATTTTAAAATATTATAAAATGATTATTAAATTATTCGAAAATTTTTATTTAAATCACTCGACTGTTAAATTTTTTTTAAATTGGGTTAGCGAGCTTTAAGCTACAATTCGACGATTAGTACGGTAGATTGGTACCCATCGATGAGTAGAATAATATATCTTAGATTTAAGTCGATCAGACGATTAATGTCAAAGATTGGTGAAGAAATTTGTTTGAATTTATGAAAAATATTGAACTGTAAAAGAGAAAGGGAATGAGAGCTTTCGATTGGTGTAAACGATTCGAACCAAGAAAGCCATACAATAATAATTTTAACAACTTAGTGACTAAAAATAAAAACTTTTGAATCGTTTGATGATCATTTTATAATTTTTTATAATTTTTTAAAGTAATCAAAATATAAACTTACTAATAGTTCAATCACATTGAATGCATCGTTGTTATATGTATGAATTTAGTTGTTATGGAAGACACAAATTTTTAAACAGCAAAAAGGCTGCATTCACCATACTTTCTTTAGAATGTTTTTGTCTAATTTTTTTATGGTCAGGGAGGGAAGGAGATGGAAGGTTTAAATCCGTGTCTTTCAGATGTTGGATAAAAATTTTAATATTTTAAAATATTTAATTCAAATTTAATATAAAACATATTCAAAATACATGAATCAAATTGTAGTTAGATATATGTATTTATGAATTGTTCGATTTTACATGAAAAAAAAAAAAACAAAAAAAAACAAATAGTCATTAAATCTAGGAAGGCTATTTCTTTGACCCCAACATTAGCTTTTGTCATTGGACCCCTCTCCCCATCCCTGAAACTCTGATATGAGCAATGCCCATCACCTACCATTGCACATTACATCATCATGTCCCAATTCTCATCTACATATATTTAGGCCTAAATTTCTGAATTATGTTATGAAATGGGCTCTTAATCTTTTAAGGTAAATTGTATTGGTAGTTACTCAATTATTAGTAAATTTTTTTTGGTTATCTAATTATGAAAAGTTACAAAATAGTCATTCAACTATTCAATTTTTTTTTTAAATCACTGGCCATTAAATTACTAACGGAAAGATAAGTTGACATTTTTTAAAATTAGTATAATAGTAATTTTAACTCTCAACGTTTATATATTGTGTAATTTGATCTTTTTTGTAGTTTTGCTTCTTTTTTTTTGTGATATTGAGAGTTGATTTTAAAAGAATGAAAAAATATTAAAATTATTATCTTGAATTTTTGGTGTTTCCATTCTGATATATTTTCGATCAAATTTAGTTAGTAAATTAGTTTTTTTTTTTTTGCTTTTTAAGTGAAAGAGTCTCAAAAATAAATTACAAAAAAAAAAAAATCGAATTACACAATGGACAAATGTTAAGGTTATTTTTTAGAATCAAGGTTGCGTATCAATATTAAAGATTAAAGTTGCTATTATGTCAAATTTAAAAACTATCACGAAAACTTTCAGTTATTTAAAAATTGATGATAAAATTAAATAATTGAATTATCATATTATAATTTTTTATAATTAAATTATAGAAAAAACTTATCGATAGTTGGGTTGACATTTTTTTCCCTGCTCCCAGTTTCAGGTTAAAATTCTTACCCAACAAGAAAGTGATTTTTGCTTTGGTGCGCGTGCATGCAACTGCCGACAATGGTTTACTTTCCTGATCTCTTTGTCCTTTATGGCTTGAAATTTTGGATAGCAAGTAGTTTTCAAATGTTCTAAAAAGATCAGCTGGAACCCTTTTTTACCAGGTTAAATTCAGTTATTAGTCCCTATACTTTACTAAAATTATAAATTTAGTCCCTATACATTTATTTAGTCATTTTTAGCTTATGTATTTTTAGAATTTTAAAGTCCTCACCAAATGATCATCGTTAAATTTATTATGTTAAGTTTTGATATTTCCTAAATCTGATGCAACATCAGCTTGTTATTTTCACATATTATACATTAAAAATTCAGTTAATGGATTAACGGCTGTGATTTACGTTAATACTAGAATTTCAAAATTCAAATAGTAAATGAACTTAGAATGATGGGAAAATGGACTAAATTTACAACTTTACACATAATACAAGGCTAATACTTGAATTTAGCTGAACGATTTTAATTTCTATTATTTGGGTCAGGACTAAAACTTCAAAATTTGAAAAAGTACAATAACTAAAATTGATCAAATTAAAATACAAAAACTAAATCAATAATTTTCGTAAAGTACATGGACTAATAGCAGAATTTAACTTTTTTATTACAAGGAAACAAAACTTGAGACTTACCCACAATGATTAGGACAAGATGATTAAAGAAAAAAGAAGAAATTTAGTTTCCAAATGTTGCTCTAAGGTTGCTTTTTTCATTGCAATGGCTGATACAAAGGAACAATATCTCCCTTGAGATCTGACATTTGACATAAAGAGCTCAACTCCATTGATCATTTTCCATAAAACCATCTGTGAATTATGAAACTTCCATTAATTAGGTGATTATATATATAAAGCTTAAACATTGTAAAGCTACTTAACTTGTTAGTTTGAAGCTGGTTTGCATATGGAGAATACTGATGAAAACCAAAGTGGTCAGGGAATGCAGGCCCTCCCTGCAATAATTCAATGTTATATATAAAAATGGAAAACCTGGAACTGGAAATCAAATTCAGGGAAATCAATTACCATAAAGTGTGTTGCAGAGAATCCCTGTAGGGGATAATCAAATACTCTCTCCATTGAAACTTCGTCATAGGTCTGAACAAAATCAGTGTAACCCATAATTATGAATGACTGCAAGAACAATTATAGATATAAAAGAAGTGGAGTACCTTGGAGAAATTTATAAGAGGAGAGCTGGTGGCAGTATCATCAAGACAAGAAGGCGGTACTTGTTGTGTAGCACCATTTTTATCCAATGCAAGCGACTTGGGGTATGGGATAATGATACCGGTCATCATCATCATCATTGAAGCAGCCATTAACTTCATAGAAGAAATGTGGTGGAGGTCCAGAAGATGCATCAGAAACCATGGAAAGGTCTTCTTCTTCTTCTTCTTCTTCAACAACCTCTTCTTTGTTACCTCTATCATTGCTTGAAGGATTTGCAGACAGCAAAGAGTGGTCTAAGTAATTAGTCCAACCAGATTCATAACCACTATTACATTCTGTGGCAAACAACCCATAGGCATCCATATGATTTCTTTTTTCCTTACAAGAAAACCCTCCTACAACTCAATGTGGTTTTCCCTCTTCTGCATGGCAATTGGGTCCTTTTTATCAACAAGACAAGTGTGATGGTAACTCAGCTGAGAGTGACAGGGTGAGGTTATAAGTGTGTATGTGTCCCCATATTAGGGATAGAAAGTCAGGGGCTGACAATGACCATAGAGAAAAATATCAAGACTCCAAATCTTAAACCAGTTTTGTGCCCCCCCCCCCCCCTACCTTCACCATTTCGGTATTGTTTTTGGTTCGGATTCTATCTTTCGACTCTACTCTGAAACCCTAATAAATTCACATAGTGCTAATTTTCGAGATAATCTCATTGAACTATCAAAATTTTTTATAAAATCAAAGTGCTACTTGGTGGGTTCCTCTACCATTCAAGGAGGTACATGTAATGTGAAAATAAGAAAGAGAGAGAGAGAGAGTGACAAGGGAAAGTCACTAAAACCCTTCACATGCTAGACAGCGAGGCAGTGTGTACCCTCTTTGCAGATCCGGGCACACCTCCATTTTCCTTTCCTCACCATTTATGGACGCCTACTCTTTCATAGTAGAGGTGTTCAAGTCGAACTTAAAATTTATATATTCAAATTTCATGGATTAAACTTAGGTTAGAGCCGATTAAGCTGAACAGCTAACTCTAGAGAATATGGTCCTCGTAATATCATGTACATAGGTACTTTGTGCAGAAGATTTTTTAGGTGTGGGTGCACAGTTTTTTCTTCTTGAAGATATATACATTATGCAACTTAAGAGACAACGAGTACTTACTGTATATCAGTCATTTTCTTTCATTTTCAAGCTTTTAATTCTCCCCATGTGTAATGTTCAGTCACTTTTAGTTAGGCCAAAAAACCATAACCCAGAAATATTAAAAAAATCATCTTGTAATTATATACATATATATTAGCTAGCGGAAAGACCACAGCCTAAACCTATGCTGACAATACTTTGTTTGTAAGGATGAAAGAGGCCCTCGAAACCCTAGCTAATAAGGTTTGGGATTGGGAGACGCCCTAAATATCTCTACTTCATGGCCAGAGACCACATTGCCTAAAACTTTCACCAAATTATGCGGCTTCTTCATCGTTATATTTTTTTAGATTTCCCATCTTAGTGATCTTTGCCATCAAGTAAACACACGAGACTCTAATCAAATTCAGAATCAGGTCGAATCGAACCGTAAAACTCTTTCAACTTTATTTTCTCCACTCTGGAGGTTCTATTTAGAGATGTCACCACTTGACTCAATAGAGGTAACTTGTTTATGAAAAGGATAAATTATATTGGTAGTCATCTAATTATTAGTAAATTTTATTTTTGGTCAATCAATTATAGAAAGTTACAAAACGTTCACCCAATTATTAAAAAAGTAAAATTGAAAAAAATATCAAATTACATAATGTGTAAACATTGAGGGTTTATTTTTTTAGTATCAAGACTAAATTGACACAATGTATAAATGTTGAGGGTTAAAGTTGTTATTATGCCAATTTTAAATGCTGCCACATCATCTTCCGTAAGCCATTTAATGGTTGGTTACCAAAAAAAATTGAATAGTTGGATGACTATTTTGTAATTTGTCATAGTTGGGTGTAGAGCTGTCTATGGGCTAAGCCGAGGTCCGATTCCAAAAAAGTTCATGTCTAGGCCCGTTTTCGGGTTAGCCCGACCCATCCAAAAAAACCCATTTTATTATTTAAAAATAATAAAATATATAAAATATTAACATATTTTATAATTAAATTTAAATTTAAAAAAATATTTTTTATCATTTAAATTGAATTTAGGTCTATTAGGCCAGATCAAGATACAAAAATCCTTATCCAAATCCGATCTAAATAGAGATGGGCCTATCAGGCTGGGCAGGATATACCCGACCCTTAAACAAGTCTAGTTAGGTGACCAAAAAAATATTTATCAATAATTAGATGAGTACAAATATAATTTACATATACATATAACAAGCATCCCATTCAAAGAAATAGAATACGAGTTAAATTGTGGTTTTTAACCTTTTTTTTTTTATGACTTACAAGAAGAGGACAAAACTTGACAACAACACGACTCGAACTCAAATCACATTTAAAACGATGAATATCTTGATTATCAGGCCAACACGAGTTTAACTTTTCATCTTTTTAGGGAGTGCTGAGGCAGATTTGAGGGATGAAAAGTTGCCTAGTCTTTCCACACGTACGCATCCCCTCTCTCTAAATAATTGGTTGATGAATGCAAGATTAGGCTGGATATTGTGGTATCCTGTCCAGCTCATATGGGCCACAATTTTAGGCAATTTGGTCATATGGGTTTTCTACGAGTTTTGGGTCCATAATTCTACTTCCACCCTGCATTTTCATACCTTCCCAAAGTCAGTAAACCCACAGCAGATGTTCATATTAACCTAAATATTATAACACCGCTCAACCATTGTTTCTATTTTGGTCATTCGAAAATTTTTTAATTAATTTGGTCGCTGTCAATAAAAAGATTGACCAAAATTATCAATTTACTGCTAAATTTAATGAAATGTTCTTATTTCTTTTCTTTTTTATTAGATCTCACTTTTTTTTAAAGAGTTTGTCGCTTCTTTCATTGTACCATCACTTTTGAGTGTTGTCTTCTCATTTCTTTTTATTTTCCTTGTTTTCCTTCTCATTTTTTCGTTATCATTGTTGTGATCGTCTGACATCCTCTCCGATGTCAGACTGTAAATTCAAAACCATCAAAGTGGAGTTTAAAGCCTTCTCTTTAGATTTATAGGATTATATTTTTCAAATATTGTGAGATCACTCCCAAAAGTTTAGAATTTCCTTGCTTCGATCTTCTAACCCCGTCGTCGATATGACCTGGTTTTGAGATGTCTTTTATTTTTGAGATCACTGGCAGTCGTTCAATAAAAATATTGCGATGGTTTAGGTTTCTAAGTGAGAAGTGAAATAACGAAGAGAGGGAGAGGAGATAGAAAAAATAAACGATTTAAAAAAAAATTAACAGTGGAGGAGACAGAAATAGATTTAACGGTTGAATGATCAGTTTGATCAATTTTTTAAATGACAATGACTAAACCAACAAAAAGAATTGAAGTGACCAAAATAATAACAAAAGATTTTGGATAGTTTCTTCTATGAATGGCCACATGATTACAGTGTGTATATGTTTATATCTTAACAGTGAGTTGAAAAGGAAACAAAAATCAAAGTTGAGAGTTATGAATTCTAATTCCATCCCATCTTCTGATTTAATTACTTTAGGGTTTGAAGAGTTTAGAAATAGTTTAGCAAAGGTTAAAATATGTTATCAGGCCTTGTATTTAGATAATATTTAAAATTTAACCCCTATACTTAAAAAATAAGTCATGTTAGTTTTTTAATTTAAAAATATCAGTTCAATCATTAATATTATCGGTATTTTTTCAATTTTTTTCAATTTGACATGTTGATTACAACACCCTCATATGACATTGTATATAATTGATAAAAAATAAACATGTTAACTCGACAAATTTTGACAAAAATTACAAACAAAAAAAAATGATTGGAGTAGAATTTTAAAATTAAAAAATTAAGAAGATTGAATTATTATAATACAGTGACTAAATCTAAAATTCTCTATAAGAAGAGGGAGTAATAGCAAATTTTAACCTTTAGCAAACGTGTTGAAGAAAACCATAATAAATTGAGAGTCCATGAACGAATGGAGGGCATTGTACGACTACTTGTTTATAACAGTTTGATTTCTTCACTTTTAAGTATGTTTGAAACAAATCTTAGCTCGATTGATATGTGCATTATTGTCAATATAAGAATACGTGAGTTGGAGTGTGTTGAAGCACATTATCTTCTTATTTATGGATTAGAGAAAAGCTATAAATAATTTTATTATTTGTGCCAAAAACAATAGATACGATCAAAACCTACAAAGAGATTATTAAAAAATAGTATATATCGATCAATACCCATAATAATCAACACATGTTGGATTTTTATTTTATTTTTATGATTTTTATTCGCATAAACCGTGTGATAAGAATTTTAATATCAAGTTAAGCATTTATCAATTTTAAAAAAACAGCTTTTCAAATTTTAACCTCACAGTTATTTATCTCTGCATGGTTGGATTTTTTATTACACGTGTATTCAGAGAGAACAACAAAGTCGCCGATAGACCAGTAACAATGGCACTTTCAAAGTCTTTAGGTAAGTATAGTTATATACAATCCTCTGATGAAATTCTTTAAAGATTAAGATGATTATAACCATTTTTTTTAATTGAATTGATGGTTAGACCGATCAAATCATTGATTTTCGATTTGATCTGTTAGTCTGATTTGATTAAATAAATTATTTTAAAAATCATAAAAATACTAATACAAATTTTTAATAGATCAAATAAAATCTCAAAGCAAAGAATCCCACGATTTAATTATTCATTAATTACCAATATATCTTAAGATTAAGAATAAAATATTTTTAATCATTTTTTTCGTAAGGAGTTGGATGAGAAAAAACTCTCATGTTTAGTTCTGTAGTAGAGATGGTCAGATGGAATTCATAAACAACCATTAACTATAATCCCAAAAGAACAAGAAGAATGAAGGGGATATCTTATCTAAGTAATCGGATTTGTTTCAGTAGATATGCTCTTCAAGCACTTGAACCCGCTTGGATTACATCTAGACAAATAGAAGCGGGGCGTCGCGCAATGACATGAAATGTACGTCGTGGTGAAAAAATATGGGTACATATATTTCCAAACAAACCAGTTACGATAAGACCTACAGAAACACGTACGGGTTCAGGGAAAGAACTGATCATATCTGCTCTTTTTGACACAATGCCTAGAACTACCCATATCCCTCAATCCCATAAATAAGAAGATAATACGCATCAACGCACTGAAACTCACATCCTCTTTCATTGACAACAATGCACATATCAATCGAACCAATACTCAATTGGTTTTTTTCAATAATTTTATTTCAGCATATCTTAGTATCCTTTCACTTACATATTTTTAGAAAAAAATAAAACTGGGATGGGTGAGATTTGACTTGTACTGTAGTCCCTGGTCCTGGGGGGACTTTCATTTGTAAAGTGATTATTGAGCTATGAAAGTGATGAGACAACCCACATTAAAAACTTCATACACACTTTGGAAGCTGCTGCTTTCATAAATGGGGTCTCCACTTCACCCTAAAAATCATAATATCAATGTTCCTTGTAATCTCTAGAGCCATGCAATGCCATCACCATCATCTCTTGCATGCCACAATCTTACCCTACACTTCTTTATCAATCATTTTCTAATTTACTTCTTTTATTGTTCATTGCAATATGATTCTCACTATCTTGTACCACTCCATTGCCATAAAAATTGTATGCCTTCTTTCATGAAATTATTATACATTTAATTTGATGACCGTATTTAAACCTAAAAATTACCCCACAATTTGATGCCATTAATTGATTCTTTATTAATCCATTTTCATACCCCCTTTTTTCCCTCCCAAACCACCATTGAAATCCCAACTACATCCTTTTGATTGTTGTTTTGTTCAAATCGGGTTTTTTTTAAGTTATTATCATTTTTTTTTAATATATTGGTGTGATTAATGGTAGTATCTGTTCATATTTTCTTAATCCTTTGACAATGCCCACACATTTTGCACACACAAGTACTCAAACTCGAGACCCTTAGGATGAACAACATTCTCTTTACCACTGAAGCCACTTGTTGGATTCTTTAAATTATTATCATTATCAATCATTACAAACACTTTATTTTATAATTAATTCACCCGCATACGATTTATGTAAGTGAAACTTGAATCTGGACACTCAAGATTTTAAGATTTTAACTTTGTCATTTCAACCAAGGTCTTATGAGTTGAGCTACGTTGCAGATTTTAGCATTAAGATTTGGGGAGGTTTAACTAAAATTTTCAAAAAAATCTGAAGGATTTAACGAGAATATTTAAACATTTTGATAGCTCTAATTAAAACTTTCAGATTTTTAAAAGCTTAATGAGATTTGATAAAAATTTTGGAGGGATCTAATTAAAAATTTTGAAAAGTTTAATGAGAAATTCCAAATTTTTGAAATGGGGTCTGAAAAGAATTTTCAAACAATTTGAAGGTGTTTTATTTCGCCTCATTAAAAGGGTTTTTCTTTTTGGTTTTTTGAAAATGCGACTTACAATTATATCAACAATTATCGTCAGAATTAATAATTACAAACATTTAATTGTATACCTAATTTAACTCAAATTAACTTACCTACACATAATTAACTCGAATTTGAATACTCTTATCTCGAAATCTCTTCCATATCATATCATTTCATTTAACACTTAGTTGATTACCATTTAAAAAAACATTATCTAGTCGATTGAGTCTTAACCCAATTGACATTGATATTATTACCAATGCAAGATAATGTGAGTTCAAGTGCATTAAAAGGCATTATCCTCTTATTTACAGGTAGTTCTAGATATTATTTCGAAAAAAACAAATATAATCAAAACTTATAACGAAAATATTAAAAAAATATATCTAATTATTAAGGGATCCAATGTTTTTATTTCTCCTAACAAGTGATCTTCCAAGATTTTTCTTTTTACTTCATTTCTCCCTTACCAATGCAAAAAAAAAAAAAAAAAGCAGATGGGTCCAGTGCAGATTGAGATGAATTTTGGACCACAACTACACATGGAATGGTGAACTGTAATTACAGACCTGCTAGTTTTATTCATAGAAGACCCACTAACCCCAAATCAATAAAGGCTATTTAAGCTTTTAAATTTGTGTTTGACCTTGTTGTGTCACTCGCCTTTTAGCAAAGGAACAATACTATCGGCATCCCCAGACATGACGAACAAAACAGAAATGATAGAAATCAACCAACTACAAAAGGACAATTTTATTTTATTGCAATATGGCCCCCAGAAATAACTTCCCCAAAGTGAACACCAGAATATACACATGAAGAAAAAAACACTAGACTCTGCTAGGATTAGAAATAGGAATAGCCAACTGGGTAGCCAGGATGGCACAACCCACAACAAATACATATGTGATGTTTGACTTACCTATGATGCTATATTTTAACGGAGTAAAATTATTGTCAACTCACACGTCAAGGAAGCCTTGTGATTGTATCACTGGATTGAGAGCTGAGATTCTGATTTAGTGTGACTGTGTATAAAACTTTGATTTGACTCAATCGTATGCATTTATTAAAAAAAAAAAATCATTGATTGGGTTTAGCTCAGTTTGTATCGACATTGTTACCGGTATAGAAAGATTTGGGTTCTGCATGTTAAAGGATAATTATCCTACTATTTAAAGATTTAAATTTTACCTTACAAATTAAAGGGATTGGGTCAGCAGGGTTTGAATCTCGGTCATGGTGGTCTAAACAAGTCTCTCATGTTGTTGGTGTAGATATATCTGTTTGTGTGTATTATATAAACAAAATGATATCATTGTATGTAACGATAATATTAGTTATTTATGAAATCTGAACTATAATCAAAATATTATCTAGACAATTACACGGAATCGGAATTTATGTATAGTTTTAAGATTTAATAAAAAAGGAGGGAAAACTGAAAACCCCGAGCAACACAATGAAGAGTGGGGGGCAATGCGGGTTACACCAAAGGACAAAGAGAAGCCAATGGGAGGGAATTGCAGTGCAGAGGGCCTAAGAACGGTGGCAATTGACATAACAGTGGGTGGTGGTGGGTGCTGTGCTGTGCTGTTGATCTGGGGTTGTTAATGCTGCTTTGTCTCATGCATTGGCTGCTTTGATTCACACAAACCCTTTCTAAAGGATCCATTTTACCTGTTTTGTCCTGATGGCTCAGACCCCTCCTTCCTTTTCCCTCTGTGTGTGCTTTTACTACCATCACTGCAAAGGGTAGGTATGTGGCCCCATTTGTGGGCCTATTGGGGCCCATTCACTGCCTCAGCCCAGGTTTCACACGTACATCAATGCTCTCTCTTGACTTGACCTCTCTTCTGTTTATACTTTTAACCTTATATATTTATAATAGCATTTAGGTTCAGACTTCATCATCAAAAACATATCATGGCTTGATTTTTTTTCAAATAATTTCGAGTCAAAATTTTATCATGTGTAAGTTTTATCAAATTGATTTTGATTTAGATTTGAATTTATTTCGATTTTTAATTTGTTATATTTTATATTGAGTTTATTTTAATTTTAATTAATCGAATATGAAAGGCTACGGCTTAATCCCCAAATTAGAAAATTTTATTTTTTATTTTTTAAAGTGTATAAAATTATAAATTAGTAACGATAAAATTACACTTTGATCCTAAAAATGATAAAATATTAGCTAATATAACTCTTATCGAAATTTCTAACTTAAATTCATCCCAAAAAAATTCCTAGCTTCATCGCTACGAACATGTATTATTTATGCTTTTGTACTAGACTTAAAACACTATTTGGGATCTAAACTTAACAACTACTCCACATTAGGGTCCGAACTTATTTTTTGGATTCGGTAATTGTTCCCACATTGGAGCATGAACTTTTTTTAGTCCAAATAAGTCCCTAAATTTGACATTTGTTCCCACATTGAGACTTTAACTCTTTTTGTCCTATTATTTCTTTGAGATCCCTAAAATTCAAGCTCTAATGTGTGAGCAATGGTCGCGTTAAAGAGTTAACTTGGACAAAAGGAAAAAATGCAAACCCCAATGTACAAAAATTATTATGTTCAAACCCTAATGATATATAAAAACAATTACAGACTTCAGAGATTGACATGAACAAAAAAGTTTAAACCCCAATGTACAAAAATAATTAAGTTCAAACCCTAATAATTTATGAAAACAATTACAAAGTTAAAAAACTAACTTGAAAAAGAATTTTAAACCCCGATTTATAACACCTTAAAAAAGAAGCATTATGAATTTATAGGTAAAAGACGTCTCTAGCCCCTCTCAATTTTGATATTGAGCAAACTAGTCCCTCTAAAAAATTAGAACAATTTAATCCCTGACAATTTTGAAAGTAAGCAATTAAGGATAATTAATCATGACGTTAATATCTTTCTTCAATTGTGCATAAGTTTGATAGGTACAATAACAAATTTAGCCCTTGATGTTTACATATTTTTGTTAATTTGGTATTGATTCTAAAAATTCAACAAATTTAACCTAAACATTTACACATTTATAAAATATTACGAGCTAAATTTGTTAAATCATGACCAAATTGATAGAATGTGTGAATTATGACAGCTAAATTTATTGTTATACCAATCAAATTTTAAGAAAAACATTAATTGTCCTTATTTTCTCACTATGAAATTAATAGAGATTAAATTACTTCAATTTTTCTGAGAGGGACCAATTTGCTCGATATTGAAATGAAGAGGGACTGAAGAGACTTTTAACCAAAATTATAATAATACTTCATTTATTGGATGTTCCTGTTTAGCAGGAAATTTGGTGAAGAGGATGGGTCCTACCTCTACCTTTTTGCTTACAGCCTGGAAATGGGCCCCAACTTGGCCATATTTCTTTTTATAGGAAATCCCAGCCACAAAAAAATGAAAAATATGTATTATGATGATTATAGTTACTTGATGGAAACAACAGATTGGGCTGCTAATTGTAGGGATTTTTAATCGAAAGTTGATTAATTTTTTTTTGAAATTTCGATTAATAATTAATTTAATTTGAAATTGAGTAATTAATTAAATTAATAAATTTAATAAATAATATTATATATTATATATTATATGTATTAAGTTATTATTAATTCGGATAATTGGGTCAAGCGAACATTACCAATTTTTTTATATGTTTTATATTTGTTTTATCAAAAGAAAATATAAATTTTGATTAATTCGATTAACCGATCGAATTAACGGAAATATTTTGATTAGGTTAATTTTTTTTTAAAAAAATTGATCTAGTTAATAGTTAATAGATTAAAAAGTTCAATCAATTTAATTAATATTAATTCAATTCAATTAACCATTTGAATACTCTTAACAAATCGTACCATACCGGAGAAAATAAAAATAAAAAAAAACATGTTTCCTATGATGTTTCTATGCCAAATGCTAAGGCTTAGGTTGTTTTCGTTTTCGTTTTTTGAAAAATGTGTTTAGTTGATATTTTTTAAAATGGGTTACGAAAAAAGAATATAAAAAACATGTGAAATTTTAAAAAGAAAAAAATTGTTTTCACT
This sequence comes from Kokia cookei, assembly GCA_039519145.1. NCBI lineage: Eukaryota > Viridiplantae > Streptophyta > Magnoliopsida > Malvales > Malvaceae > Kokia > Kokia cookei. Next base: position 38,716,929 of record CM076901.1, read on the forward strand.
AAAAATTATTTTGTAAAAGTAAAAATGATGAAACAATGATTTTTTAATTTTAAGTTAATTGTTCATGATTCAAACCCATATAAACGTAAAAATAAAATTAAAAATTAAAAAAAATATTAAATTTGGTACACTGATTTGAGTCAATATAAATGTCAACATATTTTATTTATTTCTCTTTGTTCGCATTATTAAAAATAGTTACCAAACATGTTTTCTCATTTTCATTATGGAAAATAATTTTTTATTTTTATTTATTAAATGTGTTTCTCAATTAAAAAGATAGAACACTAAAAACTATTTTTTGAAAATAAAAATAAAAGATATTGTCAAAAACCAAACGAAGCTTAAACACGGTTCTTGAAAATCTTTTTCCACGATAGTTTTGGAGCTTAACAATTACTTCCACGTGAACTTTTTTTTTTATTTAAATTAGTTTCTAAATTTGATAATTGTTTTCGCATTTGAATTTTTTTTGTTTACATTAGTCCATATACTTTCATGAACTCAACGATTATTCTCATATTAGGTTTGAATATTTTTCGTTCAGATTAATTATTGATATGACGTAAAAACAATTATCAAGTTCAGATTCCAATATATCTTCAATTATCTAGTTTAAGCCTTAATACAAGAATAATTATCAAATTCATGAATTAACTTGAAAAAGAAAATAAAATTTTAATATAAAATTATTATGAATTTTAAGGCAAAAATAATAATTTAATCTAAACAAATTTATAAATTTAGTTTTGAATTTAAATATTATGAAATAATATTTTGTGATTTATCTTAAAAACTATAAACTAGACTTTTCGGTGGACATATGTTTCAAACGAGCTTAGTTTCTCATTGCTTTCAATTTTTTGTCGGTTTATATATGTCAGTATAAATTTTTTGGGGTAAATTATAAAATAAAAAGTAAAATCCTAATAACAACGGAATTAACGCGATTTGAACTCAAGTTACACTTGAGATAATAAACATTTTGATCAACAGGTCAACACACGAGATTCTCTATTAGTACAAGTTTAAATTATCAAATAATAAGTACTTACAAATTTATAGCATATTTAGATAATCACTTCAATTATTAATTAGTAAGTTTTATGTAATCAAGCATAATTTATCTTAATCATTTGTTTTAATTCTTATCGGATAAATATAAAAATTATATATAAATTTTGATTTCATTAATAATATTATATATGAATTTTGATTTTTATGACTTTATATATGAAATTGTGATTTGATTCAATTTTCACAAATTTCTAATAACATTATCGAATTAGCATTATTTTATATCGATATATTGCATATACAAACAATTATACTAATATGATATGAATATAAATATATATATGTATTTATTTCTTTAAATGTGTGTAATTGAATCAAATCAAAGTTTCATGTATATATATGAACTACAATTCAAGTTTCATGTATATAATTATACCAAATCAAAGTTCATGTATCAAATTATAATTAAACCGAAGTTCATACATTAACAAGAAAATATAATTGTTATCTTAATAAATACACTTTCTATAATTATTATAAACATAAATATTAAAACTATACATGATGTTTGATTAAATGTGAAATATCATACATTAACTTTGATTTTGTGTAATTTTATACATGAAATTTTGATTTTATTCAAATTTTTACAAATCACTAACAACATTCTCGAATTAGCACTATTTTATGTTGATATATATTATTTAAATGTGTACAAATGAATCAAAATCAAATTTTCATGTATACATATGAACCACAATTTAAATTTCATGTCTATAATTACATCAAATTGAAGTTTATATATCAAATTACAAATTAAATCAGAATTCATATATAAATTTAATATTTAACCCATTATTATATAATGTTGAAACACACCCTAGAATTTGGTATCAAATTGAAAGTACAATGTTTCATCAAGAAAACTTTCCATGGAAAATTAAAGAAAAACATGAATGGACATGCATCCATTAATAATACCTATACACAGTCATTAACATCTTTTTCGACAATGAAAGCAAATAAAAGGTACTTCAAAATTTATATAATTATCATTTTAGTTTTTTTCTTTAAAGTTAAATTTCATCATTGACTTTTTAAATAAAGTTGGATTATTTTTTAATAAAAATATTGAGTAAAATATTAATTTTTAACAATGTTGACGTGGTAATCAGCATGATAATTTACATGTATTTCATATCAACATGATACTATTTATTTTGTATGTTACATCAATAAATAAATTTAAATTTTATAAAAATATTCAAGAATTATTGTATGTTGGATATGTTAAAAATATTTTAATTATAATTTAAAACTTTTTTATTATAATATTTAAGTTCACGAATTATTATATTTTAATTATATTAAATAATTCAAATAAAAATATTATTATTTTAAACTACTATAATAAAAATATAATATTTAAAAATTTATTAAATATTAAACAGTAAAATTAAATGCAATATATGTGACAATGGAAGCTAGTGATTTGAAGTGCTTATGGGTGGGCAGATTATTTGAATAAGATTTGATATAATTGTAATTTTATATTAAAATTAATATTTTCTATTTTTATGTTTTAAAATTAAATTTGTATAAAAATTTAATAATATTTTAACGTAGTGACAAGAGCATTATGTTATAAACACGAGAGTGTGAGTTCAATCCTAATCAATTTTATATCATATCTGTTTTTTATATAATGTCTAGAACTACTTATAATTTTTTTTAATTTTTAAACAAAAAAATAATACGTTTCAACACAATCAAATTTATATTTTTTTCGTTAACAAAATATCAAATCACAGTAATAATGGGTTTCGCTTCGTAAGCAAAAGGTCCCTAAGTGGGCCTCACTTCCCTTTATCAAATCAAATCAAATCTTTGCTCTCATCTCAGAGCACACCTGTCATCCGTTTGAACACCTGGGCGGATCTGATTGATTTCACCTTCCCCCAACTCTACTCTGATGCTTTCCCTCCAAATCCTCCACCCCCTCTCTCTTTCCCTCTAGCAGTTGGCATGAAATCTTACGTGGCTTACGCCCACATCACGTCTGAAATCATGGTTCACGTTTTTTTAAAAATAAAAATTAAAAAATAATATTTCAAAAATAATAATATAATCAATGCCTCTAAAATAATAGTCAATATATCAAGCATAATTTTATACATTCTTAATCATATATATTTTTTAATAAAGGTGCATCAAATACTAACTATTAGAATAAGGATAATTGCACCAAATATTCCAAATTATTACTTTCATGTTAAATTAGTCATCAAAATTTAGAAATTTTTAATTACATTCTTAAATTATCGACATTATATTAATTTTATCTTTTCATCATTAAAATTATTAATTTAACCGTTAAATGACAAATCGAATTTTACATAGCTAAATTTAAAAAGGAACGTTTAAAAAAATAGAACAATGTTACATAATTTTAAAAGTAAAAACTAAAAATAAAACCAAACTGAAAAAAAAAAAGAGTGAACAATACAACTTCTATAATTTTGTAAAAAGTTTTGAAAACCTCAAAATTATTATTTCTAAAACATCTATTTTACAATATTTATTATTTTTCTTAAAAATCTTCAAATAAGATCTAACATGTCATTAATAGATAAATTAATGATTTTAGTAACAAAAGAACATAATTTATATAAACTTGATAATTTAAGGATGAAATTTAAATGATTTGAAATTAAGGGATAATTTAAAATAAGGGTTATAATTTGGAATGTTTGGTGTAATTAGCTCTTAGAATAATGAATCCTTAAATGGCGACCACACAGAAAAATTGTTTAGAGGAATTTACAATAATAACCCCATATTGATGTCCAAATATATGTACACAAGAGTAATAAACTCGTCGAAAGTCCGACAGCATTGAAACAGCCACTCGCCACATCCAACGACCCCAGTGTCCGTAAATTTTTGTCGGACACGTGGAGAAAAACTATTTACCCACAAGGAAACGGCACCATTTCGAAATCAATTTTTTATTTTTTTTAATTCGTAGGGTATAGTAAAAAGGATAAAATTGGTTGTTTATTAAAATGACGAGGATCAAAATTCAAAATGCACGGAAAATCTTTCCTTTTACTTTTAACGATCCTTCGGTGTCATAAGGGAATTAAAGAAAAAGAAGAAGGGCAATTTGGTCTATATCCGAAATAATTGGTCCAATCAATCTTTACGATTTATAAGTTTTGCAATCTTCATGCAACTCATAATTGAGTTATGCGCCGAGAATAATTGAAACATCATGAGGACTAGCTTCGGCGGCTTTGACTAAAAGGCCCTTGAGAATATTAATTAATTATTATAAATAACAAAATTCCTTTTTCTCTTTTCTACCATCATATCCCCACCGTTCATCATATAAATTATAAATAACATGAGAAAAATGACCAAAAAGAAAGTGGGTCCCTGTTTTCACTAAGATGGAGGGAAAGGGGGAGAGGGGGGGTTTATCTACGGTTGCTGTACATCCGGATCAGAGGATCGTAACCGCTTGGGTGGCGGCTCTTCTTGGCCGCTGTTAGAGCCGGGAATTTCGGATCGGGTGTCACAACTGCCGCAAGCGGCCGCGTCGAGCACGCCTACTGGGCTTGGTGGCGCGGTTGACGGCTGCTCTACTCTTAACTCCTTGAATCGAGCAGATGGACACGTGTCGACGAGGTATTCATCCATTAGTTGGTGACAGCTTCTCACCATTTCCTATCCCAAAGAAAAGGGCAAAAATGAAAAAAAAAAAAAAAGAGAAAAGAAAAATCACCACCAGATTTTATAAATTTAAACACAGCTTTCTATGCTTCTTTAATCTTCGAAATTCTCGCAAAAAAAAGATATTTGCAAAATGACCCTTCAAGAAACGCAAAATTTACAAATAAACTTAAACAACATACCGTGTTTACACTCTCGTGAAAAAAAACGCCACGAGCTGGACATTTCCAACTGTCTCCGGTAGCACAAAGCAAGGCGGCAGCTGCCATAGTCGACGGCGCATATCGGAGGAAATCAATTACTGTAAATACCAAAAACAAAAGTTTAACGAATTTCAATTAAAATCTTCTTTTCTTTTGTAAAGATTAAAAGTATTACCACGGGTAGTGCTGAGAATGAGATCCGAAGAAGCAGAGATAATAGAAGAAAACGAATCGGGTAATCGGGTCGAGCAAGAAGGGAGCTTAGAGATGAAGTGATGGAGATAATCAAAGGGAGTTACTGAACATAATCTCCAATTAAGAGCAGCCATTACACGAAGCTCCATTCTTTGGATGGTTTTAGGTTCAAAAACGAATCTGGGTTCGAATACTTGAAGGTCCAGTAACAATGGCACTTGGGGTTCTTCCATTTTCGCTGCCAAAGATAAACACGCCACCGATAGAAGCTGAAACGGCCACCCATTTGCTTGCTATGGGACCAAATTGAAAAAAAATTAAAAAAAGTACAGAATTTTGAAACAAATACAGAGGAAACGGTGTCTTTTTTTCTTTTACCGGAAGTGAATAAGAAGACAGGTAACGATCGAAGTAGTTGACGGAGAGAAACGCCGTTACTGGACTGAAATGATAGTGTGCATGCACCTGCATTTGCCTCATGATTATATCAACAATCAATAAATTTAAATTTGTTCCTACTATACGTTTTGTGTATATAAATGAGAAAAATTGTGGACCTTTAGCATCCAATTAATGGAGTCTTGACGGGATATAACGTCGACGGAACGGTCCTGGCAACGGCGGAGATAATCGAGTAAAGGCATATGATGGGATTCCGAGTCGATGAGTTTTGAAATGGCATTCTCATCGGGCTTTGGATAATACTTGTCATGGTGGCCGGAAAACGGTTCGGGTTCCCAGGTTACCACTTCACCGGCGTCCTCACCGCAAGACAAACCGGTGCTGCCGCTACTAGCAGCGGAGACGGAGGAACTGTTCAAGGGAGTTGAGTGAGAGTGAGAGAGGGACATTTGGATGATGGTGATTATAAAGATGCGGCTGATGGACGGCCGCAACGGCATTTACTGGAGGGATAGAAGCTTTGCCGGTTGCAGTTGCAGCGATATCGATGACGGCCGCGATGGAGTGGAGGAGTGAGTCGGTAGTGTTGGTGGTATTTCGTCTGGTCATTTAGCTTTTGTGGTTTTTATGGAGAGTTTTGTTTCTCAGTTTTTATGGAGATTTGGTATTTCCCATTCTTTTTTATAACAAAAAGTATAAAAAGACCATAAATGTGAATAAAAAAATAAGTTGAACTGTTTTTGTTTCTATGCAAGATAAATATAATTATTTATTTGTTTGTGTATCTAATAAATACAAATAAGTGTTATATTAGTAATTAAATTGTGAAAATTAAAATTAAAATTAATTCTTTCAAAACAAGCAGAATTTTATCAAGGAAATTTCATAAAGAACCGAAAATATAAAACCTTCACGTGGTCTAATAAATTAAATTTACCATGGTGAATATTATAAATCCTAAAAACAAGATTGTATAGTGTTTAAATTCCTTAGGACTCTCATATTGTATATAAGATTTAATCTTGACCGTCGATATAATTTAAACTGCACTGTTGGATCTGAAGAAGCTCAACTATAAATAAAGACATTCTCCCACATTTGTAATCATTCCATTTAAAGTTATCGAACGTATTTTAGAGCATTTACTTAAACAACTTGTGTGCATTACTTGCTTGTGGCTTTTTTGGTTCTTTAATTGCTTCTTTGTTTGAATGTTTTGCTTCCGCTAAGTTTCGTTGCCTTAGAGAATTTCCTTAGAGAATTCTAACTTTTCGTGAGTTAGGTTGACTTAAGCGAATTTGAAGCTAAGTTTCTATCTTAAGTCACGCGATTTGTGAGACTATAGTTCTAGCCCTGTGATACTAGGGAGTGGTGAGGAACACCCAATCTTAAAGGAGCAATAATCTTGCGAAAAAAACATACAATTAAAACTTCTCTGTCTCCAGACAAACATTGGCGCAAGCTGAACCTTGGCACCATCGAGACATAACCTACAAAAGAACTTAAAGAAAAACACAGATAAAAAATCACAAAAAATGAAACAAAAGGTGGAAAATGAACATATGGTGATCGGATTAGATCCGACTAAGTGCTAGGGGCAAAGGTTGAGATGGATGAAAGGAGATAACGATGCAGAAAAGAGGAAGAGGGAAAATAGGGGGGAAAGGAAAAGTAATGCTAAAATCTAGAGTAAAATAGAGAAGGAAGTTGCGGGGAGGAGAAGAGGAAGGATATGAAAATTCGATGTGTAACACCCTATTCCTGACCCGATCGTCGAGTCTGTGCTATAGTGTCACATTCGTTGCCGGAGCAATTACGATCAATGCGCAATTAAAATATACAATTTAATGATAAATTCAAACAATTATACAACCAACATGAAATACAATCATTATTGGGTTTTGTACGAGTTTACAAAAGCTCTTAAGTTAAATCAAAATCGAAATAGGACTAAAATGAAAATATTCAAAATTCAAGGTCGACGTCGCGACGTGAGGGTGTTTCTCATCGTGATGTGACATGTTGACTTGACCAATGACCTTCTCGTGGCGACAGGATTCCTCATCGCATCATGGCTTGGAATTCAACCCTCATCGCGACATCACACTAGCTTTACAATTTTTCATCCTAAAAACTACAATCTCACCACAACCAATACATGACCTAAATCCTATCCCATTTTGACCAAATGTACTGTGAATATGAACCACAATATCTTCTAATCACTACAATACATATCATCCATACCTATTTAACTCATTACAACTATTATTGAAACACTTAAGCACCATTTCTTAATGTTAAACAATGACTTCAACCATCAATTAAGAGAATTACAACACATTAATTCTACCATCTAATTCTAACATACTCATCAAGGATTCATACTGTCATAAACCAAAATTTAAATGTCTTCTGCAAAACATTACCTAAGTGAACCTTTAGCCATTAGTGAAATTCATATAACGTTCTATGATCATTTTACAAGTTTACAACCATTGCAACCTAATTACTCCATATATATATATATCAACATTCATGAGCTAAGGTGAATTTAAGCATAATTTGGAAATCAAATGGACATCGCCTAGGTACATGCCTCCAAAAAAAAAAAGAGGTACACAATCATTGTTGATTTTGAGATCTTTGATTGGATATTGTTGTTCTCACTCGAGATCTCGAATCGAACTTAACTTGCACACAGAAAATAAATTGTATGTTGAGTAATAAACTCAGTAGTAAATATAGAATTTACAATAATATTAACAAGCTTATGCAAATGTATGTACTGAATTTAAATTCCATCCATTAATCAATCCCATACAGTTTTCATACCAAATTATTCTTTTATCACATTACTTATACATGTCATACCATTCCACAATATTTTCCCCAAATTATCTTATCATTTAATACCACATCTATACACATATATTTATTCAAATTCATAACATCATTGTAACATATGCTTGATCACTTACATACAATAGTTATAAGCATAAACATTCAATTCCACTCCATTTAATTTAGTAATTTATGAGTTTATTAGCTCAATTATTCGATTAACTTTAAAAGCTTGTTTTCAACTCATTTCACATACGGTTGTGTTTCGTATTTCACTTCATTTACCATTTAACCAATTTACATGCATTTAACCAACTTGCATTTCAATTTGGCACCTCAGTGCATCATGAATAAACCGAAGGAAATATACTAGCACACGTAGTGCATCGTTGGACAAGTCGAAGCATTTATACTGGCACATACAGTACATCATCAAATATATCAAAGCAACTGTTTTGGCACACATAGTGCATCATCGAATATATCAAAGTGATTTACCGGCACACACAATGCATTATCATATAAATCGAAGGATAACCTGTACATTTAATAGGTAACCAATTTTCAATTCCATTATCAGATTGTTCCACATTTTATCAATCTCATTTTCATCATCAATTCACCATTCCAATACCCTATATAAAAATCTCAACTCAATTTCATACTTTCATCAAATTACATTATTTTCATTTCTATTCAATTTAATCCTCTATCTGAATAATCAAACATATTCTTGCCAATTCAATTTCAACTAACAAATCTCAGCTTACCTCCATATCTTACAATGTAAAACAATAGAAATGTGCAACAATTAAAGTGATTTGAATTATAGAAATATAAATCGAAAACTTCAAGCTATTTATTGACGATTTTAGCTTTTCTTTTCCCTCACAAGAAATCCAGACCGAAGTTAGCAATTTGTTGAAATAAAAGGTTGAGAATCGACCATGGAATTTATCCTTCAATTTCTCTCAATTTCGGTGAGGAAGATGATGTTTTTTCTCTCTCCCCACCGATTTCTAACATATATACATATATTACTTTATTTTTTTATAATATAATTAATTAAAATTTTATAATATATATTTATAACATCCATCTACCGTCGACTAATATTTCTAGGGTGGTGAATCCAACGAGTGGCTCTAGTGGTAAAGAGAATGTTATTCATCCTAGGAGACCCTGGTTCGAGCACATGTGTGTGCAAGGTCTGTGTGCGTTGTCAAAGGGTTAAGAAAGTGTGAACATATACTACCATGTAATAACACCAGTATATTCAAAAAAAAAAAAGTTCTAGGGTGGTAAATTTATCATTTTAATCCTTGATTTAATTACTCTATGTGTCCTCAACTCATTTTCTAATTAAAAATCTGTAGCGATTACACTTTATAATTTAGTCCTTAAACCTTAATTAATCACTATTTTTGCAAAATTACCTATCCAAAATTCAATTCACCTATAATATAACTTTGTACTTGGTTTCCAAAAATGAGACCTCAAAACCGTATTTTTTTGACGCCACTAACTTTCAGGTCGTTACACAATGGATGACCCCGACGTCAAAAGGCTCTTCTCAAGTTTGCAAAATGAGAGATAATAGTACAAGGGCTAGCGGAGAAAAGCTGAGAAAGATAATGTTGTTTTCTTAAAAGGCACAATGTCAAATTTAGCCTTTAACGTTTACAATTTTTTTTTGTCAATTTTGACCCTCAACCTTTTAAAAAAAGACAAATTTAACCACCAACCTTTTGAAATAGAGTCAAATTTCACCATCAATCTTTTGAAAAAGAGTCAAAATGATTTTTTTACAAAAATACCAATAAAATGTTAATTTTTAAACATGATAGTTCGTATGGCAATCCATATTTACTCTATGCTAATTTTTTGAACATTTATGAAAGTTTTATAATTTTGAATTTTGTTGTTGAATATTTTTTTTTATATTTTTTGTATTATTTATTGAAGTGGCATATGAGACAAAAAGTATCATATTAGCATGAAGTGCATATGAACTGCAATATCTGTTAAAAAAAATAAATAAACTCTTTTTAAAAGGTTAATGATCAAATTTAACTTAAAAAATAATGAAGAGACATAAAATATAAACGATGAGAACTAAATTTATCTTTATACCTTTTTAAAATCAAAATTAAGTTTGATGCGTACAATTGTATTACATCAATCATATGCAATGAAATCAAAGTTTATATTATAATTTTCAAATTTTAGTTCTATGGAATGAATTATTATTTTTTCATGTTTTTCAATATCTCTTTTTATGTAATTTAATTAGTTAGAATATGATTTTAATATTTGGTTTGTTGAATTTTAATTATTTTTATTGGAATGTAATATTCTTTTTGAAATGTCTCTAATTCATGAAATTTAAGATTATCTTTAGTAATAGAATTGTTAGAATTTAAGATTACTTGACACGTTATCAAATTTGTTATATTTTATAAAATTACTCGTTCGACCTAATCGTCGGGTCCGAACTACAAAATGTTATAATTGATAATAAAATAATTATAGACATTTAACGAATAAAACGAATCAAAACCCAATAATTTTAATCTTTTAAGTCGTTCAGTACAATTTAAAACCTTTTCTGAGTCTTATACAAACTTACGTAAGCTCTAAAATTGACACAAAATAAGGACCAAACTGCAAAAAATTCAAAACGATGTCGTGATGTGACTACTTCCATGTCATGATGTCACCAAATAGTGTATCACATCACGGTGTCAGACTACTTGACATCGGGACGTCACAAACTGTTGACCATCATTGGGATGAGGAGAGTTCGACATTAAGACGCGAAATCTATTTGGTAAAAAAATATACTAAACATTATAATATTCCCAACAATTCACATTTCATTCCCATAATTAGGAAGCCCAAACATCAAATGTTAGAGATAATAGCAAAAAAATTACAAATTATTATTGTAGAAACGTCCAATAATCAAACTGGGTCAAATTGCAGCCCAAATTTTATAAAAACATTTTACCAAGCTAGATTTGGATTGAGATTCAACTTATCAAAAAATTCATTTTACTATTAAAAATAATGAAATGTAAAAAATTATTTGATAAAAATTATTATTTTTCAATTATTTTGACGTTTAACTTCTAAAAATTTAGTTAAATTATTTTTTTAGATGAAAAAATTAACTGGACTGTGAAAATGTTAGTTACAATGGCATTACAACTCATGTGACGATTTAAGTATACTCATTAAAATTCATAAAAATAAATAAAAATATTAAAAATTCAACCATTTTTTTTTAAAAAGTTGATAAAAGTTTTTAGAAAAATTATCAATGTCAATAATGAAGTACAAGTAAATTGCTATACAAGTTCCAACATCAATGCCATTAAAATTTTAACAGTTTGATCAATTTTTCCGTCCAATACAAAATAAATTGATTAAAATTTATAGTTTAAAAACTAAAATGAGCCAAAAAAAAGAAGATAAATGTGAAGGTTAAATTTATCTCTATTTCAATAATAATTCATAATTAATTATAAAGTTTCTTCTCTTAAAACAAATCTAATGCATTTGCGATAGCCGTCCAATTTCCAAATGTTTTCTTGTGAATTAATATTTTAACATCAACTAAAATATATGTAAGATATGTCGACTGAGCATTAGTTCAATTGGCATGGTCATTGTTGTCAATGCAAGAGAATGTGGGTTCGAATGTGTTGAAGCGCATTATCCTTCTATTTATGGGTTGAGGAGGGGTTATCGGTAGTTCTAGACATCATCTTAAAAAAAGCCCGATATGATCAGAACTATTAGGGTTGTTGTGTAGGGTTTTTAAGGGAGAGAAGTCAATCCTTGATCTCTTATGCTCTCTAGCTTATAGAGAGGATCATTTCTTGTCTTGTAGTGCCACATGTCACCTACATATTTATTTCTAAAATTCAATTGGTAACAATGTGAACGAACTTCTATTAGAATTGAATAGGTGACATTTTAAGAATAAACTATATTTATTTTTAATCTTTTTCATTTATCTAAAGAATCATTTTTTAAAATTTATATTCAACCGTACAAAGACTTGAAAAAAAAATTCAAATAACCTAGATTTCAACATTACCTCTCTCCTCTATTTGAACTTTGGATCATTATGCATGTCTATTAAAATTATTTGGACCGAGAGTAAAGTAATAGATAAATTTATGTTTCATTTAATTATTCATTTATTCATATCAGTGCTTGAAGGAGAAATGCTCTAATGAAGCAACATTTCAACACTTGGGAGGATATCCAACACCACATGAGCTACCTACCTTTGGAATGTCGGGATTGTTCATATACTGTTTAAGAGTTGGGTCCTTGATGTAACCACAAAAGCATGGTTGTTGTTCCTTCAACTTACTGCAACAAGCGGCTGACGGAGGCTGCGACGGTATCATGATCGCCGCTAAGCATGGACTGAGCTCGATGGGGTTACATGTCACTTCCTCCGCCACGCATATTTCACCCGAAAACACCATCGCCACTAGCGCCACCACACACAAGATAACAAAGGAAACCCTCTTCATATTTTTTTTCCTACACAAAAAGAGCTAATACCTGTGGTTATACACAATTTGGTGCCTTTTTTTGCATCAACTTTGGCATAATTTATAGTGGTTGGATGGAGAATTGCTTAGAGACATAGACCATGATTTAAGGGTGTCAAATTATCATGACTTTTTTTTTATTTAATACATATAAAAATAATGTAATAAATATGATATACCCGAATTGTATTTTAATCTTTCTAATAAAAATAGATAAATTGATTCATGTATGTTAAATAAATTATCGAAATAAATCATTGTTTTTACATAAATATCGAAATTCATCTCTTATTATCTACGAGAATTACGGTTTTCATAACAAAATAATTATAATAGTTTTTACTTTTTAGGCATAATAATAAAATTAGCTCCTAATGTTTAAATGTTTGATCACTTTGATCTTTAAAGTTTTTTTGCGCTTACTTTCATATATAATATTTATTTTTTTGATCAAATTGATCATTTTTAATGGTTTTGTTGACATGATCGTTAGTTAACTAATGACGCTGACATGAAAAAAAAAAGTTTTCACGTAGGCACCACACATATGTAGATGTTGACATGACATTATTTTATTTTATATATCACATCAATAAATTATTTTAAAATTATTAAAATTATTTTTAAAAATATAATTTTTTTAAATATAAAACTATTAAATAATTTTAATTTTCAATTTCCTCTTCTTCCCTGTTTTTCCATCTAACACCAATTCTTTTTCCTATCCTCTTTCTAACACCATTTCTTCTTATCATCCAAGTAACCCATGGCCGAACAATGGCTGACATGTTGATCTCTTTCATGTGGGTATTTTGTTCATCTACCTTTGGTCTATTAACTTATTTCATAACCACCACCGTCGCTGGTGTTCAAATCGTAGCTTGGGCTTCTATTGTTATCATTACCGTCCTCTTTTTCGTTTTCCTTTCCATCTTTAAAATTATTAGTGGATTTCTTGGTGAGGCTAGTTTTGATCCTGTTACTACAACTGCCTTTTACGCCGCCGGTTCCGGTGCCGATACCCTTATCTCCATGGCCCTCCGCTTCCCAGCTCAGGTAAAATAAATGAAAATTTGGTATCTTTCTTGGGTTTTCCTCTCTGTGTTTTTGGTTTCTTTAACAAATTCTATTGGATTTGACATGGATTCCACTGTTCTTTTACCTTTTTGGATTTGACGTGGATTCTGCATCCTGGGTGTTCTTGTATTCCTTTTGCTACTTTGTAGTTTAGGTATAAATTTGGAGCTACCCATTTGTTGGGTGTAGTGATGATGATAGGTACTTGGAAAGTAGTTTGGGAGGGCTATCAATCTGTGAGGCTTTGCTTGCCGGATTTGCTTAGGGAAGTTAGGTGTATGCTTGGGAACAATAAGGAAGGGGAAGGGGAATAGATAAAAAAACCCAGAAAATTTTAAGAGGCTTCAAGAAGATGATGATGATGATAATTTTAAAATAATTTTTTATTTTAAAAAATAATTTTAAAATCATTTATTGACGTGATATATAAGATAAAATAGTGTTACATCAGCAGTTACATACGTGAATTTGTTTAGGTGAAAAAAATTTGTCAGATCAGCACCTTTAGTCAACAAACGGTCACATCAATAAGACCGTTAAAAAATAATCAATTTGACGAAAAAATATTATGTATGAATATGAGCGCAAAAAAACTTTAAAGATTAAAGTGATCAAATATCTAAATGTTAGGAGTTAATTTTGTTATTATGATTACTTTTTATTGAGTACAAATTTTACTAGTTTTTACTTTTTTTTCTTTTGATTTATATTTTTTTTGAAATTTTACTTCTTAAATTTTGAAGAGCTCCTTTTTTATATATTGAAATTATAATTTTTATTTATAATTTTTTTGAATTTTAATACTATATGCCGACATATAAGATAACATAGTTTCACTTAATAATGAAAGGTTGAGGGTTAATTTACTTGAAATAAAAAATTAGGGGCCAAATTGAAAAAAAAAAGTATAAAGGGTTAAATTTATTATTATGTTTTATATAAATAAACATTTAATGACACGATTTTAATGGATGGACTATTTTGACTTTTCATTTAAGGAGCATTTTACTCATATTTTCAGTAGACCGATTACAACGCAATTTAAGTTATAGTAGAAGGATTGTCATAGTACTTTTACTTATGTTTTTATTTATAGAAATTTAAAATTTTTTTTAGATTTCAAAATTTAAGTCTAATCGTTAATTTTATTATTTTTTATTAAATTTATTGATGTGATATTTTAAAATTAAAAAAATCTCATTCAGTAGCCATGTAATTAAAAAAATGACGGAATAAATAAAAATTTAACAAAAAAAAAAAAAAAAATTAAACTTAAATTTTGAAACTTAAAATGAAAAATAATTAAATTCCTAAAAAAATGGTATAAGGACTATATTCCAAATTTTGGAAGAGTAATGGCATATTTTAACCAAAAATAAATTCAAATCAAATAGACTTCAACATCATTCTCCTCTGTTTGAACTTTGAATCATTTTGCCATGTTTTTTCACGTATGTAAACACCAATCAAAATAACAAATGTAAATACTAAAAGGGTCGAGAGTTGGTATACAATTATAATAAAATATATAATAATTTCATTCGAGATCTGATTCGAAATACTTATGTTTCAAATAATCTTATACACTCCATTTGGGGGGAGCTTTCACTTTGTTTTTTCTAAAGGAAATATACCATCCTCTCCGATCTTGACCTTTGTTAATACGGTGTATCAACAGGAGTATATTAAAATTATTTAGACAATGAGTAAAATATTAGATAAGTTTCCGTATAATTATTAATTTATTCATACTAGTCCTTGAGTGAGAAATGCTGTAATGAAAGCAAGACTTTAACACTTGGGAGGATAAGCATGTGCGACTCCACAGGAGCTGGCCACCTTCGGAATATTGGGATTGTTGATGAAGCGCTTAGCACCTGGGTCCTTAAGGTAGTCACAAAAGCATGGTAGCTGTTGCTTCACCTCTCTGCAACAAGCGGCAGATGGAGGCTTTGGCGGTGTTGAGATTGCCGGCAAGCATGGGATGAGCTCGATGGGGCTGCATGTCGCTGCTTCCACCATGCGTGTTTCACCTGAAAACACCGCCACCGCCACCGCACACAAGATCATAACAAAGGAAACCCTCTTCATATTCTTTTCTTCTTCCTACAAATTGGTGCCTTTTTTTTTTGGCATGAACTTAGGACGTAATTTATAGTAGTTGGGTTGATAACTGCTTAGATATTTAGACCATGATTCAAGGTTGTCAAATTATCATGACTCTTTTTAGGGAGTCTTTTAAGAAGGAGATAATATAATTTTCTATTTTGAATTTGGTTATTATATTTATTTTTATATTTGTATTTTTTTTATTCATTTTGTTCTTTAAATGTGAAAAATAAAAAAAAGTCTGATATTGTAGCATTTTGAGTTTGTGTCATATTTTCACTTGAAAATTAAAAATTTATATAAATTTATCGGTGATGACGTGTTACAATATAAAAGTGTCACATACATTGTTATAATAATCCGACCTATGGTTGAACCTGTCGGACCATTAGTTCTCAATCCAATTAATTTGATTGATTCAACTTCTAAATCAACAATAATTAAATAAATAATTAAAATTCATAAAAATTAAAAAAATATTAAATTGGTTCAACTTGTTCAACTATTGATTTTTTTTTACCCAATTTTCAATTTGTATTGGTTTCGAGCAACTTTTGATTCAATCGATTCAATCCCTTTGTTTGAACTAGTATATCAATTGATTTTCGATCCAACCAGTCAATCTAGTCATTTTTTAGTAACACTAATCATATCATCAAATTTCGATGAAATACAAGTTCAGGAATCAAAATAAATCTAGTTGCCGAGTTTAGCTACCGAAGTGAACAAAAAAAATATAAATATTGAAGTAAACCTAATTATTGATTTTAGTAGCAAAATATTATATTATTCCTTTAGGAATTGAAAAATGTAAATCTTGGTAACTTTATAAACTATAAAAAGAATTGATAAATGTTGTAATGATTTAATACATACAAGAACAATGTATAAATATGATATAATATATTTAGATATAAATGGCACAATATGTTTAATATAATATTTAAGAAATGAATGAAGTTTTAGTTAGAATGATAATATACCGTTCAAATATAATTAAATATTGACGTGATATTATTTTGACGGTCCAAAATAATTATTCACCTCATCACTTGGATAGACTATGTAGCATATAGCAACATTAATATTTTTAATAAGATTATAAAACTATGTCACTAATTGAAAACTAATAATTTTGAAGGAAAAATAAAATTATTATAAATTGAATATGTTAGATATTAATTATTAATAATTATTTGTAAATTTAGTTTTATTTTTTTAAAATTATATATTATTTTGTATATTATTGATAATATTTATTTTAAAACATTTAAATTATTTAGTATATTATTTTAAAACAGTAAGTTTAATTACTCTTAAAAACTCTAATAATTATACATTGATAGGTAAAAATATCATAGAGGTTCCTATAATAAGAGTCAAATTGTATTTTGCTCTCTCCACTAAAAAACAAGGGAAAATTAGTCCCTATACATTAAATCAAAGAGAAAATTGGTTGTTTCTATTAAAAACTTCCATTTGTAATGCTAAACACTGACGTGACTGACAGAATAATTAAACGATGATATGTTACATGTCACATGTGCCTCATGTTAATATATATAAATCAATTTTTAATAACAACAATGAATGAAATTTTTTACACAAGAATAATTTGCTCTTTGATCTATTATACAAAAATTAATTTTTTAATTTTTTAAATGAAAAGAGTAAAATGTAATCTAGTTCCTAACATAGGTTCATGGTACTTAAACTAGGTTGACAGCAATTCATCCACAAAACTTCAATTAATGCATGTAATTCCACTCAAAAAGCACCAACCAAGCTTAACTACAATTGGATACTTGATATTTCTCAATTATAGATTTTAACCATAAAGCTTAGCCAATTGTTGTCCCAAAGCTCAAACACTATACTAATTAAGATGTTAAGAAAATTGCAGAATTGGTCACTGTTTTTATCACTGATGTTTATGTTATTCATCCATGAAAGAAATGGAGTTCTAGAAAGAGGGGAAGAAACTATTAAGATTAGCAGGCAAGGAGTAGAAGTTTTCAGTCCTGGTATCTGCATTGAAGCTCCTAAACTGTTCCCACCATTGGCTGCCATTATCTCGCCTGACCGAGTCGTGCCAGTAACTATGGGTGCAATCCAAGAAGAAAGCCACCATGAGTGCCACAGTTGCCGGTGATGAAAATATTGCTTGCATGACATTGTTGAACTGTGTAACCAATAAGAAAAAAAACATGTTTCTTTCAACGTATAATGATGAGACTGTAGGGGAACAGCATGCAAAACAAATAGACACTCACCCATGTAGATTGAGTATGAACTGGACCTTGACCAGAAACTAGTAGAGACTCGTTGAAATATTGAGATATTGAAAGGCCTAAGAAGAGAGAAAATCCCAGTATAAACTTGGTTCTGAAGCTGTTGAGGTTGCAAAACTGAAGGAGACCAAGACCAGCTGAAGCTGTGCTCAATCATGGTGTTTGAAAAAAACCGAGTCAACTCACATTATATAGTTTAAAGAGTTTACATTATACCAACATAAAAGATGCATACCAACATAGGCAAAGAGGACACAGTACAGAGCAGCAACAATTGGTAATGGTATTGAAGCCAAAATAGCACCAAATTTTCCTGTTCATAAGCATTCTCACTATGAATATATGAGCTCCCTATGGAATTTATTTATATGCAATACCAATGTGCAGTACCGAATACAGAAAGGAAAAGCATGAACAATGCCGATATTTGAACGACTCTCCGGCTTCCAACTCTTGTTAATCCCAGAAGACCTGCATTTTCACTAGATTGCAGCAAAGTAGAATTAGATGAGAGATCAATGTTGAGTAATAAAGATGGCAATGTAGACATAATCATTGCAGCAAAGTAAATGTGAGTTACACTGAAGCAGTGGAGCCAATTCCTGTACCAAATAAACCATTCAGCAAAATGGCTACTCCCTGAAGTTGACAAAATTCAAGAACTTGATAGAATTTGGAACTAGTAAAATGGAGATCACATATCTTAGGAAATGCATAAGAAGAAGAGATTAAGATCATTTTATATGTACCAGCCAACCGACACCGCGGCTATGTACAGAAGGCGGGATAGGAGTGGCACTCGCATATCTCGATGCTGCAATAAATGTACCAGTAGACTGCCAAAGGAATGAAAAAGAGAGATGAAAATCAATAAAGGGAATTTCATATATATATAAAAATTTCATTGAAACACATATTTTTGCACATGATAAACATATGAAGACTAACATCCCAGAAGTCACACCTCAATGATAGCAACAAAAGAGGCAGCTATGACTGAAACAGCATCACCAGCATGGAAACTTGGTCTTCCCCATTGCAATGGATATGGAACCCTTATCCTATAAGGAAAACAAACCAAAACATTGTTAAAGTCAAATCAAATATCATTAAAATCTCCCAACAGAACATTAGTTACATGTTAATAAGTTCCATACCAAAGCCCTTCAGTGTGCTCTTTACCTATGTTGCTTTTGAGCTCTAAATAATGTAAATTAGCCCATGTATATGACAGGTAATGATAATAGAAATTTGGGAATATCGATATCTTAACAGAATCAAGCTGATAATCTTGTCAAGTCAATACAAGTCACAAGTTTATTTATATATATGAGTTTACCAAGATGCAGCACTGGTGAGGCCGGAACGATCAGTACGACAGCTGAACTGAGTTTTCGAAACACTATTATCATAAGCACCAGCTGCTGTCAAAATTTCTGCATAAACCCAAATAACCACAATGGAGAAAAGGATAGCAAAACGATCGAATATCGCTCTGTTGGATTTGATTAAATGGGGAACATACTGCAAAGCCATTAATCATAAACCAAATTTGAGGGATAAAAAGCAAATATACTATTATAGCAAATGAAATAGCAAAAAAAAGGTGCCCACAATGGGAGAAAGATTAAGAACAGAGGTCACCTGAGAAAAGACAATCACTGCTATCAATGCTGGGAGTCCAACTTCAATGCATCTAGCCAACTACATGTAACAAGTAAAAAGTTAAAAAAATCAAGCAATTTACTGAGAATAATGTAAGCATAATAGCAAGAATGCTGACTTGAGGGAAACCATGTGAATAGAGACCAAGTCCAGTGAGAACCACAAGAGGAACAGCTGCAAGTGGGCTGAAAAATCTACGTAGACAACAAGGCAAATCAGTCAATGCAACGAAAGTTACAAATCCCAAATTGTAATTAGTCTTGTTTTGCAAAAATTCTATTGCTACCTTGCGAAAACTCTCCAGAAACCAAAGAAACCAATAGTCATGGTAAAGAATGATGCAACGATGAGTGCTCCTTGTACATCTCTCATGGATTCTTTAAACCTCTGTATAAACAAGTCGTCACCATTAAAAGTGAGGCTCTGTATGTCATTGACATTCAAAAGTAAAAGAAGAACAAACAAATGAACCTCTCTGGGATCAGTGAGGAAGCTGTATCTTGATGATAAAGCAATGGAAACGGCGGGGATAATGAAAACATAAGAGCCCCCAATAACCACTGGCAAACGGGTTCCAAAGAATGTTTGTAACAATGTGTTTAACCCAGAAACAAAGAGAAGAGTGTTTATAACCTCAGCTTTCTCCGCCTGTTTTAGCTCGAAGAGACCATACATAGAATGAATCAAGAAGAAATAGACAAAGTAACAAAAAGGGTTTGAATTAAAGCCTTGTTTTCTTACATTGCCACCGCCCATTAAAGGGACAATTGTAGATGATACAATAACAGTAGTCCCAAGCATTACCAAGTAATGCTGAAATCCATGAAGTATTGATTCAGCTGCATTTAAACCAAAAAGAAAAGAAAAAGAAAAAGCTCTTTAGTCTTTGAACAGATATTCTTCGTTACTTAAAACCCAAGAAAATAATGATAATGATAATGATGAGAAGGAAGAAGATGAAAGGAAAGATGGGTAATGATGGTTATATTCATACGCCAAGAAGGAGAGGTGCAGACGCAGAAATCAACACCAGGGAGCTGATCTTTAACCGGAAAAGGCTGGAAATCATCGGATTTTCCACCTCCGCCACTACTTCCACCACCGGCAGCCATTGTTTTCTTCTGGGTTGCTTCTTGTTGGGGAGGAGTTTGGGTTTGAATATATGTATTATGGGAGTGAAATGTGTAAGATGAGGTGAAAAATGAAGGAAGAGAAAGAGAGGGAGTGGTAGGCGGCGACGTTTTGACAGTGACCATGGGCTTTGCCTTGCTTGGAAAAAGCTCTACTAGCTGTTGATTTTGACATAGACGTCTCTGCATTCCACGCTCTCAAATTCATTAACAGACAAAGAAAACCAATGAATATAGTAATGATGATAATACTGGGCTTCCATTTTTTTCAATTTTGGAAAGTACACAACCGAAGTATCCTTTTACCTTTGTTTATATGCCCGCTTTCTCACGTCGCTTCGCTTTGCCTTATTCATCTTTATTTATGCTTTCCGTCATTCTACTTTCCCCACATTTTAAATTTAGTCCCTTCATTTTCTTCTATCTATCATTCCCGTGAAAGAAAATATGTGAATAGGCCAAAATATTTGCTTTACAGACGCAAAGATTACTCATAAATTATTTGGGATCAAAATACAATTTTACCATTATACTTATGTGTAATTTCATAAAAATTTAAAAAATTATATTGATAAATCTATCATTTTTTAGGGACCGAGGCCACTACTTACACTCTTTGTCTTCATCCCCAAGCAACGGTATCAATTAAGCTAAAAATCAATCCACTGATACAATAAAAAATAGTTAAAATATAAGACAAATTTTAAAAAGTAGTACGAACTAAACATCTCAACTTTTATATAATACTAATTATTATACGTGAGTTCGAGTGCGTTAAAACATATTAATCATTACCATCTCATTTATAAATTAAGGAAGAATTGTAAATAATTTTAAACATTAAATAAAAAAAAATATAATCAATACTTACAATCTCATATAAAATAATTTATAACAAAAACATTTCACTACAACAGTCAAAATCAGCACAAAAATGTGGTCTGACTAAAGTATAGTATCGTAAACTTTAGGTCACGGAATAAATTTTCCTATTTTTAATGCTTTTTTTTTTTTTTTTGAAAAAAATAATGTTGGAATGAACAAAAAAAATAATCATTGTTTTCAGAAATTCATTAAATTTCCACATTTTAAGTATTTTGTTTAGTTTCTAGAAATTATAAAAGTTGGGTGAATAATAGAGCAAAAACCTTACAAAAAAAAAAAAAAAAGGAAGCTTCCATTTGATTGTACAATGAGATATAGTTAACTTAAAAACACTAATATTTTAACTTTTATTTTTTTTATCTCAGCTGTTGAAATGGCCGGTTCAGTTATATTATATAAATTCAGATTCAAAAGTTTGCTTAAAAAGTGATAGGATTTGAATAAAAATATTGACTCGAAAAATGAATTTAGACAATAAATAAAGTTTGTCTTCTTAAGAGGCTAGGCCTCAGGTAATATTTTTTATCCGAGTCCGATCGGAATCAACTGTTTTGATGTCATTTCGTTATTATGTTACTACTATTTTATTGTTATTATTTGGATATCTTATAACTCTTATTTTATTGTTAATTTGGATACTATTTTAGAGACATTTATTTGTTAAGCTGCAATTATCTCAGTGTTATTTAAGTATAAATACTTTTTAATGTATTTTTAATTTGTTGAGAAATATTTATTTTAATATTTTTAATGTATTTGATGTATTATATTTTTAAATTTGTTTTTATATAAAAAAATAATCTAAAAAATTAATGCGGGCGGACCGGGTTGGACTCGGGTTTTCCATTTTTAATTTGGGTTGGGCTTGGGTAGAACTTTAGGCCCATTTCAGGTCAGCCCTGGAAAACATTACTAAATTTTTGCATTGGCCCGACTCAGCCCATGATTAGATTTAGTTCAAAATAAGGACGTTTTAACTAGATTAAACCGCTTGGACAATAAATTGATTGGGTACTAGTCCAGAAAATGATTTTAAATCGATTAAATTGGAATTGGTATAGATCAGTTTAAATGGCTAAAACTCAATTGAATCGGTGGTTAAATCAAAATTCGATCAGTACCTACAAACTAATGATCTAATTGCTTCGACCACCAATCCATTTTAAAAAACATTAGTTCAAATTCGAAGATCCATTCAAAACATGAGAAAGGTTAGATAAAAGTAAAAAGCTCGAAATTTGAATTTAGCAAAAACAATTAGACCTATTAAAATGCATATTGAGCTTTAACTTCAATATTTAAGGTCCAAGCTTGACTTAACTTGTCCTATTTTTTACTTTATAATATATATTTTTTTATATATTATGTAATTTATATAAAATAACATTAATTAATATAATATATTAATTAAAATTTTAAAAAAAATCAATTTAATAAATTAGAAATAATTTCAAAAAAATAATAATATAGGGTGACTTAAAAGTTAAAACGGGTTTATTAGTCATTTATAAATATAAATATAAACATATTTAAAAAAAAATAAAATTCATATTCCAAATTAAAACATTTTAATAAACATAAAATATGTTAATATAATGTATAAATCGGTCCAGTAAACATCTCTAGTTTAAGACTGGCCATACATTCTCCAAATAATGGGCAATGAAACGGGCTTTCCGCAATCATTATGGGCTAAAGCTGAGAGCCTACGGTGGAACATGCCATGGTTTCAGCTTTGATTTTGGTCTCATTCATTCTGCATGCCATTTAAATTTATCTATTTTGGTACTTATATTATATTAAGATTTAATGATGTGATCAATGTTATTAAAACATTATTAGATTAGTTGATCGAACTAGTTGGACCGAAAATTATTTGATATATTGATCCAAACAAAGGGGTTTAACGGATTGAATCAAAAACCGTTTGAAATTGGTTAAAATCAAAAATTGAGATTAAAATCAATAGTCGAATAAGTTGAACTGATTTAATAGATTTTTTATTTTTATTTTTTTACGATTTTGTATTATTTATTTAATTATTGTTGCCATAGCAATTGAATTAATAAAATAGATTGAATCGGTCAAATAGATTGAATCGAGAATCAATGATCTAATTGGTTTAACCATCAACCTGATTATTTAAATATTGCATATGACACTTTAAAATTATACCACATCATTACCTGAAAATTTATATATATTTTTTAAATTTACAAGTGATGATATAACATAATTTCAAAACGTCCCATCATCGAATTTTTATATTTTTCAAGAACAATATAATTTTAATTACTAAGTTTAGGTATCAAAATGGATAAAAAAATATTACAAGTTTAAGGGCCAATTTTTATTTTATCTCTATTGTACCCAGTGACGAATTTTAACATTAAGTTTTGGAGAATTTGATTAAAAATTTTAATGAATTTTTTCAAAAATTTGAGTAAATTTAATTAAATTTTCAATTTTTTTGTAATAATTTTATTAAACTTTTTTTAGATTTTTCAAAAATTTTAAGAGCCGAATTAAAAATTTCAATGGCCTAATTCCCTACTTTCATTACTATTCATCGGCCCTTTGATTAATCCCCATAATCAACTTAGTCCTTTTATTATTACAAGAAAAAAAATTAAATTTCAATAAAATTAACACATTGACTGTTTTTATGGTTATGTAATAAATTTTTTTTTAATATATTAGTGTGATTACGTGGTAGTATCTGTTCATATTTTTTTAACTATTTGACAACGCACAATACACTTTACACACACAGGTGCTTGAACCTAAGACCCCTAAAATGAATAGCATCCTCTTTTCTACTAGAGTCACTTGTTGAGTTCATGTAAATGAAATTTTTTGTTTAGAGTTGAACTATAAATAAATAATAATGTTTATATTATTTTTTAAATAGTAAATATTAACTTTGTTGCAATTTGATCTTATTTGATTCTTTTTAAAAGTATATGAATTAAATTGATAATTTAATAGTATAGAAACTAATTTAATCCAATTCCTATAATAGAGGGACATAACAGGTACTTTTACCCTTCTTTCTTCTTACTAACTGTGATAATTTTCACTGGGACACTATACAAAATATATTTAACACAAACTATTATTATGTATTAATATATATAATATTTTGAATCTCGTGTGTTGACCTGATAGTCAGGATATTTACCGTTCCAGATGTAATTTGAGTTCGAATCACGCTAATTGTGTTCCTATTAATATTTTACCCTCTAATTGTATTTAAAAAAAATTGTTAAATATTACATACCTAAAATCATTTGAATGCATGTTCAAAATCATTATTACTTGTTAATGAAATTGAATTAATTAAACAAACACTTTATGTATTAATTTATAAGATATAATGACCATAAATATGTAAGTTAAAATCTGGGTTAAAATTTTCTATTGGTCCCTATACTATGTGCAAGTTGTGAGTTTAGTCCTTATACTTTAATTTGATCATTTTTAATCCTTTTATTTTTTAAAATTTGAAATTCCAACCCTTACCAAACGATAGCTATTAAATTTTTTAAGTTAAGTTTTACTA
This sequence comes from Kokia cookei, assembly GCA_039519145.1. Taxonomy (NCBI): domain Eukaryota; kingdom Viridiplantae; phylum Streptophyta; class Magnoliopsida; order Malvales; family Malvaceae; genus Kokia; species Kokia cookei. The sequence goes on from CM076901.1 coordinate 38,742,618, forward strand.
TTTTTAAAATCTTAAATAACAAACACATTATCACACATGGAATATATTGTCCTTTTTTCACATATTATTCACAAAAAGAGCTAGTTAATGGATTTAACGGGCCATCGTTTTTGTCAACATTGAAATTCAAAATTCGAACAAAATAGGAACTAAAAATGATCAAATTTAAAAAAATGAACTAAATCAACAACTTTATACACAGTACAGGACTAATGATATAATTTAACCAAACGGATTTAATTGCCACCACTTGGGTCAATACTAAGATTTTAAAATCAAAAAGTATAAGGACTAAAAATGATCAATTTAAAAATTTATAGAAACTAAAATTGACCAAATTAAAGTATAATGACTAAATCCACAACTTAGATATAGTACAAGGACTTATATAAAAGTTTAACCTAAAATTTGAGTCGCCATAGCTTATACCTTCCTCTGATCGGGAAAGCACCGGTGAAAACTAATTGACCAATAAAAAAAATCAACATGCAAACAATAAAAATATTCTTATTTATATAATATATTTATTACCCCCAATTATGACTGAATTATTAAATATTGGAATATAATAATATGTTTATTTCCCCCCATTAAGACTGAATTATTAAATATTTTAATATAATAATATATTTATTACCCATTCTCAATTCTTAAATATTTGAATATAATAATATATTTATTAACTAATTTTTTTTAAATATATTAATATGATTACATGATAATATCTGTTCATTTTAATTTTATACGTAATAATAATCCGCAAATTAAAAGGAAAAGCAAATCAAGATACGAAAACACAATTTTTCTAATTCAAGCAAATCTGGCCTTTGTTAGGCAAATGCTGATATACACAGAGTCCAATTTGAGAACACAACAATGAAACAAATAGAAAGGACCAAAAGACAAAATAAACCCGAACCAAAAGTATTTGCATTTTATCACTGGACGACAATAAAACAAAAAGTTAAAAAAAAATTTAAATAAATTTATTGTAAATTCTGATCATATATATTTTTTTACACAATTTTTAAAATTACCCATGACCTCACTCCAATACTTAAATAGGAAGATCATACAGTACACTCAAACCCACGTCTTCTTACATTAACAACAATACTTGTGCTAATTGAATTAAAGCTTAACCCACAAATTGCAATAATTACATTTTAGTGCGTTCATACACATTTCCCATATTTTTCTTACTTGACGCAAGTGTTATCTTCATAACGTGTAATGAAATAGATATCCATTCCCAACCTAATTCACAATTTAGATGTTGACATGTAAGCCAATGATTATAAAAATTAGAGATTGTGGATTCAAAAGTTTTCTTTTTATCTCAATTTACTAAATTATATCAAAAAATATTTTAAAGGAGGATTTGTTTCAATCAAAAGATTTTAATAAATTCGACATGTGAGGTTTGAATCTAATTATTAGAATCGAATTAAATTGGTCGGTTAAATAAAAAGTTATTGATTTAATTTATTCCCACAACAATGTTATGAGTTTCGGGAATATGACGGGTATGAATCATTCAATTCTTTTGTATCAACTTATAAATAGTTCGTAATTTCATAAAATGATTATCAATAGCTTTTCTAATCAAAATTATTTCCACCAAAACAATATTATCACATTCAAAATCAATCTGACGATTATCTCTTATTGATATAATATAAAAACAATATCTATCTATACAAGATCGACCATGATTCTCAAAACTAAAACATAAAATAATTCTAATTTCAAAAACATTAGCTTAATATAAAATAAATGAAATTAATTTGGAAGGCATGGTTTGGTCCCAATTTTCCAAATATATATTTTATAGAAATTAAAATTACTTGAGTAGGCAAAATTGCTTTTTTTTTTTATTTGAAATCGTGATGGGTGATGTTATTGGACTACAATAATGATAATTATTTTAATAAAAAAGAAAGAACATTGGTTAAATCATAACTAAACTTTTTAGTATATAGAAAACTTGTTAGGTAAAACAGATTGAGTTTTAACTCAATTGATATGAGTATTATTATCAGTGCAAGAGAACATGAGTTCGAGTGTGTTGAAGCTCATTATCCTCCTATAAGAGTTGGGGAGGAGCTATGGGTAGTTTCAGACATTGAGTAAAAAAATACACATATGATCAAAACCTATAATAAAATTGTTAAAAAAAAACTTGTCAGGTGAGAGTTAGAGATTATTTTATTTTCGGTAAAATTTTTAGATTATAAAAGTTAATTAATAAAATATAATGAATTCAATTCAATTCGATTGAATTTTTAATTTTTTAACAGTTTATTATAATTCAATTCAATTCAATTTTTTTTTTTAATTTTTATACTAATTTTGACTTTTGGACTTTAATTTTTTATAATAATAAATTTTGTATTAACTATTGATCTTCTAGTTGCCTATTTTTTATATTCATTAAACTATTTAATAATATTTAATAGAAAATTTAATGAATTTTATATACAAAGTATTGAGACCAAAGTTCTTCTCCAAAATGATAATGTTAATCAATATTCCCAACAAAAGTTATGACTTGAAATCTAACTTTACCTTCCTCCCAAGAGTTATCTAAAAAAATAAAAAAATAAAAAAAATTGTGGAGCAAGCATGTATAATTATTTACAAGTATTTATAATTTTCTATCTATTTATTTACATTATAATGAAACCATCAGTTAGAAAATTAAGCTAAATTAAAATCATAACACTAAGTTAAAATACAATACCATTAGTAGAAGAGTTTTAGTTTGATTGGTATCGATATTATTATTAATGTAAAAATATGTAAGTTTCAATACGCTGAAACGTATGATATCGATATTATTATTATAGATAATTTTAAATATTATATCGAGAAACAAAGATCAAGAATCGTGATGTTATACTCATACAAAAGGAGTTAAATAAAAAAAATATCGATGAAATTATTAATTTAAAAAATAATTAAATATATATTTAAAATTATTTTGCGTTTACGGAAAATAAGAGGCGAGTTTTGTTATGTTCATCTGTACACGCATTGGACACGGAACATTGGCTTAATTTGTAAAGCCAAGTAACAAATTTTATATTATTATATTTCAGAATGGGCTGTAATATCCATCACTAACCACATGCTGTCGCAGCACTTTGAACTTTATAGGGTGAATTTCAAAATGGGGGAAGCCTACCAAAGTATTTATCATCTTAGTCTATGAACTCAAATAATTAATAGAATGATTGTTGAACATTAATTTCAATTTTTGTTTATAAACAATGATTTTTTTTAAGTGTAAAAACATTAATTTCATTAAGTATACAATCATAATTGCAAGTATAAGATAAAATATACAATTACTAATTTTTATATCCGTGTGTGATGTACAGGCTAATTATTCGTTATGAAATTAATTGAAAATAAATTTTAAAAGGTACGATTTAGTTTCTTTTTAATTTATAAAAATAGTTTTTAATACAATGCTTAAATTACTCATAACCTTTACATCTATAAATCAAGGGATAATATGATACCAATGAACTAAAACTCAATTAGCTATAAAATATGGTTTGGAGAAAGAAATTTTTAAAAGACTTTACAAAATATATTTAATTTACTCTTGTTGTTGAATATTAATTTCAATGATTTTTTTTTTCTATATATAGAAAAATGATTTTTTTATTTTTTGATATAATGCTTAGAATTATTTATAATATCCTTTTTAATCTTTAAATAGGGGAAAAAAATGCTTCAATATATTAAACTCAAGTTCTCCTACATTGACAACAATATCAATGCCAACCAAACAATACTCAATCAACAAAAGAAAAGTTTTCTTGTTAACTTTTTTTTTTTGTACAAGAAGGAATAAACCATAACTACAATAAGTGAGGCCAAACCATTCCAGCATAATCATCATACAGTAATTGGAGCACTTCATCTGATGATTGCATGAAAATATATCTACCAAACAATCTTAAGAATGACATTGAAGTCAAACCATCAACAACTTTAATGCCCTCTCAGAAGATATTTGCAATCCTAACTATCCAGAAAAATTGGAGTAGGTTCTTGATGACTTGACTTACAGTAGAATATCGTTGATCCACTTCAATTGTTTAAATCATTTAGATTGCATCAATACCATCCATCTCAAGAATTATTCGTTCAAGTCCAAGATTCGAGACTAGTCGAATACCATCTTGCTAACTAATGTTTAATTAGTCTTTTTTTAACAACAAGAAACATTAATTTCATTGAAGTATAGCATCATAGTTGCAAGTTAAAATATATACAATTAATAAATTATTTTTTATAATAGCACTAAACACTAAAAAACTTAGCGGATACCCCCCATTTTGTAATTCCCGCCAAAGAGTAAAAGAGAATCCTTTCCAACTTTAACACGAGAGAAAAAGAAAATAGAATTGTTAAACATATTGTTCTTTTGGAAATATCTGGTATATAATAATACTCACTTTGCCTTATTCCTGCACAGTTCACGCAAAGCATACTCTCTTCAATTTTTTTAGTGAAAAGGAACAAAAAATCTTTTACTCAAGAAAATAAAAGTGAGAAAGATATTCCTTAGCGAAGCTATTTGCAGGAGAATCACATAGAAAAACGATGAGTTACTACAATCAACAACAGCCTCCAGTTGGTGTTCCTCCTCCGCAAGGTCAAAACATGGTTTTTCGCTTATTTTCTGAGATCTTTTTTGTGCTTGTTTGTTTGTTTAGCATATTGATTTACATATTTTCCTTTCTTTTTTTTTTTGCATTGCGATTGAATAGATCCGGTCATCTAACGGATCTGATTTTCTTTTTCTTTTTTTTTTGGTGTTTGAAATTAATAGGTTATCCACCGGAAGGATATCCGAAGGATGCTTATCCACCACCGGGATATCCTCCACAAGGATATCCTCAAGGTTATCCTCCTCAAGGATATCCTCCTCCTTACGCCCCTCAATATCCTGCTCAGCCTCCTCCTCAGCAACAGCAAAATACTGGTTTCTTAGAAGGCTGGTAAGTCCCCTCTCCCTCATTCTCTATACGACTTTAGGGTTTCCCTTGTATGTACGATTATTTATACCGTAGATTGTATTGTACGTCAGATCAACGAAATCTTTAACTTAATTTAACTCGGTGCCTGTTGTGAAGAAAACGTTTCCGTCAAAATCGCCGAGAAAAATGGCATTCGGTCCTAGCTTTTCACATGATCAGTCAGTTCTTCATATTTTCTGTGAATGTTCCGAAAATACCCCTACACCTTTTGTTCAGTCTACGGTGTTCGATGCCTGCAAGGGGTGTTTCAGTCATAGACTTATTTTCACCTTTTTTTTTTTTTTTTCAAATTTCCTATCATTCCAAAGTTCCGATAAATAAATCCGAAACTAAGTCCTCTTATCTTTTAATTTAAAAATTTAAGTCTAATAATTAAAAATATAAGTATTTTTCTTTAAAATTTAACAATTTAATATATTGGTTAGGATGCCCTGACATTCATATAGTTGATGAAAAATAAACATACTAAATTACTTTTAAAATATAAGGACTAAATCTCAAAATTTATAAAAGTAAAAGGATTAATAGCATATTTTAGCCTAAATTAACGAACACCCTATCATTGCATTCTAGAAACATAATGCGTTCAAAATCATTGAATAAAAAAGACTTTGTGGAAACATTAGTCGAAAGAGAAATAGATAGACAGTCTTGCTAAATTAATACCTGAAGATTTTTGTTAAAAAAAAAAATTAATACCTGATGAATGGATTAATTGATTTGTATAGTTGTTTCCATTAATTGGTTTATTTAATTGATTAAATTGCGTGTGCAGTTTGGCTGCTCTGTGCTGTTGTTGCCTTCTGGATGCTTGCTTTTGAGGATCCAACCATGCCGAAAGTCTCGAATGTTGAAAAATCGAATGTTCTTACTGTCTCGCCTGTTTATTTTTTTTTCTCTCTTTTTTTGTTTATTTTCTTTAAATAATTAAATTGGACCTTTGTTTGGAATTAAACTAAACATTTGTTATATGTATTTTATATTAATTACTAGTTCTTAGTTTTTATTGTAGCCAATTGGACAGTGATTGGCATCTTTTGCTATGCCTCAAAATATTTATTTTATTATTAAATTAATTAATTTAGTTTTTATATTATTAAAAATAATAATATAAAATTTAAGTTTTAAAGAGTTCGAGTTAATGTCACGGAATGATTTTAAAATGATTAAAATTTTATTTTTTAAGTAATTCTTGTTAAGAATTATTTTACCTTTTTATATAAAATTTATTAAAATAATTTAAACTTAAAACAAATGCGAAATTTAAACTTGAGACATCATTTCTAAAATTTTTAGTTTTATCATTTTAATCAAAATTTTATTTAAATTTCAACAATAAATATAGATTTTCATACTTTTTTATTATTATAAATATTAGCTTCTAAATTCAAAAATAATTAAATGAAAATATAAAATATAAAAAAATAAAAAATCATAATTGATTGAAATCATCAATATCTGCTTTTTTTGATATAGTATTTAGAATTATTTATAATATTTTTTTAACTCATAAATAAAAAGATAATACGCTTCAACGCATTTAAATTTACGTCATTTTATATTGATAATAATATTTATATAAATTACATTAAGACTTAGTCAACACGAATTCTCTATTACATTATATTGATTAAATCATTACTTTTTCTCTATTACATTATATTGATTAAATCATTAATTTTCGATACAATTGATTAGTTGAATTTTATTTTAATAGAACTCGTTCCAATGCTATCAATATAATTGTAGTTGCGGAATGGTTTTTTATTAAAAAAAATCAGATTACGTAATAAGTGCTACCAACTTACTTCATTGCTATCAATATAATTATATTATTTGATAGTAATTAATTTTAAAATTTAAAAATAATTTATTTCATAATTTTAATCGTATTAGTAAAATATTTTATGTTTTTTTACATAATTTCGGAGAAAATTTAAATATAATAATTTTATTTAAAAAATTAATTTATTTTGATTTTTTTAAAAATCTATATTTTCAAGTATTTACCTATTTATTTTAACAATTTTTTTATTGGAAATTTTATTTTTAGTTATCAAACACATATAAAGTTGCTATTAATATTTTTCTAGTATTAATCAAGGTGCGGTTGAGGGGGCCATGGGATGATTGCAAGAGGTGTGGTGCTGTGGAGTCCTTAGATCATGTGTTTCTCGATTGTCCGAAAGCTAAGGCAGTATGGGGGTCGGCGGGAATGCCTCCTGGTACAGATTCCGTGCTTTATTTGATAATCTCTGTGCTACAATGCATCGGCTTCATAGAAACATTTCTTTTTGGCGGAATGTTGAGGTCCAAACTTCTTATTTTGTCTTTTATGCTGGATCGCCGCACAATCGGCTTCTAGCAAGGTGCAAGTTGTTTCTGTGCCTACTTCCGCTGCTGTTCGTCACCGACGGGATGGGTCAAGAGTAAGTAATACTGATGCTGTTGTATTTAAGGAGAGAGGTCGAAGTTGTTGGGCAGTGTAGTGAGGGATGCTGCTGGCAGTGTCTTAGGCTGCATATCAGGATATTTGAAGGCTGTTTTCGAACCCAAAATTGCAGAGGCAATGGCTATGAAAGAAGCCTTATGTTGGCTGAAAGAGAAGCAATTCGATCACGTTATTATCGAGTCTGATTGTTTGGAATTCATCAATGCGCTGAATGATTGTGTTTCCCTTGTGAGCAATGCCGCACTGACGAAGCTAAATTTTTTTTTTTAATAATTCAGAATTAAATTATATATTTTTACGATAATAAAAATGAAATTTTATTATTTTAATAATATTTATAGAAGGCCTAAAACATTAATTATTGTTTTACAAAAGTATATTTGATCTATTGAGCAAATCACATTACCCTTAAATTTGTGGTCCAATCAATTAGATACGATCAAACACAGTTTTAAGGATTATAATTGCGTGAGGTGAGAGGAATATTATCAAATCCACTATCATTTTACTATTGACACATTCTGTCCCATCTTATCTTACTTCACTATGAATTTATAATTATAAAAATTGTTACCACCTTCATGAATGTTGCATACATCCATTTCTGTCCCACCTCATCTCGTTTTAATTTAATTTTTTAATTAAATATGTTGGTGTGACATTAAAAAAAAAGACATTTGATAGCAATTCATCTGGAAAAACAATATTGTAATGAACTTGAATTTAACTAAAAATGACATTGTAATGAACCGGAAAAAGACTCATTTGGTTGCAATGTAACTAAAAATTATGTTGTAATGAACTTAAATTTAACAAAATAATTTTAACAGTGTTATTAGTTGGACATAAATTTTGAAATCTGAAAAGTAGAGGGACTGAATTCCTATAAATAAAAGTATATGGATAAAATTCTAAATTCATGAAGAGTATATGGACTTATGACATATTTTAACCCTAAAAAAACTCAAAAAAGAAAAACTATAAGATGTTTATGTGGTTTGGAGATGGACCTGAGTGGAAGAAGTTGAAGTTGGAGTTGAAGGCTCTGTGTGGATCGTTAGGAGCTTAGGAAGAAAATGATGAGTTGGGTAAGCTTAGTAGTAGGGACTATTAGTCTTAACTACACTTGTTTATGGGTAGGGTCATCTATCCAGGCATGAAGACTCACTTCAAAATTTGAGAGGGTTTGGATAAAAATATTAAGCTCGAAAAATAGGTTTGGATAAAAAATTTTAAGCTCAAATTTCGAGTTAGATCCAGCTTGAATAAATATAAAATATGTTAATTTCATGCTTAGACCGAGTCCAAACCGACTTATGAACACCTCTAGTCCTAACCTATCTCAAGGGATGAAGCTAGAAATTTTTTTTGGGTTTAGAGAACCTAAACTAAGTTATAAACTTTTAAATGAGTCAAAATGTAATTTTACTGATATAATTTTTAGAGGGACTACAGTGAAATTTCGCCATTTTCCCACTACCTCGTTCCAACCTGCCATAAATTATGCAAAATTATTCATTATCTTGATTAGGAAAAAAAGGGTATTTTTTCCCTTAATTTCTAAAAAGCTACTAAATCTTGTTACTCTTTGTTAGTAAAGGTCAAAATTCCGAAGCCGCCAAAGTCGTTGGACACGTGTCAATAAAATATTCATTTCAGGGATCACATTCTACTTCCACACGTGACACGAGTAAACCCTAATCTTATTTCAGAAACAAAAAGGAAAAAAAAATAGAAACCCTAACAAAATTTTCCGCCAGAAAATCACATCGTCCCATTGAATCGCCGTGAAATCTCCTGTAGCATAGCATCGCCATAGTAGAAAAAAATAATTGGATTTAATTTTCTTTTTTTTTTTTCGGTCTTTTTAAGAAAAATAGCAGTGCTTCGACTTCCGATCTCCGATTCAATCACCCACAAAATTATATCATAAGGTAATTCTTCTTCTTTCCCCCCTCTTTGTCTGTGCGCATCTGGTAATTTCGTTTTTTATATGTTAATCTGCGTTTTAATTTCGTTTTTTATATGTTAATCTGCGTTTTAATTTCGTTCGTGTTTCGATTGTTTCAAATCTGCTTTTTAATTTTGCTTAATTGCCTTTCTGTCTGTATGCTATTCCTATTAATAATCTTTAGAAATCAGATGGGTGAAATTATGTCTTTTTTTTTCGCTTTGTTAGTTGATAAAGGAGCACTTATTTATTGAAATAGTTTTAATTTTATGATGATGGTCATTTATTGGAACCATGTAGTGTTGATTTGTTATTCACGTTATCCTCGATTGGGAATTAGCTAAATTTACCCAATTATGACAGAATATTGATGATAATTGTTTCAATATTAATTCTATGGAAGAATGATGCTTGAAATCTCTTTTTCGTTGATTTATCTGCTGATATTGATGGAAATGACTTTTGCAGCTTCTTGAATTTGAAGGCTTTTTCCCCTTTGTGTTCCTTTAAATGGGTGCTCCTAAGCAGAAATGGACACCTGAAGAAGAGGCAGCGCTAAAAGCTGGAGTCATCAAACATGGTGCTGGAAAATGGCGAACGATACTGAAAGACCCTGAATTTAGTGGTGTCTTGTATCTGCGTTCCAATGTAGATCTTAAGGTATGTTCCTTTGGCTTCTCATGTTGAATGGTTCAGTCCTTGTCTTGATGAAAAGTACCTATAGAGTTTTGTACTTGTTAATTCATGTTTTCTTTGTACCTTTGGGTAGGATAAATGGAGAAATATGAGTGTGATGGCCAATGGATGGGGTTCTCGAGACAAAGCTAGGCTAGCTGTGAAAAGGACATCTAGCTTTCCTAAACAGGAGGAGAGTGCTGTGGATCTCGCTGTAGCTCCAAGTGATGAGGAAATTGTGGATGTTAAGCCCGTCCCAGTTTCCAGTGCTACATTACAGATTCCATCTTCTACAAAGAGATCCATTGTCAGGTTAGACATTGTTCTTACTTTTTTTTTTTATTGTTTTCATCTTGTATAATTTCACTCCTGACGTTAATTCTTTTCACTGTTGTAGGTTAGATCACCTCATTATGGAAGCAATTACAGCCTTGAAGGAGCCTGGTGGTTCAAATAAGACAAATATTGCTGCATATATAGAGGTAATGTTTATATGCCAGTATTCATGTTTATAGTTCAATTCTTTTTCCTATTTAAAGAAAATCTCGCATTAGAGGTCTGTAATAAACAGAGAACTTTGAAATGGTACATGATTGGTCAATATACTCCTTTTTTATTTCTTCTTTAACTGAGATCACTATCTAAATCACAAAGAACAGAAGAAAATAGCTGCAAGGAAAGCCGTGTGAAATAAATGTTTCTTTGTACAGTTTGAATTTGAAGGCATAAGAGAGTGACTACTTAAGTCATGTCAGTCTGCTCTATGCTTTTCTTTGTTCGGGGTGTTGCTGCCCTTATTTATTTTCAAACATAGATCCCTGACTATTCTTTATAACAAATTTGATGGAACTTATCCTCCTAAAATAATAATTTTATCAATTTAATCTGCTTTCTTGAACTTAAAATGATATGATGTTCCATCTCATATTTTGGTGATGACAGCACCCACTATGTTTAGCTCATATGTTATCTATTAGTTGTTTTCCTGTTGGCTTTAACATTTGTCTGTTTCTGTTGATATGCATTCACTTCATAGGGTTTTTTAGTATAATTGACCTATTTTCTTCATTAATGTAATCTGCTTTAGATGTGATGCTCTGTCTCAAAATTTGGTGATGGCAGCAGCCACCATGTTTTGCTCATGTGTTTCCCATCAGTCTGTTGTCTATAGCATTCTGATGTCCCTGTAAACATGTGTTAACTAAGAGTTTGTTGGCATAATTGACCGATTTCTTTTCTTATTTTGCAGGAGCAATACTGGGCACCTCCTGACTTTAAGAGGCTCTTGTCAGCGAAGTTAAAGTATTTAACAGCTTGTGGTAGACTGATAAAGGTAATGAAGTTTCTTGTCTGAGAAATTAATAGATGTGTCTTGTTTCATGAATATATTATTTGCATGCATTTTGATGCCAGTGGATGTATTCTCTGTTATAATTTTTGGAAACAGATAAGGATTTTGGAGTTGTAAGTTATATGTACATGATTATTGGGTTGTAATTGATCTTAAGTTCAATGATTGCTATGCATTTTTGAGCAATGTGAACCAAGAAGGTGTTATAGTGAAAAAGCTGATTGCACTGCACCCTTTGTGTAAAACACAAATGTTTGCAATTTTTTTTTTTGTTTGTAAAATTTTGATCTAAGAACCGCTGTACATCTGTGTGTTTTTGGCATCATTAAGAATTCCTGGAATTAGTTAAATTGATAAATGTGAACTGAGAAGGTATTTCAGTGAATAGGCTGATTGCACTCCCCTCTGTGTAACACACATGCTTGCAGTTTCTTTGTAAAATTTTGGGAGGAATTCCTCTCTATGCTTCTTGATAGTCCTAATACCACCTTACCAAGTTTGTGGTAGTGTTTTTGTAAAAATCATCCTTGGCTTTTATTTGCAGGTGAAGCGCAGGTATAGGATTACACCTGCTCTGTCATTTTCAGACAGGAGGAGGAATCATCCCATGCTATTTTCAGAGGGAAGGCAGAGGGCTTCTCCTCGATTTGATAGGGATGATTTGAAAATCATCACAAAATCTCAGATTGATTTAGAGTTAGCTAGGATGAGGAAGATGACACCACAAGAGGCTGCTGCAGCTGCTGCTCGAGCAGTTGCAGAAGCAGAAGCTGCAATAGCAGAAGCTGAAGAAGCAGCAAGA